>JABYQE010000067.1:0-151489 GCA_022376435.1 Amylocystis lapponica
GCGATCACCGCAAGCGGAAACAGACAGATCAGGGACCACAAGCAGCGCTGGAAGAAGAGGCCCTACCGTACACTAATCCTACCGATCACTACCACATTTCGGTGAGCGATCGAAGTCACGAACACATCCCTTCTTGGCTCAGGAAGCATGCCAAAGATCCTGCTTTAAAGGTAATCATGACAATCGAGCAATAGACAGCAGACTAATCTGTATTTATCAGGACTTCCTCCCACGACTCAAAGATCACCTCTTGGCACGACTGCTAGGCCACACATTCGACGGTGATGAGACCGATTACTCCGATGCAGAACGTGCTTCAGTCGTCCTTGTGAATGATAGGCTATATCAACATAGTGTCCTTCGCATCAACTACACTACATACGACATGCGGCGGGATCAGGATTCCATCAATCCAAGAACACATGCTGACATCATGGTCTTGTCGCATGAGGATCCAGAAGGTGACCCTCACCCATACTGGTATGCCCGTGTTGTTGGTGTCTTCCACGTCTACGCACGTCAACGAGGCTCTGATGGGGTGTACTCGGAGCCGACACGACTCGTCTTTCTGTGGGTCCGCTGGTATGGTCTCGACATGGACCACTTGTGGGGATGGAAGGCAAAGCGGCTCCCTCGTGTCGGCTTTCTCGATAATGCTGAGCCTGGCGCATTCGGTTTTCTCGATCCCGAACAAGTCATTCGGGCAGTGCATCTCATTCCTGCATTTGCGTACGGCCGCACTGCCGAGTTGCTCTCGCCATCAATTGTTCGTTCGCCTGCCGATGAGGACAAAGATTGGCAGTACTACTATGTCAACATGTGAGTACTATCCTTCGTAGTATACTGAACAATCACTCACAATCTGTGAAACAGCTTTGTAGACCGCGACATGTTCATGCGATTCCGAGGAGGTGGCGTCGGGCATCATGGGATTCGGGAGATCTCACAGCGCCTCCTGAGGAAGGATGCAGTTCGTACCGAGGAAGAGGTCGACCCGAGCAGTGATGAAAGCAGCGACGAAAGCAGCGAACCCAAGTGCAGCAGTGACAACAGCAACGATAGCGATGGCAATGGCAGCAAAGACAATGACAACGAGGGCAACATGGACGACGAGAGCAGTGAGGATGATGACAAGGACGTGGATGGCAGCGGAGAGGATGACGAGGAGGACGACTTCGGTTATGGCCTCGATACGCCAAGTGATTCAGACGAAGAGCCCAACTCGGAGCCTGATAACGGTCAAGACGGGGAGGAGTCCGACGACAACGATGACAATATCAATGAAGAAGATCAAACTGAACTCTTCGAGGACGATCTCTATGCGACGTTGTGATGCATCGCCCCTCGTCATGCATACTCGGGATCTCATAGGTGCAACTCATCTGCGGTCAATTTTTCTTCTCGTTTTTGCGTACAGTGGCGCGATTTCAAGAATTTGCTAAGCCAGTCTGTACTCGCGTAGACGAGCGCCGAAAATTCCGATATTTTGCTTCCCGCAGTGTTTGGCAACACGCTGCGGTCGGGTTTTTTTTGCTGTACACGTAGATAGACTATCTATAAACTCATATGCAACACATCAGAGCTAGCAAATGAATCCCCCGAGCGGGGCGGGGCAAACTCTGCTCTGGGTAGGCGAAATGCTCGAGCACTCGCAAGCCGCGCCGCAAGCATTGTGCCTGCCATGCAAGAGCCTCCATGCCTTGTACGACCCTCATAAGTAAGGCACGAGCCTCGTAGAATATGACTAGCCTTGTATCTCCCTTGCAAGACGACGGGAGGCTTGTCCCTCTCTTGTTATGGACATGCGAGGGCAAACAAGGCTCGCCAATGCTTACAAACCCTACAAGCGCTTGCAAGACTCTTGCAAGAAATCGACAGTTTTGCTGATGACAGCGCTTGTGAAACATCGTTGTTCTACCAAAGTTCAAGCAATATTAAATCCGCAGTGCGGCAGCATATACAGGTAAGCTATATGCCACCGCAATATTTGGAGAGTCTACGCACAAAACACGCGATCTGCATGGGCCCAGTGGTGCGCTGGCAGTAGCGCTACTAGTTTACATGAAGCGGCTACTACTGATATTCATTGATCCACCAGCACGACAGGTTGAGAAATGGTACGGCGATCGTCTGTACAGGTCGTGGGCTATCTTACCATCAACGTATTGAAGATATCCGATGGTCGTTTCCGACCGCACAAAGTCACAACTCAATCTACAGTGAACCCAGAATTTGTGAGTTTTCAAGATAATGGAGCTCCGCAGATACACTCACATTGACGAGAACCGTTCGTAACACAGCTCCCAACTTCTCGCCTTCTTTCGGAAGTTTTCCCAAAGACCAAACGTCCCTGACACCCTCAATAACAGGACTAGTGAAGTCTAGTCCCTTGGGCTTCACCGCGTCTACCACCATCGCTGCAATCCCAGCCGCGACCAATCCCTTCCAAAACTGAGGGTTTCGGAGTTGTGACCGGTCGGATTCATAATTCGCATGACTCCAGTGATACCACTGACGATTATCGATGGGACCCATGCCGCCGCGGAGAGTTGTGCTGATGACGGTGAGGCCCTTTGTTCGATACTCGAAGAATCGACGGTAAATGTGCGCTGGTACGTCTTCCATTTCCCGGACATACGGGTCATGTGTTTTGCCTATAGCATGGATAGTGGCCTCCTGGGCTACCTGCTTCCATTTGCATGCCGCCTCGCGAGCCCACGTACTCTCCTGCGCCTTCCCTGCTGCGGCGTACTCCTCTCTCCGAACGTCCTCGATGAGCTGGTATCGCATGGCAATAAAATACGCCCGGAAGGGCTGCGCCTCGATCTGCTCTGTCCACTTCCCGAGCGCGTATGCTACGGCCCTCTCGACTCTGTACTTGATTGCGGCCTCTAGAAAGGTACACCCGGCAGCCATATCCTCGATCTCCGGATCCGCCATCGGGTAGCAAAATTGCAAGACTCGCAGCAAAGTGCGACTATCATCGGCGAGAGATAGGACGAGTCGACCATCCTGTGATACATTGTCCGCTCTCGCGAGCAGGATCATGTTCGCGAGGACATCGGATGCCATGGACATGGTGAACTGGTGCACGTAGAACTCGACGCCGTCTGACGACTCCAACACGAGGTCTGCGGAGGGATGGCTGAACGGATGGAAGATCACCGAGGATCCAGTTCGGATGTGTTCTGCATCATCCACAGCTGACTCGGAGAAGGTCTCCGCCTGTGGTTCGCAGAATGTGAATTCTGCATCTGGCTCTGCTGCTTTGCTGCGACGGAATTGTAGGAGGCGATGGAGTGCTCCAGCAGATACGTGGTCCATCTCCGGTATGTAATCGAGTTTGTCGCATTTTGTGCTCGCGACTGCTGCAGCCCGCGCGACGCTTTCCAGCATGAAGCGACATGCTATCGTGTAAATGCGGGCCGGCGGTTCTCGAGCAAGGGCAAGATGAAGTGTTCCACTCGCCTGCACCAGTGCCCGCTCCATGCCATACTTCGTCGCTGCTTCCAGCATTGATACAATCTCTGCCAAGTCTAATGGCTCGGGATCATAGATGAGACAGCACATCCGGAATAGACGATCGAGTGTCTGGCTGTCCTCAGTAACACAAACAAGCGGAAGACCGCTATCTGGATGGATGTCCTCTGCGGAGAGTGTTGTCGGCTGGGGGAAGTTGAACATGTTCTGGAACATTGTGGATACGAGTACGAGTACGGATCTGTACATAAGGAAGTCGACGTGGTCGACGGAACGCACAACAATATCTGCAGAACGTGCGTCGAACGGGGCAGATGCTATCCTTGGCGATGGGTGGCGGTTTGCCATTGTGCGATGCAGGCAGTGATATGGTTGCAGGGGTGCTCAATTCTCGTCGCTCACTCGCCGCTCGCTCACTTGCTGCTTGCCCAAAAAGGGCGAGCCGAATCAGCGGAACCAAGCCTCTGGCTCGTCGACAGTACTAATGTCGTTAGCTAAACCTTACCCAATACTAATGTCGTTAACCTAACCTTATCAAACACAAATGATGTTGGCTAAACCTTACCAAACCTGGCCTCTCTGAGCAGGGATACACTTTGGAGACAACAAAGGAACCTCAGAAACAAGAACAGATTTAACACAAGAGGAGGGAGCTCTGCACAGCACATTGAGGCCAGGTTTGGTAAGGTTTAGCCAACATCATTTGTGTTTGATAAGGTTAGGTTAACGACATTAGTATTGGGTAAGGTTTAGCTAACGACATTAGTACTGTCGACGAGCCAGAGGCTTGGTTCCGCTGATTCGGCTCGCCCTTTTTGGGCAAGCAGCAAGTGAGCGAGCGGCGAGTGAGCGATGAGAATTGAGCACCCCTTGCAAGGCAGAAGGCTGCACAGTTCTTCGCAAGAAGCAGATCACGAGGAAGCCGGAGTCTCGGGAGAGGGCCGATTCAATCTATTCAAATACTATCGTTACCCAGGCAGTCGGCAGATCCTCCATCTCGGCACCCCTCCTCTATCTCACTTATCGTAGATATCCACACTTAGAGATTTTTTATATGTCATTCTGAGGGCTTGTCCATCCCTGTCCGAAGTTGAACGACAGCAAACGGATGTGTTGTTGTTGAGATATGAATTTCTGGTGCTGTCACGCAGGGAACTCACTGGCCGAAGCATGCCGCAGCGGAGTTTGATCTACGCCTCTGGCGAGCCACGGTCACGTTCTGAGACGCGTCCACCATGGAGCCATCAATAAGACTCACAGGAGTCTGTATGAAGGAACGAGCCTACGACAGGAGTACATTCCAGAGCTATCAATGATCCTTCACATAAAACCTGACTACAAGCTGCCCCAGCAACTACAAACACACCTCAGGCTCACCAGGTTCATCCTGTGGATGCAGGATAATCTCGGACATTCGATGTATTCGATGTTCGATACTGCACCTCCTCCGGGTTCACCTGTCCCCCCGCCAAACACATTCGCACCGCCGCCGAACATGTTTGCACCGCAACCGAACGTGCTCACATCGCCGCCAAACACATCTACGCTGCCGCCGAATGTGTTTGACTTGCCACCACACCATCCATTCGAACCGCCACCCATCACCTGCTCGAACTTCCGCAACATCGTCGGTTGTTCACACCGCTCCCACAGCACCGTTCGACCTGCTGCCGACCATCTTTGTCACGCCGCAGCTGCTAACAACGTCCGCACGACCACCGCCGAGCCTGTCCGCATCGCTATCGAACTTCATCTTCAATATTTGCTACTAGCCCTTCTCGCTGCCCGGGAACCCAACAGTACACTACCATAGACTTTATATTCTTATTTTTCATACCTCAGATTGTCTTGCCACTAGTCTCACTCGTTAGACACCTATATGATATGGAATTTTAATGCCTTCACAGCATGCTCATGCCGGGCGGAGTGTGAAAACGGCTGATCTGATTTATTGTAAAATGTGTTACAGCTGCTTGCAGAACGATAGGCCGCCCCCGGAATATTAGGTTGCAAGCGGGCTTCGAAAGGAAACGCGGTCCGCTGCGATGTGCCACCAGTCTCACACTGTTGCCACCGCAATTGTTGGTATGCCACCATATGCGATTGTTCTCCGGTCAATGCCGACACTTCGCCCCGCCAATAGTTATGGCGCAGGATGGCGGTCCTCGATTGTTTCGGACCCAGCACTAACCTATTTTTCACGCGTCGGCCTATTGTTTTGCAAGCAGCTGTACTTTTGCGTGACCTGCCGACATGGGGGGTCTGCCGACTGCCTGGGTAGCAATAGTAAATGTATCAATCCCAGATCCATGTGTCTGAGGGGCTTTTCGTAGTGAGCCATATCCGAAACAAAATTCGGATGATACCATTCTTCAAGACCACAAGATGATAAGAAATACAGCGGCTACTAGCACACATACATATCTCTGCTTTAGGAAGTGTGGGCCGCACCAGTCTGTGAAGCATAAAGTGCCTCCCTCATGAGGCATCAGCAAATCGTCTCGGCCTGGATTCGATCTGAAATCAATCTGAGCACTCTGACTTGCCTGAGTGCTCGCCCTGCTGATTGCTATGTCAGGCCACTCAGACCATCCAGACCACTCAGAGCAACTCAGACGCTGTACAGACGAATATGTACCAGGCAGCTTAGAATAGTAAGTAGTATACTAGTAGGCTATATAACGAGCTTCGAACCATAGTCCCGCTTGAAACAACGCTTGTCTTCGTCACCATCTCCTACTGCTCGCCACGGCTCCCCGCATGCAAGAACTCAATGTGCTCGCCGCACTGATAGTCCAAACTAAGACTGCTGGCGACAGCATATACCTGAAGGGGATGTGTTGATGTACACTGCAAGAGCACCTTCTTCATGAGCACGGTCGCCTCATCCATTTGGTATTTGATCGCCGCAGCCAATACAGGGTGGATGCCACCGACAGTGTCAAGACGAGGGTCCTTGACAGGATAGCAAAACCATAATAGATAGTCCAATGTCCGGCTGTCTTCCGTGATGTTTATGACATAAACATCATTGTGGTCCTGTCCCTTGGGCTGAGGGAGGGTGAACATGCCGTCAAAGAAGCTTGATGCAAGAGCCAGGACAGTCTTGTGGACATGGAAGTTGACGTGATCTGAAGTGCGAAGCACAACATCTGCAGTTGGCTTGTCGAAGGGCGGAGACACTGTCGTTGGCCGCTGAGTCGCAGGTACACTCTGAGTTGGGTTCGGGTTCGTGGACGCCATTTGAGCCCCCAAAGTCACAATAGCACATCCTAAAACTATCACTTTGAGCAACGAGACTGATGGGCCAGGGGGAAAAGCTGAAGATATCATACCGATTGAACAATTGAGAGTAGTTGAGATATCGAATCCCGGGCCTGGCGCGGCCACTGTGACAGCCTGATGGCTCGCCACAGCGCCTTGGCCACGGGGTGGCGTTGTTTGACATTATTTGTATTTTTACGGATTAGGTAGTACTGCGCCTACGAGTTTTCGCGTTATGACACAAGGCTAGTAAGGTTGTTTCCCCTAATTATGTGGTGCAGATGCCCCTCGTGTAAGTGCAACAAGAACTCAGTAACCGTGCTGGTTAACTGAGTATGGCATTGGGTAAGTACCTGTAAGTGCAACAAGAACTACAGGTACATTAGACAGAGTCCATAGAACGAATAGTACTTTACTCACCTCAGTAACCGTGCTGGTTAACTGAGGGAGACGACACGAAAAATTCGACCGTATGACAGGCTCGTCCCAATCGGGACGACAGCTCAGATTCCGATCCGCCCGGCCTTCTCAGAAGCCCGAGCGGGCGTACTGCCTGCGTACGCGCATGAATCCCAACACACCCCCTCAAAGCGTATGCACCCCAACCAAATCTCCGAAGTACTCCACCTTTCCGCGGGGGAGAATCTTCGTGAACTGGTCGGCGGCCATCTCCGCAGTGGGGCAGTAATCAAGCGTAACATAGCCTTGTCGATAGCTTCACGAATGAAATGGTAGCGTATGTCGATATGTTTGGTACGAGAGTGGAAGGCATCATCGCGGCCAAGAGCGATCGCCGACTTGTTGTCGCTAAGCAGCAGGAGGGCGTCCTTCGTGAACGATGGACCGTAGACATTCTCCAGGAACGCCCGGATCCACATGGCTTCTTTCGTGGCATGCGTGATTGCGATGTATTCGGCCTCGGTGCTCGAGAGCGCCACGATAGGCTGCTTCTTCGAGGACCAAGAGACTGCGCCACCGTCGATGACGAAGACATATCCGCTAATGGAATGACGGTGCTCGGAGGACGCCCAGTCCGCATCCGAGTATCCTAGAATCTCCTCTCCTTCCCCAAAGGTCAGCCACTTCTCCCTCGTCCCTTTCAAATACCTGAGTACTCGTTTAGCCGCCTCCCAGTGCGGCCTGCCAGGGTTCTGCATGAACTGCGAGAGAGCCGAGACGGCGTACGCGATGTCCGGTCGCGTTCCGAGTGCCGCGTACATGAGCGATCCGATGGCCTCGCGGTACGGCACGTCACGCATCTTGTTGAATTGGCGCGGCGTGGACGGGCATTGGTGAACACTGAGGTTCATCCCGACTTCCAGCGGGGTCACCAACTCCCTGGCCTCATCGAGATTGAAACGCCCAACGATTGTGTCGATGTACGCACGTTGCGAGAGGGAAATGGTGCGCGCCTTGCGGTCGCGCTTGATTTCGATGCCGAGGATCCATTTCATCGCGCCTAAGTCCGTCATATCGAAATGCTTCGAGATCTCGAGTTTGAACCAACTCGTGAGATCTTTGGTGCCTGTGATCCCGAGGTCGTCGACAGAGACACTGAGGATAAGGGACGACTTAGAGTTATTTTGATGCAAGAAGAATACACCATGGTCGACCGAGCAGCGCACGAGCCCCATAGATACCAAGATTCGACAGAACTCTAGATACCAGGTGCGCCCGGCTTGCTTCAGGCCATAGATACCCTTGTCCAAAGCGCAGACGAGGCGCTCCAGGCCGGGTTCTGCGAAACCAGGAGGTTGTCGCATATAAATCTTCTCCTCGAGTACGCCATTGAGGTAAGCGCTCTTGACATCCATCTGTTCGATCTCCCAGTCGTTTCGAGCGGCGAGAGCGAGGATGATGCGAATAGAGGTGAGCTTGGCGACGGGAGCGAACATTTCGGTGAAGTCGAGTCCGGGGATCTGTGTGAAGCCCTGGGCTACGAGGCGGGCCTTGTACGACGCTATTGAACCATCAGCGTTTCGTTTGATCCAGAAGACGAACTTCGATCCGATGATATTGACGTTCGGCGGGGGTTCAACGAGTGTGTACGTGTTGTATGACTTGATGCTAGCGAGCTCCTTCAGGATCGCCGCTTCCCACAGCGGCCAATCCGGGCTTTGTTTAGCAGCATCGAGGGTCTGCGGCTCCTGTCCGACGTGGACTGCGAGCGCTTCAACCATGGCAGCCTTGAGGCTACGCATCTCGGCTGCTTCGACTTCGTAAGGGTCGAGCGGTGGTACATCCTCGTCTTCGATGAAGGCCGCGCCGCCTAATACTTCCTCCGTGGGTTGCAAGCCCTTGGGGAGTTTGGCAGTGCCTCTTCGTCCATCGATCGTGCCCGAGCCGTCCTGCAAGCGTCGAACGTAGGCGGAGGGCTTGCGAACGCGCGGTTCGCGGACGACGGGATCGGGGAGTGGTTCGACAACAGGTGGGGGAGTAGCGGGAGGCGTCTCGAGCCTGACAATTTCGGGTGTTCTGGGTAGAGCGGGAGGAGTGATGGGAGGTGTGACGTTCGGGACGGAATCCTCAGTACTCACCCCCTCGGGCTGAACGTCGACGACGACAGCTGGCGCATCCACGAAGCGAACATTCCGTTCAACGGTAACGCTGCGCTTGGCTGCCCAATATACGCGGTACCCGCCTTTGCTATCGGCGCTGTACCCCACAAATTTCCCCTCGACTGCCTTGGCATCCAGCTTCCCGGCGTCCTCAAGACGCACCCATATCGTGCATCCGAACTGATGCAGATCAGACAGGTCCGGCGCCTTGCCGTAGCGTTCCTCGAACGGCGTCTTGCCTTCGAGTGCGCGCGTCGGCGAACGGTTCTTGACCCACGTCGCATGGGACATAGCCTCGCCCCAGAGGTACCTCGGTAAACTGGCCTCGATGAGCATTGCACGCGCGTGTTCCGGCAGCGTGCGGTTGATCCGCTCCGCGACACCATTCTGCTGGGGGGTGTCGTGGGTGGTAAGGCGGGATTTGGTCCCCTGCAACGCGAGGTGGTTGAGGAAGGCGGCACTGAGGTACTCACCGCCGCGATCGGACTGCAGAGCCTTGATCGGCTTGTTATCCTGCGTCCGGAGCATGGCCTCAAACCGTTTATACGCCACAAATGTTTCGCTCTTCTGCCGGAGGAGATAAATCTCCGTCCAGCGAGTGGCGTCGTCCGTGAAGGACGTGTAGTACCGTCGCTTCCCGATCGTCTCAGTCTGCGCCGGTCCCCAGACGTCCGAATGGATGCGAGCACCGAGTGTTTTCTCACGTGCGCTCTCGCGGGTTTTTGGAACAGGCGTCCGGGCGATCTTAGCCTGGATGCAGGCCTCGCAGGGGAGGATGATGGTGTCCGAGAGACTCACCCCCTTAACGTTGCCTTCCCGCACCAAGCGTTCGATGCTGGCGGGCGCAATGTGCCCCAGCCGGCGGTGCAGCTCCATCAGGGGCATGGCGAGAGGGGCGGCAAGGTTCGCGTGGGTGGCCTCCCTGTGTTCGACGCGATACAAGCCATTGGAGGCCTTGATCCGTCCGATCACCTTTCCGCCGGCGTTGCGAGTACTGATCTCGCAAGCTCCGAGCTCGAATTTGCTCGTGTAGCCCGCCTCGTCGATCCGGCTGATCGAGACTAGCGTGAACGCGAGCTCGGGAGCGTACAAAACGTCCCGTAGGATCGTTGTTGTCTCCGCCTCGCCATTCGGCAGGCTGATCCTCACATCGCCGCGGCCGAGGGCATTGAACGTCCGGCTGTCGGCTGCCGAGATCGGGTATGGGTCGCTGGGTTCAAAGGTGATGAACCCTTCGCGGTAGGGGGAAATGTGGCGGTTTGCACCACTGTCGAAGATCTCGGTGACGACGTTTGCGGGCGTCGTGGGTGTGCGTGTGAGGAGAGCGTCGGGGTAGAAGGTCGTGGTGAACGCGTAAGTGTCGCCTGCGGCAGCCGTATTCGCTTGCGTGGGCGCTCCGCCCTGTCCGCCCCCTCGCTTCCCTCCACTCTGCTTCGGTCCCTGACCTTCCTTTCCTCCCCCCGGCCTCCAGCAATCCTTGGCCATGTGGCCCATTCTGTGACAGTTGTAGCACTCACAATTCTTCGAATGTGAGCTGCCTCGACTTCCGTTTCCGGAATTGCTGCCTCCACGTCCGCGCGATGACGATCCGTGCCCGGATCTCGTCGTGGCTGCGTTCGCAGCAGCCTTCGCTGCTAGCGCGGTTGCGACGCCTTCCGATCCCCCGGCCCGATCAAATTCCTCGTTCACGGCAAAGATGACATCTTTGTACCCGACGGAGACCTTCATGATCCGCGCCGTTGTCGTTAGAGCCGTGAGGAGAGTGCCGAAAGACTTCGGAAGGGAGGTATAAATCGTCGCGCTGAAGTCCGCATCCGACATAGGGGCGCCCATCGTTGCAAGTTCGGCCCGCATCAGCAACAGTGAGTCAAGGTGGGCTCGTACATCGGCTCCTTCCTCGCACTTCGTATTGTTGAGACGCGTCCGCAGGGCGACGGAATACATTTCCGACTTGCCCTCGTACTCGAACTGGACGGCCGTCCAGACCTCCGCGACTGTGGGCAGATCCTGGACCTGGAGGAGTAGCGCATTGGAGATGTACCATAGATCAACTGCCGCGCTGCTCCCTCCTTCTGGTCGTGCTCGTCGACTTTCTTCTCTGACGCCTCCACCTTAGTTAGGTACTCTTCGTCCGTTAGAGCCGCGAGTGCTGTGACAGCTGTGACGAGCGCGAGCGCTGCGGGACCTGCCGCAGTTGCTGCCGTTATAGCGGCTGGCGTCGGGGCACTTGGCTGGGGGAACGAGAGAGCAGGAGGGGGAGGGCGCGCCAACCCGTCGAGATGGCGCTTGAGTCCTCGCGAGCGCATAACGTTGACGATTCTTGTCTTGTACGTTATCCAGTTCGTGCCATCGCTGGAGAGCTTCGGGATGGCATAATGACTGGGGATGGATGCGCCGCTAGTTGAGCTGGGTTCGTCGTACGACATGGCTAAGCCGGGGCTCATAACCTGTAAGTGTAACAAGAACTCAGTAACCGTGCTGGTTAACTGAGTATGGCATTGGGTAAGTACCTGTAAGTGTAACAAGAACTACAGGTACATTAGACAGAGTCCATAGAACGAATAGTACTTTACTCACCTCAGTAACCGTGCTGGTTAACTGAGGGAGACGACACGAAAACTTCGACCGTATGACAGGCTCGTCCCAATCGGGACGACAGCTCAGATTCCGATCCGCCCGGCCTTCTCAGAAGCCCGAGCGGGCGTACTGCCTGCGTACGCGCATGAATCCCAACAGTTCAACGTGAAGAGAGCCCTGGATTAACATCAACGAGCTGACCATGTGACTAGGAAGCTTCCGCAACGTACGCAAAGTAAATAGAGCCTGTGCACAGCGGTAACAATGGGATGCGCCTCGTACACAGAGGAAATTGGACCAACTTACCATCGCGCAAGACCATCGTCATCAGCGACATCCTTGAATGCATGTTGGTGGGAAACCTTATGCCGAAGGTGGTGAGGAGTGTGGCGAACAAGAGAAGGAAGTCCACTGCAATTGCGCAGACACGTGTTGTGATCTCCACTGAGAGAAAATTAATGCATCATCTGTCAAGGTCAATATTCACCAGTAACGAGCGAGCACAACACACATCTGTGCATGTCATTAACAGAGTACATATCCACAGCAGACATGGCTCACTTGTTTTTGAGGCGTACCGATATTGTGCTAATCATCTCACAACCAAGAGCGCTATGATACGCATGATCACGCGAGAAGTTGTACTGTGCATGGTCTCATGAGGACAACTTGGCTCCTTCAACAGGACACTCACGATGTTTGTCGCAAACGGGACCAAGGCCAGGACAAGCACAGCCGATGCCCATAACATCGACTGATCCCGAATGGCATACACACGGAGTGCAGAAAATACTGATGGACATGAGCTATCTTTGTGGGCCATTGCGGAAGGGCACTTACCAGCGACAACAAAATATGCCGCACATTCGAGTGTGTCTACCATGCGGCCTACAATCACAAAGCTGTTGTTGTAGACCAGTTAATATTGGTCCTATGAAGCCAAGGGCACCAGACCTCTATAGCGCGCGTAACAATGTAGCCTCGCATCAGCACAGAATATGCCGGAGAAAGAAGATCATACCTGTGAGCAAGAGAGCGGTACGTAATTAAGGACAAGGTACAAAACAATGATATAGCGATTTAACAGGTAAATCACAGTGGCGCCAGTGAACTTGTGGCCCCACACAAACTTGATCTCTTGCGAAAGAGTAATCAAGAAGTCGTAGCTGAATAGCGCTGCACATGAAAGAGGGACATTCATGACAACACAAGTACTTCATATAAGCCGGCAAAGTTACCCAGAATAGAGTATGTGAAGCAGCTGGCATGAAAACTTGACGGGCTGTAAGTACTCTTCCATCAGACAGCATGAAGGACAACGCTCACTCAAACGATGCCTGCGCAATTATCTCGGCCTCGGTGGTATTGCCTGTTGACATACTTGCGCGGTGTAAAGCACTATATAGGGAGTCTGAGATGAAATCGCACTGAAGAAGACGGATCGCAAAATAATGAGTTGAGAGCTCGCGGTAGAAACAAAGAGATATGAATGCAGCGGTCTCCTTCGATATGCCAGGATTATATATCCAATCTCAGTATCTGATCCCGGAGGCTCCTCGGATTCTGCCATAGTTGTCGACAGTGTGCCTCGAATTGGTATTGCGCGTATCCTCGAACTGCCAGCGGTCGGGCCTGCGAAGAATCAAGAGTGGTTGTTTGTATCTGTTAAGATCTAAGGCTATTGACCTCGATCGCAATCTGAGACCAGGTCGCCAGCACCGGTGTGGTCTCAGAACGCGGAATGTATACCTCGCTTCTTGTCTCATCAAAGAAGGGTTGACTGACCATCGCCTGTATAATCGAAGGGACGTGACGCCGAAGCTCTCACAGGGACAAAGAACAGATATGATACATAACTGCACCCTCGGGACACCTATCAGCTCTGTGTCCCTTGCGTTGTCCAGCTTGTGCGCTCAAAGCTCTGATTGGTGCTCCTGACGACGTTTCACCGTATGTCGAGCCACAAGATGCCTGAGGCAAACTGATCGGTGTCCTGGCCCACAGTACATCGCCAGGCTCTACACAATATCTTCACTGCGCGAGTTGTCTTAACCAGGCCTTGCTTGTGTATGCATTGGTGCCTTATCCACTGGGTCCCAATCAGCGCCAACATCCGTCTGCAACATAACGAAAGCCTGGGGCGAATACCTGACGATCTTGTACAGCGAAATCATTGCCCCTGTTGCTCCATATATGTACAACCCGACGCAGATGTGTGAAGTTGTCAGTACAACTATGACCAGCGCGAAGGTAGAACAACGTGGGGGTGTTTAAACCGATTTAATGGACAGTCGATCGATACACGTACCGCCATCTAAGAGCTGGTTGGCAGTTCCCGTGTCACCTAGATTGAAGAACAATGTATGCATCATGTGCATTGCCGAACACTCATGCCGAAGAAGTAGGCCTGAATCAACAGAGGCACATCAGCGTCGCTGTACAGTTTTCACCACGACAGACCACGTCGCTCACCTGATTGTAAACATTGGTGTTACTAACGCTGAATTGCACGGGAAACATCTGTCAGCTGGCTCTGGTTGGGGTACTACACGGATGACGCCCGATGAACGTGAACATGTTGCAAGTTATCGGTGGATCGCATTGGATTATATCTGGGGCTCTTGCGATTTAATACATTATAGTCTGCCTATGTTTTTACGTCTGGAGAGCATAGACAAAATCAACCAATGCGTCGGAAGACTGAAAATTACACGCACATACAACCATAGTTCTCCGCAAACCCCGAATTAATTACCTACATAAGAATACACCCTCGTACATCCAGTCCGAGCTCTTCTAGCTCCTCCTGTGCAGCCTCGCGCTCATTCTGCTGCAGCTTCTGCCGCGACTCAACGGGAAACCAGTCTTTCATGAAGTTCAGTAGGGCCCAATCGACGTTCGCTATCAAACCCCGAAAGCGACATCAATGCTCGTCCACATGAGTGCAAGATGGGGCACACGTACAACGGTCAGCTGACAGGACAGTCGGCGCGCGACACATCGGACAGTCCCCCTGCCCACGCTTCTGCATCTTGACCAGGCACCTGCGTACGCCATGAGCCATCGGGGGAAATGACCACCTGGATGCAACGTACCGGACGCAGAAGAGGTGCCCGCAGCGCAGCCTGATCGGCTTGAACGCGATGCTCGTGCAGATCAGGCAAGCATAGTCATCGATGTGCGGGATCACGGGAAGAATCATCTCCCCGATGGCCTGTCCCAACAGCAGCGACAGCGATGTCGCGGTGCGAGGCGCGAGCGCGGTAAACGGGGACGACACTGCGGCGGTGTTCACAGCGGAGGACACAAAAAATGGGGAGGAGAGAGCCGGTGCTAGCGGAGTGCGGTGCGTTTCGCGTGCTTCTTGAGGATCTTGCGCGTCGCCTCCGTCGTCGCGGTCTGGAACTGCATCGTGCCATGCAGGTGTGAGCAATTATATGCGAGCACTCCTGTGTGCGAACTAACCTTGCGCAAGTCTAGGATGAAGGTATTCAATTGCAGAAAGGTCTGCAACGCCTGCCGGCTCTCCTTCAGCTTCAGAGCGTGTCCGCTGACCAGCCCCCTGTCGTTCATCCGCTGCATGAACGTGTCCAGTCGCTGCTCAGCGTCTTCTACCGTTCTCTCGCCGCGATCCCGTTCGTGATGGCTCTCGAATATCTCCGCCTCCACATACGCCTGGAATATCTCCCGCCACGCGTACAAGTCGGATTTGTGTGCAGAGAAGAGCGTCGACGGAACGTGGACGTTGACCGCGGCGGGATTCGAGGAGTGTTTGGAGGGGCTGAAGGAGGCCGTAGCAGACATCGGTCTAGCAGAGAGCGAGATATTGCGTGCGAGGGCGTGCAGCTTGGTCTCGAAATCTGAGCGCACGATGGCGAGGCGTGTCGTCAAACATTGCAATGCGTGGACGAGCAGCTCGAAAAAAGCTGTGTCAGAGACGAGTGGAATCACCAGTTCGCGCACATCGCGTCTGAGCAGAGCCACAAGTTGGGGTTACATTCGTATAGATATTGAGAGACATACTGGACTGTAGATCTTCTCGCGACCGTCTGGCGAGCCACCGTTTGTGAATCGGAAGCAACCCCATGGCCCGTAGATGGTTCAAGTCCAGTGTCAGTGTCTGACGAGTCGAGCAGGAGCCGAAGACGAGGTTCAATGCGATCGGAGACATTATTAAGTTCATAATACACCTGGCGGAAGGATTGGGACGTCGCCCCTAGGGAGGTTTGTTCGTGCTTCTGCGGTTCGGATGGAGAGATGGGAACAGAAGAGGTAGGATCGGCAGGCTGAAGAACGTCGTGAAGAACCTCTGGCGAAAACCCTGTAATTCGGGACTATTGAGGTTTCATACGTCGCGACTGTTCGGGAAAGCAGACATACCAAGCGAAGCAAGCTCAGTCACCACTTGATTGATAAGTTTCTTGAGCTTGCGATATTCGATCGCATTGTCCCTCAACTCGGGAGGGAGAGCCAGGAGCAGCTGCTGATACGTTTTCGAAAAATGCATGCATAAGCCGCAGAATCGAGCAGGACTTTCAAGATTCTGTTGTTGCTGCTAACAGGCCTTGATGTTCTGCCGTCCAAATATTGCAAGATGTATAAGTACAAAAGGGGAGGATCTGCTGGTGACGGTAAGAGGTTAGGAGATTAACATACCGTGCGATCACAGGGGCCGAAGTGACGATCCATACAACCATACAAGTGATTACAAAGCAAGTTGTAGTCAGGGTATTACCGCAATGATTCTGACAGTCTTCCGCTCGTTCTACAGGATGTATGCGCTGTGAGAGGTATACTTGATATTTTCGAAGCATCGACGTACTCTGCCGTAATGGTCGTTCAAAAAAGATACTGCCGGCCCGAAATCCAGCTGCTGCGGTCGTTTCAAAACCTTACGACACTACAACTACCTAGCGCCGAATTCGAAAGAGATTCCTAAGGCGCCATATGCCTGAAGTCTAACTTCTGGGCCTTGGGACCGGTACATGTGTAAGCCTTGTCTTCGAACTTGACGATTGACTTCGTGACATCAATACCAGGCTTAGGGCTCGTGGGTCAAAGTGAGCTTCTATCGCATTGACAATCAATAATCTCAAGCACTTCCTGTCTCCTCAGGTCCTTTCCAAAATACTTACGTCCTCCGTAATGCCTTATGATTTGCTCAAAATCTGATCGTTCACCCGACTTCCTCTGTGTTGTCAATGCATGGCGGCGAAGTACATGAACCACCGACGTAGCGCACGATTGAAGGGGGTCCGGCGTTTGTCGAAGTCCTCCGTGCAGGTAAGCATCACGGCGGTGATTGTCATGTTTGAATGAATGCACCTGGTAGGAGGTCTCAGTTACTGCTCCAATCCAGACGAGCTTGCGATCAGAGCTTTGACATGTTCACATCCAAAACGGGCAAGTCTCCTCGATCATGCGTGACAGTAGTCACACAAGTTCATCTTCGCCCGACCTCTGCATACCTTTTGCGTCCTTGCCCATGTACATGCACTAAGCTCAGCTGAAGTCTCTTTGCATCATAATTGTTTCCTTTCCTCCGAGCTTGTCGATGCCGCTTTCCCGCTCTCATGTCCGGCAGAAATCCCGCTCGCCTGCCCCGAATACCCTTGCGACAACACTATCTCCTCGGCAACCCGCTTTCTTGCCACCTTCACATTATGCCGCCGCCGCCGGCATTAATGGCTTTCACGCTCCGGAGTCGCATGAGAGCATGGCCTCTCGCCAGACAAACACTCTATCACCTTCCCAGGAGTACATGGCATCATATATGAACCAGTTTTCAGCACCGTCCTCATACCTCGATCAGTCTCATTTCTCTGAGAGTCCTACAAACGACGCTCCACCCGCTCCTTCGACATCACATCTCAACCGCGTCAGTCGTTTTATCTCACGCAGTCCCAGCAGGTCGTCTTCTGTCTCGCTCCGTCGGTCGTCGTCCAAGGGCAGCAAACACGAGAAGGATAGAGAGCCGGATGTTGGCATGGATCAACTCGGAGAAATACCACTCATGGAGATGCAGTTATTGCCGACGTTGCGGGACACCATCGACAGAATGACACATCCACCCCAGACCACATCGGAACACGGGGTGAACACCAGCGGAACTGCCAATGCGAATTCGTCTTCTCCATACTTGAGAACACCGAAGATATCGGGTCGGCGTTCGTCTGCTGCCGCGCCTCCATCTACGCGTTCTGCGAAACAACAACCAGCTACCCCTACTGTTATTCTTACACCGGCAATGCCGTCGCCGCCTCGCTCGGCCGCGTCACTGTCCGTTCAGTATAGTGCATCGACATCAACACCAAGGGCCACGGACACACCAAAATCTTCTCTCAAGTCAGCCCTTCGCATTCAATCGCCCGCGAGCTCTTCCATGCCCGAGGATGTATCGTCTCGATCCATGCACAGAAAGTCCTTGCGATCGCTGAAGCCCATGGCCAGCAGATCACCTATCACACCAAACACTGTCAATGCGGAACCACCTGTGCGTAGGCATTCGGTGCATATATGCGTGTTGGCATGCTCATATCTCGCAGAGCCCCGGCCCCAGAACCCCGAACAGTGTATCCGACCCCAAGCGATCTCGTTCGAGACTAGGAGACGCCCCCGCATCAGACTCACACAAGAGCAGCCTCCCGCTCCCCAAGTCCAAGGCCCGCTCCAACCCCGCCACGCCCCAGACCCTCCAGAAGTTCCCCGCATTCACCACGCCCCAGCTCACTCCGAAGCCCTCGTCCCTCCCGCGCTCACACATCCCACGCGCGGGCGCCGCCTCGGGGACGGACAGCGGCTCCGAGCTCGAGCGTCGCGTCTCGCGCACGCTCGCCCCCGGCCGGCTCGTCGTAGCGAACGCCGCGATCGTCCCGAGCTCGTCCGAGAGCTCGACGGGCGAGATGGCGAGCCTCGGCGCCCGGATCCGCGCGTGGACGCCGCGCCAGGTGCAAGCGCAGAGGCGCGAGCACGCGTCGGGGATCCCGACTCCTGGACGGTGGCGCGAACCACCGCACAGGGAGGAGCAGAGGGAGGAGCACCAGGAGCGGCAAGCGAGACAGCCTGTTGGCCTCGGACTGAGGCTGGCTATGGGTCTGGGACTGGAAGACGCGAGGGGGCGGTATGATGTGGAGACGGACGAGGAGGAAAGCGTGTATGGAGACGAAGCGCTTTCCCAGGACGTCCGGCTGGAGGTGCCGCCTTACGCGGAGATGGGAGGGGACGCGTACGATGGGGAGCCCAGAGAGTACGACTCCGGGCATCGAGGTGGCCCGCTGAGCCTCACCCAGGAACGGTGGGAAGAGGAGGCTGGAGACGACGTGCGCTCGAAAAGGCAGGAGGCGCTCCGGGGCCTTGTGAACGGGCTTACGCAAGACTTCGGCGTGCGTCCGGCGACTGGGCGGGCGAGCGTGCTCAGCCAGAGCGGGAGCGACGAATACTCCTCCCAAGGTCTGGCCATTACCATTTCTGGCGACTTCTCCGGCGCGGGGGACGTGCGTCTGGGGAGCACGAGTGCATCACGCCTGCAGCTGCCGGTTCTCCAGGAGCAGCGCACGCTCGAAGAGGCTGTCGTGCGTGATGACGACTCTGTGTACTCGGAAGACCAGCTCGAGTACGAGGACGTCCAGAGGGTCCATGCGCCGTGGGACCGCAGTCCTGAGGAGAGGACTCCGAGGGAACGGCGACAGTCGATGTTCGTCCCTCCAAGGTCACCAACTGCATCTTCGCGCGGGGAGCGATTCCGCAATCGTCATGAGCATGCCCCCCCAGAGCAAACCGAGACGCACAACAGCCATCAAGCGAGCCCGGTGCCTCCTCTTCCTCGACAGACACAACATTCATCATCACACTCGCACAGCTCCTTCGAAGACGAGGACCAATTTTTGACGCTAGCGCAAGTCCGGCCCAGCCATCGCGCGGATGCTAACGCTGCGCAATCTTCACGTCGGATTTCGACATACCACGACGCAGATAATCTACTGTCTGCGGTGCCTGTTATGGTGCGAAATGACACGGACACACGCGAACGAGAGGCGTTCGGCATCCCCGCATCCCTATCCTACGGCGCTCGCATCTCTCCTCAAACTTCCACTTCGGATTTTGGTGATGGCGCGTTTGGGGGAGTCGGGATCAGACATAGCGACAGCGAGTCCTCAGATGACGCGCTCTCGGTTGCGGACAGCGAGCTGGATTCTGAGCACGAGGACAGATGGAATGCAGACGCGCGTGCAGCGAGCGACGGCCTGAGCAAGGGTGCAGCAGCATTGTTCGAGAACCTCACTGTCAATGGCACGCAGCCGAGAAGTCGAAGCGTGGAGACGCGGGGCAGACAGGAGGCGCGGTCCCCGCAGGCCTACGAACCTTCGGTACACGCACAGGCATCCGGCGACCACCACGAGGCGTCTGGATATGGCGTCACAGCGGCACCCTCGCAGGACTCGGTGACGCTCTCTGCGTGCTCAAGTGCGCCATCCGTATACGAGGAGCCGCCAACCGCGGAGCACGTAGACAGTTCCATCGCGTCGTCTCCTGGCAGCTCCTGGAGCGCGATGTTGCAGCCAGGCGTGTACGACGTCCTCGCCGCGCACTATGGGCCGGGCGAGATGCAGCGCCAGGAGGTGATCCACGAGCTGTCCTCGAGCGAGCAGGCCTTCGTCAAGCGCCTACGCGCGATCGTCCGCACGTTCTTCCTCCCTCTTCGTGTGCGAGATAGCCGAGCGTGGCTTGCGGGTGTGCCGGCCGATGTGTCGAAGCTGTTTGACTGGTTCGAGGATATCTTGAACGTGCACGTCGGCGTCGCGCGTGCGTTGAAGTCGCTGGCGGCCGTCTGGCGCGGAGGCGCTGTGGTAGAGAAGGTGGCGGATGTGCTGCGCCCGTTGATGCGGAAGCTGGAGGTGTACCAGCCGTATCTGGTCAGGGTCGACGAGATCCGGGGCGTGGTGGCGCAGAGCGTGGCGAATTCCCGAGACGAGTTTGGGGAATATGTGAGGATGCGCGAGAGGGAGGAGGAATGGGAGGGCCGAGGGCTGGAGAAGCTGTTGGAGGAACCCACAGAGCGTTTGTTGGCGTACCCGGACTTCTTTCAGGTGCGTCTTGTCGCCGTTTCACAGGTTGGATGATGACGACTTCTCCATGGACCTACAGCGGCTTTTGGATCTCACTCCTCGGCAGCATCCCGATCATGTCGCGACATTGTCCTTGCTGTGCTCAACGCGGACCACTATTCATGTGCTTGACGAGGTCAGGATACGAGAAGAGGAATACGATTACGTGAAGCACATCACAAGCCGTATCGTAGGTCTCTCGACGTCCCTGGCGAGGCGAGAGCGACGACTTGTTCATCATGGCTTGATGCGCTGGTTGCTCTCCAAGGATAGCGATGTCTCGGGAGACCACATAGATGCATGTTCCAGGACTGAAGGACCGCCGTCGGACCCGCCGCAAGAGACAGCCTTACCACAAAGGGACCCACCTCAACGCGCTTCAAGATTGGTCTCCGCCATTCAAGCTTGGCATATTCGTCGGAAACAATCTGGTTCTCTCAGCTCGTTCGCGTCGTCGGCACCGTCTACGCGATCATACGACACTGCCACCTCTTCAAACGCGTCTCTTCTTGTAACGCCCACTTCGGATCACTATCCTAGTCATAGTCCCAACGGGCTTCCGAACAAACACCCAAACCTACCGTTCACCTCTGACGGGCCGCGAAAGGACGACGAACTGATAACTGCACCTCTGCATGTCTTTGTTTTCACAGATCTCGTTGTGCTGGCCACTCCTAGCGCCGCAGATTCGCAACATGACCCAGATCAACAGGACGAAGAAGTGTTGTCTTTGCTTGATGGCGGCGGTCTATCTCGGGTCCTCGCGATAACTGAGGAGCGGACAAGGACAGGTGAGTCGACGCGTCGGAAAACTCTCGGCTCACTTTCTTAAGTCGTGAGCAGGATCTGGCCGTCTGGTGACTCTGGATCTACTACCTGCTGCTGTCGACGAGCTAGAAACTGGTGTCTTCTCGGAGTCTTCCCTCGTTCAGTCGATCACTCTGGTTCTATCTGAGAATGCTGGCGACCTGGAGACCCACTGGCTGCCGGCCCTGCGGAAGTGCCACCAGCACCTGCTGCGGTCGCTCTCGTTCCCATCGTCAACTGGCGACCGCCCGGCGCACGGCACCCACTTTGATCTTGAGCTGGATACTCGGCAGTCTGTGTTCTCGATACTGGCGTCTGGACTCCCGATGCCCAAAAGCCCGTCCATGCACAGGATCGAGGTTTCGCAGCAGGAAATCAGCGATGCCGCGCAGCAGGAGCGGGAGGAACGAGGGTGGTGGTCGCTCCGCTTTCAGCAGGTCCTTCGTGAGGTGCAACGTCAAGATGTACCTGTCCTGTCGCCGTAGACGCGCAGGACGCGCCCGTCTCCTACATGATTCTTGCGCCGAGTGATGGAGATCTACGGGCTTGTAATTTATTCGTCCTTGTGTTACTGATACCCAAAGTTGTACATAGCACTATCTGTTTGTGATTTAACATGTCCCCGTCGTGTCGTCAATAACCTCCTTTTCATTGGTAGCTGTGACCGTGTGAGGTGATACAGTCCGATGCGGATATGGGCGAGTACTGGAGGCGATAGTACCTCGACTGCTTTCCACAGTACTTACTATTAGAGGTAAATCGGCCATAGCTTCACCTGCCCGAACTGCGTGACGCCGTGTGCTGTACTCTGACGACTCACGAGAACATCGGCACAACGATACGTGGACGCTGCAGTTCAAGTGTTTTCACGACCGCGTCGCTAGTGAATTAGAGAGGACTTAGCCGCCACTGGGCAGCGTGAGCGTGAAGTGAGGGCTAAACGGTGAAGACACGACTAACCACCAGCGGCCGCCCCGCCCACTGTAGTAAGATGCTAGACGTGCGTACATCGATTCCCATTGATCCGGCGACTTCTCCTTATTGATCATTAATTGTTGATGACACCACCTCCATGAAACGCTAACTTACCTGCTTGCACTGCGACGCAGACCTGCAGCCATTCTTGACTCTGTTGAAGATCTTAGATTTCCGCGCCATCCGAATCGACGCGTCTCGCTGAGTTACAATCGGTATTAATATGTTGCGAACTTGCCCAGACCGTAAGTACTTCTCGGGCTCACTTGTCTGCTGTCGTATTCATGTCATGCTTGATTACTGTTATATGTCAACTTCAACCTTAGGAAGTCTCCCCGAGCTTGCCTCGAGCTTTGTAACCTGGTTCCGGCCGACGGCCCCGCCCGAGGCCGTGCTAGTAGGTCGGAGATCAATGATGTATGGCTTCAAGTTGTTGCGCGGCGGCGTGCTGAACAGCTTTGGTCTATTCTACCACAGCCTCAACATCGAGACAAGTTTCGGATACTGGACTGCTCTGCAAAATATTACAAGTGGACGCCGGTGAGCACCAATATCTGGACCGCCCGTGGTGCGTGCCAAGCTAGTGACAACATCGCGATGACTGTCCATACGGATGTTTTCCTCATGGTCATCCGACGCCGAAGCCTGATTGACGTACATGGGAAGTTCTGGTTCCGTTCATTTCGTTTCGCGGCATCCGCACCCCGAGCCCTATGGAGTATAAAAAGCGACACTGCTAGTATTCTACTTCAGAGCGTCCCCTGTAGGCCCCTCATAACGAGCTCATTGTACACTGTTATCCCACTCACCTTACGTCTTATAATGCTCGCATTCACGTTTCTATCTCTGGCTTTTGCTACCGTGTCGCTGGCCATGCCCATGACGGGCAAGCGGCAGCAGTCACGCTGCATTGGTGGAGGTTCCTTCGCCAATGATTCCAACTTCCTCCTTACCGCGCTGAACTACACAACCCCTGTGAACTACACGGACCCCGGCGCGGTGCTCCAGACCGTCGAGACGGAGCGAGACGGCAACGTATACCACACGTTGCTTGAGGTGAGCCACCGACTAAATATTCAGCTCCCGCGCAGGAACTGACAAATTGACTTTGCAGTATGCGGACCCAGCGTCGACCTCGTTCCAAACGTTCTCGCTCAAGAACGGGACGCTGATTCCATTCTTCGAGGATCCGACCGCTCCGATTGGCGCGGTCGACCTCGACGTGCCGTCTGGACAGCCGCTCAGCTTCGAATACAGCGCCTACGGCACCGGCCTGCCTGCCGCCGCCGATATTTACTGTGGCCAAGTGCGTTCGCTGTTGTCTTGTGTGATTCCTCGCTGACGTCGTTATGATCAGGCTGATACTGATCCGGAGGGCGGCTACCTCTACTCGGCGTTGCTCATCTACGACAACAACGCATTCTCGATGTGCTCGAACGGTACGCGCACGGTCGTCGTATGGCAGGCATCCGCGGACAACGGCGGCGTGTACGACTACGCCAGCTGCTACCCCGTGCGGCTGCAGGTCATGGCCGTCGATGGTAGCCCCTAAGTGCTGCGGTACGGACCCTGCTAATGAGAAGGGAGACACGGACATTCCTTACGACTCTATCATATGACGGACCTGAAAGTAATGGACTGGGACTTTGGCGTAAAATGTTGTTTACATAGTGAAAAATGGACAGTTTCGGTTGGTGTGTTTTCCGGCTTCGACAGAGTTATAATCTTCAGCTGGGGGGCATATTGTAGCAATTCGAACTTCACATCTAGCACCGCGATTATGTTGCTCATGAGACTATGGATGGTAAGGTGGTGGTTGAGAAAGTTGGGCCGCGACAAGTCAGTCTACTTTGAAAGATATTTGTATTGGATTACGTAAGCGAAGAAATTGTTTCCGGAGGCCGTCTGCACCGGCAGAAACGTTAACCAGGCTGCTGTGAGTACTGCTCTTCTATCACAACAACCCTTAGCATGTCCTGATCATGACTAGGTTGCAGCTGGACACGGTTTTTTATGTAAAGATTCAGGGGGCAGTGAGATCTTGGCTACCGCTACCCACGTTCCACCTTGAACTTTGCCGTAGGGTCCAGAGGAGGTCGGCCAGATTCGTACAGGTTTTCTGTCGAATTGAATTCGGCCGGGAACACTGTTACTGACGTGTGCAGGACTCACACAGCAATATTCCGTCGATTTGGCGACATGCATGCCATGGCGCGGCGGGTAAGTGCTATCATCTAACACCGCAGACAGCGATGCATTTCAGGCGACCGGAAATGCATCGCCGTTTGCGGTGTAAGTCAAATCGTCCATTTTCTGACCATTCTCGAAATGGTGAATGATCTCCCCGACTCCGGTGCGAAAATAGTGCGTACACCGACTTCTACTCGTGGATTTTCGTTGATGACGCCAAACCCACATGACCCAACTGCTCGCGTGGTGCGGACCCGAAGCCGGCCTTCACTATGTTGAATATAATATTGATTAGATTTTTCACCAGCACCCTCGACGCCGACTCAGATCGCCGACTTATAATTGGTATGTTGCAGTCCTTGCCGGACTTCATCTTCTTGTTGAGTACGTTGAGTCCGTGCAGCGATCTGACTGTACCTTGCTTCTGGCAGGCATGCGCTGACACGCGTCGGACGTCAGGTGATATATGGCTTAAGTGCGCTCGCTGCTACGGCCGCGCGCTGAATTCGAGGAGTAGTGCCAGTGCTGTGTTCCCTCGACAACATCCTGACAAATCTCGAAATGCGAGCCTGCTCCGGTGATCAATGTCAGAACCAGACGCTGGTGAGCATCAGCTGTGAGGCCGCCCCGCTTCTGTTGCGGTGTGCCAAGCTAGGAATTGCGTCCGGATGGATGCACGCACCCATGGCCATTCAACGCCGTTGAGCATGCACGTACATGCGAAGCTCTGGTTCCGTTCTCTTCACGGCATCCAATTCCCGCGTCCAATGAGGTATAAAAGGTGGCTCTGTTCGTTCGAGAAGAGCATCATACTCTTCACTCCAAGACTTTAATAACAAGCTCGTTGTCTACACCAACACTTTTCTCCCCCGCTAACTCACATCTTACAATGCTCGCATTCACTCTCCTCTCTCTGGCTTCCGCCACCGCGTCCCTGGCCATGCCCATGATGGGCAAGCGTCAACAGTCGCAGTGCATCGCTGCAGGCTCCTTTGCGAGTCAATCCAACTTCCTCCTTACCGCATTGAACTCCACGACGCCCGTGAACTACACGGACCCCGGCGCGGTGCTCCAGACCGTTCAGACGGGACAGGATGGCAGCGTATCCCATGCGTTCCTCGAGGTGAGTCGCTCATTAGATGGTTTGATCCTCGCGGAGGAACTGACAGATGAACATCGCAGTACGCAAACCCGGCGTCGACCTCGTTCCAAACGTTCTCGCTCAAGAACGGGACGCTGATTCCGTCCTTCGAGGATCCGGCTGCTCCGATCGGCGCGGTCGACCTGGACGTTTCCGCCGGGCAGCCGCTCAGCTTCGAATCCAGTGCTTACGGTACAGGCCTGCCTGCTGCCGCCGAGATTTACTGCGGCCAGGTGCGTTCGCTGCTGGCTTCTTGTCTGCGATACCCTGCTGACGTCGTCCTGACCAGGCCGACATCGACCCGGTGGCCGGCTATCTCTATTCGGAACTCCAAATCCACGGCAACGACGCGTACTCGATGTGCTCGAACGGTACGCGCACGGTTGTCGTGTGGCAGGCGGCTGCGGACAACGGCGGCGTGTACGACTTCGCCAGCTGCTACCCCGTGCGGCTGCAGATCACAACCGTCAATGGTACTCCCTAGGTGCTGCAGCGCGGTAGGGTCGTTGTTGCGAGGGAATAGGACAGAGATGTTTCTTGCGGACGGACTGGAATGATTGGATTTGGACTTGGCGTACAAGTAAAGCAGTCGTTACATTGCGAAAAATGGACATTTTTGGTTAATGGCTTCAGCTCGGTGTCAATGTGCCTTCTGGCTTCCAATGAACAGCTGAATTTTACAAATGTAAGTGGTATTCCTGACAATGTTTTCCGCTCCCATGTTTTCTTTTTCCTGTCGCTAGTTGGTCGTAACTCTCGTTGACTGAGGCACTCTAGTCTTCAAAGCTTTATAAACTGTCGCTCTCCGCCGGCATCTAGGCGCGCCGCAGTCATGGTTTGGAAGAGACGCCACTTTGAAATTGGCTATGTAAACCTCGCAGAAACATATTACCCTCCAGGGCGCCCACAAAAGAGACTGGGTCTGGCCCGCGATTGTCGCTTCCCGACTTGGCACTGCAAATTGATCAACTTGTGTGCCACAGAAAGGCTAACCTTGTGCACTCCTGACCAGCGTTCTGCGTTCTGCAACATTCATCTCCCGCAAGTGGCTCTCCAACTTCTGTTCCATGTCCTTCGCAGCGTAATTGCCCCCGCTCGTTTGTCGTGCGTGTCCCAATCGATTGTCCGCCTATCATTTGCGTCTTTTCGCCCGCATGTCTCGCCATTTCTCCCCGCCAACCGCTCGAGACCCTCCCCTGGACGCAAATCCTAGCAGCGATGACGCCGAATCACTCCCGTCTCGCGATATATTTCCTCGACCGGGAACCTCCCCCAAGAGTCGCGCCGGGTAAGCAGCACACCTTCGCGGTCATCTGAACGTTGCGATTTACGTGCTGAACGAACGTTTCAATTGATCACGTTCAGCCTCTTCCAGCCGAGAAGTTCTGCATCGCCCAGCTATAAGTCGTTCAGACTAGGCAACGCCGCACTGCACTCGCAGGACGACATCCGGGACACCACCATGCAAATTTCAAGTCTATCGTTCCAGACGCACATCCTCTCCGCGCAGTCCCAGGACTCCTTCATCTTCCCTGAGGCTGCCGAGGCCATGGACACTGCGAGCACAACCGACATACCTCCGCCCTCTGTCTCAATAACGTCTGGGCTGTCGTCGCACGCCTCTGGCAGCGTCGTCGACCTCGGCGCGTCGACGAGCACGATCTCGTCCGGTCAAGCCGGAGCTGCCACTCCGAAAGGGCCATCGGGGCCGTTCCAGCCTTCTGGGCTGTCACTCATGCTAGCACGCCAGAGCGCACCGAACACCCCAAACCCCGCAAGTCCGGCGTCGTCGTCGTCGCCCACACCCACTGCCGAGCGGCCGTATGCAGATTCGCGGCTAGCACGCCTGTCGGAAGCGCGCGCCGCGCACGTATCTTCATCCACTGCGGGGCTTGCAGTGGAGGAGGCGCGTGCGGAGATCGTGCCGGAGCTATCAGAGTCTGTGCCGTTGCTCGCGGACCTGGAGGCGGCCCACCCGTCATACCGTACGGTGGACAGCAACCAGCTAACGGCGTGTGGCAAGAGGGTTGGAAATGGCGTACTGGCTGCGCTCAAAAAACGGAGCTGGCGCGAGTACGGCGTGAAGACGTCGCGGGAGGTTGCGGCGACTGCGCTAAGATCGCTCCCGGCAGTCGTCTTAGGCACGTTGCTTAATATTCTTGATGGGGTATCATGTGAGGAGAATCGTTCTTTTCTTGTTTGTTGCGGCTGCTGATTGGACTTAGATGGCATGATCATCTTCCCTGCGTCGGGTGTGTTTGCCAATCTTGGTGGGTCTGGGGTATCGATGTTCTTTGTCTCGTAAGCCTCATTCCGCCGCCGCCGCCGCGGCGTTTACCTGAACGCCTCTTGTATGCAGAGCTATCATCTCCCAGCTGGTATACTCGGCCGGCGGGAGTGGGTTCGCGGGTGCGAATGGCAGTATGATGATTGAGGTTGTCGTAAGTGGTGCTCTCTAGACCTGCATCCTACCCCGGGCTGATGTTTCCGCAGCCATTCTTCCATATCCTAGCAAACAGTATCGCTGCTCAGATTGGCGAAGACAAGGCTCATGAGATTATTGCAACCACAGTTGTCGCGTTTGCGCTCTCATCCATCTTGACGGGTAAGGAGCGCTCGTCCTACTGCATCACTGACTAGGCTTAACCTTTATTTTAGGACTAACATTCTTTCTCCTTGGTGCACTGCGATTGGGCGCTCTGATCGGCTTCTTCCCTCGACATATTCTCGTTGGGTGGGTCTGGCGCGTTCATCCCATTGATAGTGGTGTTAGCTAACCACCAAGTAAACTGCAGATGCATTGGTGGTGTCGGCGTGTTCCTCATCATCACAGGGTGAGTGATCGTGTGCATCACAACTGTCTGCATTCCTCACAGTGTGTTCTCAGGCTTACCGTCTCCACGCGCATGGCGGACGACGACTTCGCCCTGAACCTGGCGACATTCAAATTTCTCCTGCTCAACGCCCACAATCTAGTCCTGTGGGTCCCAGCGCTCGGCTTGGCCGCCCTGCTCCGCGTCATCACGCACAAATACGAACACCAGCTTATATTTCCTATCTGTGAGTGTTTGCGATGTCGCGTTGGCATTTGATCTGATCATATTTGCACATTACAGACTTCTTAATTATTCCTATTATATTTTATGTTGTCGTCGCCGCCGCACACTTGGACATGGGTGTCTTGCGTAGAGATGGATGGTTATTCGATATGGGAACGTCGCGTGAGCCGTGGTACCAGTTCTACTCTTACTTCGGTATGTGCAGATTTTCTTCGCATCCGTTGGGCAAGTGGACTGATCGTGATTGTTCAGACTTCAGGGCTACGAATTGGGCCGCGTTGTGGTCTACACTCCCTACACAGTTTGCGCTGTGAGTCATTGCACCTGTTGTTCCATTAGTCGTCGTGTATTGATAGCGTTGTGATCTAGACTATTCTTCAACATCCTACACCCGCCTTTGAACGTCCCTGCGCTAGGTGGGTTGCCGAACCTCATGACATCATCCGTGGTGCTGTATTCATGAATTACGTGGACACAGCTGTGTCGCTGAACCACAATGTTAATACGGATAAAGAACTCGTTGCGCACGGATACTCAAATCTCCTCGCAGGTGCACTCGGAACTGTGTACGTCGGTGTGTTCATAGTGTCCGCTTGGATTATCGACTAACAAGCGCGATGTAGCCCAAACTATCTTGTATATGTGAATACGTTGTTGTGAGTCTGGAACTCTGACATTGGTATGTTTGATGTCTCACGACGTTGCTGCAGGTTCTATCGTGTGGGTGGCGAAACGCGCACGGCAGGATTCCTTCTGGCAGCTGCGACGACGATCCTGCTGATCGTCGGCACAGGCCCGATCGCATATATCCGTAGGTCTTCATCGTTTCCGGGCTGCGATCGCATTGTTGACAGGGCCCGTAGCGGTGATGGTCGTCGGCGCCCTCATCTTCGTGTTGGGTATCGACCTAGTCAAGGAGGCGTTGTGGGATACACGGCATCGCGTCAGCAGGTGCGTAGCTACAGGCCTGCTCCGATGGTTGCTGATACTCAGGTGCGCATGAAGGATGGAGTACATCACGATCGCGAGCATCATGATATGCATGACGGTGTGGGACTTCGTGATCGGCGTCGTATTCGGCATCGTCGTGAGCTGTGAGTCGCGTCCCGCCGAGCCTGTGTCACGATCCTGGGGACTGACTAGTGCGCAGGTGTCTTCTTCGTCGTGCAGAGCTCGCAGCGCAGGAGCATCCGTGCGCTGCACACGGGCGAGACGGTCATGTCCACGGTGCGCCGGCCGGGGACACACAGGGCGTACATCCGCGAGGTGTCGATGCAGACAGCGATCCTTCGACTCCAGGGTGAGTTCTGGTTGTAACCAGACCGCTGGCCCCGCGCGCTCATGCCTGTCTGCAAGGGTTCTTGTTCTTTGGCACCATCACGCACGTCGAAGAGACGATACTCACGTTGGTGGAAGGCCCGGCGTGGCAGCGCAACCCGCTGCGGTTTCTCGTGCTGGATCTGGCACTCGTCGCGGGCGTGGACATGTCTGCTGCGGAGGCGTTCGTGCGCGTGCAGCGAATCTTGGCAGCGAGACGGGTCGTCCTCGTGTTCTGCGGATTTGCCGTGGAGTCTTCTGTGGGGAAGGCGCTTACCAACGTCGGGCTCCTGGAGATGGAGGGCGTCGAGCTGTTTTCGGTGCTGAATGATGCGCTGGAATGTGTGTCTTTCCAACTTGTTTGACCTTGTCAGAGAACTGATTGCACGGTCTTCTAGGGACCGAGAATGTTTACCTGAGAGCGTGGTTCGCCTCACAGAAGGCGCAGTCCCCCGCCGTCGGTCCGTGTGTCTTGTGTCGAATCCAGGATGTTTGCTGACAAGTCTTGCAGTCCTGCCTGGGCGCCAAGATCTCATGATCTCATTCCAAGAATCGCTGTCGACTACGCCTCGAAAGGCCCACTTGCTTGAGGCTGGTTGGCGCACAATCGCTCGGGGTGCGTGTCCTGTGCCCATTTTAGACCGGCCTACTTACCCCGCGCGCATTCAGATCATTCGCCTCCCCAGGCGCCTTCAGCGGATGCCCCGGAGCCTTTCAATACCCTCGTGAAAGCCTTTTCTTCTTACGGGCCTGTCGACCGACAACAATACGGTCCGCTGATTGCATACCTCGAACGCGTCTCTGTTCCAGAGGGTGCTGTCCTTTGGCATCAGGACGACCAGCCCGACGGGCTCTACCTTGTCGAGTCCGGTGTCCTGCGTGCAGTGTACAAGTTCCACGAGCACACGCCGCCCATGGAGGAGTCCATGGTGGCCGGAACGCTTGCTGGCGAGCTGTCTGCGCTCTCGGGGCTGTCGCGCAATGCGACATGCATCGTCGAGCGGCAGGCTGTGTTGTGGAAGCTCAGCACGGACAACCTGCGCCGCTTGGAGGCTGAGCAGCCGCAGCTAGCGAGGGAGTTCACCAGGCTGGTGTTGAAAGGTGAGTGTCACCGTGTGGGCTGCAGTCTCGCGGGGCGGTTTCTGACTGCGATGTGTCCACCCCACTCAGCTGCGAAATTGGACTATGACATCCTTATATCTGCACTGGCGACCCGACAGTAACAGTAACATCACTATCTTATATCGCACACTTCCATCCATCCGATTCGGCCACAAAATCTACACTGTATCAATACCTGATAGACCTTTAGATGTTCACGATGGCTTCACCCTAGCGATGTTCACGACGCGTTGCCGTTCGCGCGGAATGCTTGTCAATGTAATCGCATAACGAATATACACGGAAATATTCAGTGTTTATGAGCGTATAAGATACTGGAGTCGTCTTCTGAGCACACTGAATAGAAGGAAGTTTCGGGAACATCGCCCGAGTATTGTGTGTCATCGAGCGTCTTGATTCTTGAACAGAGACATCCATCTTCACGCAGCGATGGCTTTCGAACTTGGCACTCCTATCAACACGGCGCTGCTCATCTATGTGCTCTATTCCGTGCAGCGCATCCTGTTCCCGTCGAACAACATCCCGCTGACCACCCCACACGAGTTCAAGAATGGCTACTCGTGGATGCCCAAGGCCCACCCGCCCACGCTGCTGTTCCAGACGTACACCGCCAAGACGCTCGAGCCGTTCAACGGCGAGAACGGGAAGCGCATCCTGCTCGCAATCAAGGGCGTCGTGTACGACGTGACCGCGGGGCGGAACTTTTACGGACCCAGTACGTGCGCGGAGATGGCGGTGCGGTGCACATGCTGAGCCGGTGCAGACGGGATGTACGCCAACTTCGCAGGGCGGGATGCGTCGCGCGGGATGGCGAAGCAGTCGTTCGACACCGGTATGCCGCCGTGCGGTTCGGGCGTGTGGGCAGCGCTGACACAGGCTACGGGCGGGCTTGCACAGAGATGCTCACGCCGATAGACCAGCCGCTTGACAAGCTGGACGACCTGGCTCCCGACGAAATGTACGTGTGCATGTGGAGGTGTGTGTGCGAACGGGCTGGCTGACGTCGTGGCGGTTTGAAGCGAGAACATGAAGGGTGCGTTGTGCTTTCGGTAGCATCTGCACGGCTCATGCGTGTTTACAGGCTGGATGGAGCACTTCTCGAACAAATACATCGTCTGCGGGAGGCTGGTCGAAAACGATGGGGTCTAAGAACTAGACAGTAAACACTGTACGAGTTTAGCATTGTCTCAGGCTACCCCTGCACACGCTGACGATCAACCAGTGTAGTTATGCGCAATCTTGAATCCAGTGTGATGGATATGTATCAACGTCTCATGATCAGAGATAAAGCCTTGAATCCTTCCTGAAGTGTAACCTGTCTAACTCCGCTGGAGGCTATTAATCAGTGCCGTTGCAGAGGAGCGTAAGTCAGGTGTAACGTGCAGGAGATATGGGACAAGCCTGAGAACGTGACCGCTAGGACGTCACCTTGAGGCGACTCAAGGTCACCTCGAGGTCCCTCAAGGTGCCGAATTCCGGACTCCGCCCAAGGTAAGGCCGGACTTATCATCAAGGCCCCTTGCCTTGCAACAGCACTATTGAACGTGCAGGTGCCAGCGAATTGTGCAATCGTGATCCGCCAACTTGAACCCGTCAATTACGTAATTTCCAGTCAATGGGAGAAATAAATGGTCCTGTCAATTCCGTGGGACATCAATCACCTATCACCACAAAGCACAGCAATATTGAGGTTACTAAAACCAGAGGGACGGAGACAGTCATAAGGACATTCAATCAAGACATTACAAAGCTCTATAACAGACATCATCGCACAGGCTCTTTCCGATCCACCTCCACCACCTTCTCCAGTGCCCCCGGCGCCATCACGTCGATCCCCATCTCCTCCGCTGCACACAATCCACGTCAGCCACACATCCGCTCGCACACAGGCGCACGGCGCGCACAAGGATAGGGACGCACCGGCGATCTGCTTCACAGGCCCGGTGAACCACTTGCGCGCAGAGAGGACCCAGAAGCCCATGCAGTATGTCAGCACGATGCCGACGGCGACGATCGCGTAGTTGAGCGTCTGCGAGTTCACCGGGTTCTCGCCGGGCAGGATGAACGCGATCGAGATGAACGCGATCCACAGCACCGCGGCGATCGCGACCGGGTACGAGAACGCGCCGAGGTGGAACGGCCCGCGCACGAAGCGCGCGCGGTACACCACGCGCAGCGCGATCGGGATTGCTGTTTGGGAACACGTGTAAGCTGAGATGCGGGAGGGAAGGAGAGGAGGACGTGCCATAGGAGATGTAAAGCCCGATCGTGGCGATGCTCGTCGCGGCGGAGAACGCGACGGAGCTGCCGAGACTCGGCAGACCAAGGATGAAGCTGAGCGTGCACGCGAGCCACACTGCGTGGCGCAGGTCAGTGGGGTACGCGTGCGTGAGGCGCGAGGCGCACCTGTGCGGATGGGCGACTTGAATCGTGAGTCAACTTTGCCGAAGAACTTGTGGCCAGGGATGCCGCCGTCGCGCGCGAACGCGTACATCATCCTGCTATTGGACGTGACCGAGAACGTTCCACACCAGAACATCGCGCCGATCACGATCACCTGCGCCCGCGTCAGTCCGGGGGCCACGCACGGGGAGAGCAAACGCACCATGAGCACGATCGCGCCCTTCTCGCCGACGGTGTCGAGGAAGATCTGCGCGACAGGCTCGCCCGTCGGCGACGCGACGGTATTGTCGAGGTCCTGGATCGAGAACAGCAGCCCGAGCAGGAGGAACCAGCCCAGGACGGCGGAGACGCCGATGGCCATGACGATCCCGATCGGGCCAGACATGGCGGCATTGTGCGTTTCCTCAGTCATCTGTCGCACAGTGCGTCAGCAAGCACGGAACGGTGCGGACGCGCTGAATCACGGACGTGTGCACTAGCGTCGAAACCTTCATGCCGCGTGTCAGCATCCCGGCCATCGCGAGCACTAAGAGTAGGCAGGCACACCTGTCAGGGTATACTGCGCCATGAGGATGCCGATGACGACGACATATGCAGGACTCGCGCGCTCACTCCAGCCGACGCCGTCGACGCCGGTGCCGTCGATGAACGTGCGGAAGACGAACTTGCCAGACTGGTGGGTGGGCGCCTTGGCGAGGATCGCGATGACAAGCGCGGTGGTGCCAAGCGCATGCCACCAGACGGAGACATTATTTAGGTAGCGCAGGATACGCACTCCGAAGGTATTGATCATGCCCTGGGCGAGGAGCACGGCGGCATAGATGCCGATATTTGTTCGCGGCGTCGACACGAAGTCCGTGCCGAACGTACACACGGTTGAGATAAACGTGGCGCAGGCGAAACTATCGTTGTGAGACGAACAGTGTGGTATTGGGTGGCGCCATGAACTTACCTGATGCCCGTTGTAACGGCGACCTGACCGAGCAGATTGAACCACCCCGTCACCCATGACGCAAAGGCGGAATTTTTTGGCTCCGAGAGCATGGCCGCCCAGAAATAGGGTCCTCCACTGGTCGGATGAGCACTGCATACCTCTGGGAGGGGAGATGCAGGAACTCGGTATACATCCCGCGAAGTCTACGTGAAACGCTTACCACCCATGGCCAGCCCCACGAACATAGTAAACACCGCTATACCACTATGAGCCTGTCTTCGGAGTGTGTTGACGAATCAGACTTACCGACGACGACCCAACCCCAGACCATGACCGCTGGGCCACCTGTATTCTATACCGACGTCTGCATGCAGTGAATAGCACAGAACACAGGGCACGCACCAGTCCATATAAGAAGAGAGATGGAATTCCGGTGATCACGCTGATGATCGAGAAGGACACGCCGAAGTTCTGCAGCGCCAGTCAGACACGCCCCGCGGGTCGGTCACAATTTGTGCCCACCTGCACGACACTAAGGTCCCGTCTGCGAGATCTCGCACGGTCAACATGTCCACGGTCGCGGACTTTGGACGACTGACCTGAGTTCCTGCTTGTAACCCATGCGCGCGAGCTCGACCTCGTCCGAGTCGCCGGCCATAATGCCCGCGGCGGTTTGGGCTTCCTTGGAGCTGGCCTCGTCCGACATGGTTGGTGAGAAGAGAGCTTCGGGGGCGATGGAGCGCCTGAGATGCTGTTTTGAGCAGGCATCAGAAGATAACGGTTCGCGCTCAATATGCCCCCAATACAGTGCACCAGCAGTAGTGGGAGTTGAGTGGCACGTGGCGATCGTCGATCCGGGGAAAACTGCACGCTGCCGCCACAAGCAATAAATATTGGATCTGCTCCGGGACACTCTGCTCGTCCAACTGCACCGTGACAAGTACTCTATGCGGGCCTCAACGACCTGTCTCAACTTCATAAGGATCCTCTGGCCAAACTTCACGTCTAGACTTGAACTTAGCTCGCCTTATCTCTTTCCAACTGACAGGTTTGATAGGCGAGCGTCTCACAGCTATCAGACAGACACCCTGTGAACTGGCAGTATTCGCGCCGTCGTCGAAACGCTCGGGGAGAAATGGCTAGCGCGCCCACTGAGTTTGACATCACAGGGGAGCGCGAAGCCTGTATTGTGTGGAGCCGTTGTCATATCTCGTGTTGTCGGAGACCTTGGCCGTGGTCTCGAGTGCAGATAGTTCGAGGATATATAGCGGCGGTGAGCTGCATGTAGTCTCACCTATGATCTACGTATGGACGACGCGAGCATCGCAGCCTCTTGCGGGGATTCCCGCACGTCGTCCATCTGACAATATTCTCTGCGCACGATATCGTGCCATTCCTGAAGGTGCTCAGCAATTAAAGTGCACTACGGACCATGGAGGACCTCTGTTTCCGAAGCTGAGGATACTCGTCATCGTGGACGAGCCATGTGAAGACATCGACATCGACATCGACACGGAGGTGTTACGGGCCGTGCTGCTGGAGGCTCTGCGTTCTCGAGCGTCTTGCTGAGTGGTCCTGGCCAAATATATGGATGGCATCCGGAATGAGGGCGATGTCATGGGGGAAACTGGAGATTTTGGTCGGCGTACTCAGATCCGAGGGTGTTTGAGCTGTCAAATAATCCCGTTTCATATAATCCACCCGGTACGTGGCTGAGCATTGGCATAGGATGAATGGTCATTGACGATTGTTTAGCAGGTCACATCTTGTGAACTCCGTTGTCAGTCTTTACAAAGTCCCGTCACAATGGCTTGCCAGTGCGTTTATTGAATTGATTCTGATGATCACCGGACATCTGGATATCAACATTCATTATTGTTGTCAAATCATGGACAACTCTGCCATATGATTTGAGATATCGAGCCACCGAGACCCAGATTTCTCAATTTGCACACTGTCACTCTCCCATCCGGGTGAACGACTTGTCGTACACTCACCCTCACAGGGATCTTCCGCTCAAACCTCAAGCTTGAAATCAGGCATTCCGTACTGGCGAGTATGATACTACTTAATGGTGGTCGCGTGCAGTATTAATATTGACACGTCTGCCGAGATTGGTAGGAGGAAGGCATTACCTTGCCTGTAAGCAAGAACTTGCGGTTTACAACGAGCTCCCAAACAACCTGAAGCATCAATACGGCCGGAGGACGTCCGCCCGAGAATTGGGCCTGACTAAAGTAGCTAGACGTAATACGTCAGCTCGCATCTCCTAGCAATATTTCGCAAAGCGCGCAGGACTGTCCCTTTACCCGTCAGTATCGTGCTCCTCAGGCCAGGGATGGAATCAATACTACTAGGACTCCCTGTGGAGACTGTCATTTCTATCCTCAAATGGCTTGATTGCAGACAGATCCTGCTGTGCAGCTCCGTGAGTATCCGTTCTCGCCCATCAGATTATTTGTGGTTGATCCTATGTTCTAACTGGTCAGGTCTGCAAGACGTTGCGCGAAATCGTAAAGGAGTCGGTGGAGCTGCAGTACCAGATCGAACTGGCCGCAGATGGCATGGTTGATGGGCCTCCTGGCCTGATGACCACTGCAGACCGCCTCGAACTACTGCTTGACCGGCGCCGACGGTGGAGGATGCTCGACTGGACACGGAGAGTCACAGTGCCGATTCCCGGGGCATGCCAGGCGTACGAACTCGCCGGCGGCGTGTTTGCGAAATCAATGAGGGTTGGTGACGTTGATGATGGCGTTGATAAATTTAGACGTATGGTTCGCCATCTGACAGCCACCTGGCTACCCTCGCGAACCAAGGAGGCGCAAAGCATAATCAGAGAGGAGCTGGATGTGGCAACAGGAGAGTTTACCATTGACCCCTCGCAGGATTTGATTGTGCTGGTGAATGTGGATTAGTAAGTGTGTCGTCCTGCGGTAGTGTCTTGTGGTCGACTCATCTTGATTCAGCATGCAGCCTGAATGCTGCACGATCAACGTCCATTTGCGGACAATAAGCACAAATACCGCGCATCTTGGCGCTGCATCCTCCCAGCTCCGTGCTGAAATTTCGTCTGATCCGGGCATGATGTCTGTCCAGGTCGTGGACGACGTTGTCGGCGTGATCTGCTGGGCAAGTCTTGTTATCTGGAACTGGGTCACTGCTGAGGTGCTCGTAGTACGTTGTATTTCTAAACGTTTCTCCGTATGGGTCCTCTGACAATGTACATACAGTATTATCCGTTGGATGATCTCCCTTCACGGGAGTTCGACTTCCTCTCAAATCGCGCATTCATGATTATGGTACCAGACGACCCAGGTTCTATTGAGATCTACTCCTTCAGTGGACATGCGCCCCTTTCAGTCTTTCCTCCCCTCCCGCCCACGCACATCACGACGCTGTGCATGCCTGCAGTGCAAGCCGGGCGGGAGCTGTCGCGCTTCTCAACGCACTCCGGGCGTTGCGTGCGCAACACCGCACCATTTGCTTCGGCACGCGACTCGCGCGTGCATTTCATGTCGATACAGTACAACTCCCACGGACCGCGTTTCTATCTCTTCCTGTACAACCACTTTCTGCTCTCGCTTGTCCCGCCCGGTTTCGGCTCGGGCGAGGTGTGGACGACGCTCACGCGTCCTTGGGACTCGTGGGGCCCTGCGCACACGCGCCTCCTCGAGCACAATGCCTCGTTCGGCTGGGGCCAGCTCAAGTGGTTCAGGTGCGTCCGCTCCCCCCTCGCTTCATGGTGTGCACGTGTGCTAACGGCGCCGCAGGTACGCGCACGGCCAGCGCGTCGTGCTTCCGCCCCTGTCGATCTCGCCGAACCCGCCCTCTACACTGTACGTGCTCCATTTCAACATTCACCCGACGCGCACGGATGACCCCGTGCCTACTGCGGAATCGCGCCGCGCGACATGGCAGTACGAGGTGGTGACGGGGCCGACGACGATACCTGCGGGCACCGTCTTCCGGGCGGACGTGGTTACGCACCTGCCGTACTCGATGTCGTCGTGCTCGGGTTTGTCCGACTACTCGGGGTTCATGATTGACGACGAGCGTATTTTGGGCATGAAGGTGGGCGGATGGTGTTTGCTGCGCGCTGTGTGCTGACTGTGCTTGACGTTGCAGTCGTTGCCGTACACGGATGATGAGATGAACGGCGTCGATGTGTTTACTTTCTGATTGCTCTGAATCGAAATACGAATAATATTCTTGCGTCTGCGCATTCTTTCCGCAAGGTCTGCGTTCGTTCCTAATGGCATCACCATAGCCTTAACCTCTCACGCGGGTTATAATCCTGGTGTGAGTGATTGTGGACGAGCATCATGCACGCTGTAAGATCGCAAACCAAGGATTTAGTGGATACTATATGCATGAGCTGTAGCTGGTGTTTAACGTTTCCGCATGCCCCAATTATGACACTTCTGTAACTCATTGAATTGGCATCGCCCATTGGATGCGTGATTTCACATCCAATCTACCGGTGGGTCATGCACTGAACTGGAGTCCACGAGAAGCTTCAGGTTGATCATGAAGTACTTGCAGTTGCTCGCAGAGAGTCCAGAGACCAACTACTCGGCAGCCCGGCCGGGATGGTGTACTGGTACGTAATACGTCGGATCGCATATCCAACACCTGGCCCGGAGCTTCGCAGAACACACTGGACACTTCACCTGTTCGCTCATCATCGTCAGTATCGAGCCGCTCAGGTTGGAATGAAATCGACACTACTAGGACTCCCTGTCGAGATTGTTATTACAATCCTCAAATGGCTTGATTGCAGAGAGATCCTGCTGTGCAGCTCCGTGAGTACCCATTTCCGCCTACCAGATCAGTTATGGTTGACCCTACGTTTTAATTGGCCAGGTCTGCAAGACGTTGCGTGAGACTGTAAAGGAATCACTGGAGCTGCAGTACCAAATCGAACTGGCCGCGGATGGCATGGTTGACGGGCCTCCCGGTCTGATGACCACTGCCGACCGCCTCGAACTACTGCTTGACCGGCGCCGACGGTGGAGGATGCTCGACTGGACACGGAGAGTCATGGTGCCGATTCCTGGGGCATGCCAGGCGTACGAACTTGTCGGCGGGGTGTTCGCGAAGTCGATGAGCGTTGCACACCTTATCGGTTCTCGCCATCTGATAGCTACTTGGCTACCCTCGCGAACCAAGGAGGCGCGAAGCATCATCAGAGACGAGCTGGGTGTAGCGACGAGGGATTTTGCCATCGACCCCTCGCAGGATTTAATTGCGCTGGTGGACGCGGATAACACGTGTGTCATCTCGCGGTGATGTGTAGCGGCCGACTCATTTGAATCCAACAGCAGGCAGCATTAAGCTTCCTGATCAAAGTCTATCTGCGGACAATCAGCACGAATACCGCGCATCCTGGCGCTGCATCCTCCGAGCTCCGCGCTGAAATTCCGTTTGAACTGGGCAACTCGTTCATCCAGCTTGTGGACGACGTCGTCGGCATGTTCTTCTGGGTTCATGGTGCAGGTCTCATCGTCTGGAACTGGGTCACTGCTGAGGTGCTTGTTGTACGTTGGGTTTTTGAACGTTTCTCCACATCGGTCCTCTGATAATGTACAGTATTGTGTGGGCCTCGATCTGCCGCCGCTAGCGTGGGATTTTGCCTTCCTCTCAAATCGTGCATTCATGATCACAGCGACAGGTGGCTCAGGCTCGATCGAGATCTATTCATTCAGTGGACATGCTCCCCTGCCGGACTTTCCTCCCCTGCCGCCACGCACATCGCGACGCTGCAGATGCCTCCGCTGCAAGTCGGACAGGAGCCACACCACTTTTCGACGCACTCCGGACCCTTCGTGCGCCACACCGTGCCGGGAAGCCATTCGCTTCTGCGCGCGACTCGCGCGTGCACCTCATGTCGCTACACTACAACGACCGCGGGCCGCGCTTCCACCTCTTCCTACACAACCGTTTCCTGCTTTCACTCGTCCCGCCCGGCTTCGGCTCAGGAGAGGCGTGGACGACGCTCACGCGCCCGTGGGACTCGTGGGGCCCCGCGCACACGCGCTTCCTTGAACACAATGTTCAGTTCCAGTGGCTCAGGTACGTCTGCTTCCAGCCTTGTGCGCGCGTGCTAACGGCGACATAGGTACGTGCACGGCCATCGCGTCGTGCTACCGCCGTTCTTGCCGAGCTGGCCGAACCCGCTCTGCACGCTGTGCGTGATCGACTTCAACATCCACCCGACGCGTACGGACGACCCTGTGTACGCTGCAGAATCGCGCGGCACGGCGTGGCGGTACGAGGTGGTGACGCGGCCTACAACGGTATCTACGGGCAACGTCTTCCAGACGGACGTGGTCACGCACCTGCCGTACTCGGTGTCGTCGCGCTCGGGTCTGTTCAACTACTCGGGGTTCATGATCGACGACGAGCGTATTGTGGGCATGAAGGTGGGTAGTCGGCATTCTCTGTTATGGTGTGTCCTGACTGTGCTCGACGTTGTAGTCGATGGCGTTTGCTGACGGGAATATGAGCGACGTCGATGTGTTTACTTTCTGATTTTGTTGTGAATCGAAACACCGCTGATATTCCTTCTCTTGTTTGCTGCGGGAACCGAGTCTGGCTGCGCATGCCTTTCGCAATGTCTTGAGTTCGTTACTTGGTTTACACTGCAGAGTATATGGCGAGAGTATAACCCTTGCATGAGGTTAGGGCCATGTATGACGCCGTTAGGGTTTAGTGGCTGACAGGGTTCAAGTTGGAGTTGCTCCTGCGCCTTCGTTCCGCTCACTCAAGTTGTTCGACCACGCTATACTCGGATCCCTCTGAAATTCACCAGCATGTCGTCTGAGACAACCTCGAAGACTGTTGTCGAAATCCCTTCCACAGTTGCCACTCACGTTCTTGGCGACACCGTCTCGGTCCTGGGTGAGGCGCTCTTACGGTGGTCGTGATACAGCCACCACACACGAAATACCCCGTTCCTCCAGCATATAATGGGACGGATGATCTTCCGGACCTGACGCTGACCGTCGGGAAGGCTGCGTTCCCCTTGTTCAAGACGACGTTGTTCGGGACGCTAGCGAGCGACGACAGGGCATATGTGTTCACGCCGGAGCTTGGCGGCCGGGAAAGCGGGTGAGTGCACCTTGTTCTGGGTTAAGCCTGTCTCATCACTCCCACTTCCGCCATTCAGATATGTCAAGATCACACTCCCGGGTGGAGTCAAGGAAGCCGGGTGTGAGCTAGCCAAGCTGCAGACGCAGTTCGAGCAGGTGCTCATTGATCGCGGCTTTTTGAAGGAGGGGATGGCCGCCGCCGCAGACGAACTTGGCAAGAGCGTCCGAGACGATTCGGCCTCTGTCGCGCAGCGCGTCCGCGGGAGGACCGCGTCGTGCGTCTTCCGTCTTTCTCTGCGTCATACAGATGATGTGACTGAACACCGTCTCGAGCAGATTCCTTACGCGAAACCCACCGACAAGCGAACCCGCTGTCGTTCCCCAGTCTGCCGCGTCTTCCAGCGCGTCTGGCACACAATCTATCGCAACGCGGGCGCGCAGCCTCTCCAATGCCGTGAGCTCTGCGGCGAGCCAGGCAGGCGCGTGGGTCGCCGGACGCCTCGTCCCGACCACAGCGACGAACACAGAGAACCTCGCCTCTGTATCCGACTCTGCCACGGACAGTGTCGGTGCAGGGTCGGCAGAGATGCATTCGTCGCTCGACGAAGCTGCAGGGGAACCAGTGCAGAACGAGTACGGTGTCGACGCACGGGACCTGGCGGGTGATGTGGGCGCGAGTGCGGGGAATGTGGGCACCGTGATAGGTGACGCGTCCATCGTGACAGCGGAGCGCACTCGCTACCGCGGGGGCGGCTGGGACGCAGGTCCGGCAGCAGGAGGTCCAGGATGCGCAAGTTGAATTTGATGATGGGGAGATTTGGAAGGATGTGTCTATCTGATTCGTGGAGAAGGCGCCGGCATCAGAGTACTATATTGTGATGATACAAGGTTTCAATATTCGAATAATGGACTAATTGTTGTGGCAGCATGCCTTCGCGTACCACTGACCAGCCTCCAGTCGAGACTTGAATGGTATCCAAGGGTGTGCACGTGACTGACTAGGGTCGGAGTCTTGCACAGATGTGGATCTCTCTTCGTTGCACTCAACCCCTATCCTCTATCATTCAGGGACTACCTTATTCTCGCCCTGCAAAGTCATACAGATTTTCCCACACACTGTGTTTGTTTTTTTTCTTTGTTTTCTCAAGGAACAGTCTAATGCCCCTTTATTCCAGGCCTGCGATATTCACAGCCATCGGAAATGGCTGAGGAACATGCGCCAGATAACGTTCTGTCTGCGCTTACTGCGAGCGATAGAGAGGCTCTCTTTGGTTTGTCAACAGGAGAAGTACATATTTGGGCGGTCAATAGAGGAAAGGAAGTCGAGAAATACCTCAGAAGCCTCCACACGCTTCAAAACTCGACTGCACCAGTAAACCGCCTCCCAAACGAGCTCCTGGTGGGGATATTCCACCTTATGGACCCCCGGCCTGGTTACACGCGAGCAGAAGCTGAATATATGCGGTGGATCAAGCTCATGACAGTTTGCCGTTACTGGCACGACGTCGCTGTCGCCTCACCGGGTCTCTGGAACAAAATTGATGTCTCGAATGGTCTCCCCTTCTTACTTCGCGGTCTGGAACGTTCTCAGAATCGCCCTCTCGAAATCCTCGCTTCGAAATCCTTACCGACTACACCCCAGTCATCACAGAATTATTGCCTCATGCGGATCGCATTCGCGAGCTGCGCTTCATCGAGCTCAGAAGTCCTTCTGATCTCTGCCTGTTTGACTTTCCAATGCCGAACCTCGAATTCCTCTTTCTACATGCGCCGTTAATCTATGGTCTTGATTGGGTTTTCACCCCCACCGACAGTAATTTCCCCCACCTTTTTACCATTATCTTGCATGGGGTTCATATTCCTTGGAACTCTGGGATTTACCGAGGTCTGACTCGCCTGGAAGTTTTCAATAACTCATCTTGGACGCTGCGGCCTTCTATGGAGGCACTCCTAGATATTTTGGGGGCGTGTCCTTTTCTAGAAATTCTCACCCTTGATGCGTCCTCACCCACACTTCCCGATGACTCTGCCTCTTATCCCGTTGTCGGTCCTCCAGTGGCGCTTCCGCGGCTGGAATTTCTACGCCTTGTAGATTCCCAGATCAACGTGCACTGTGTGCGTGGGAGAGTACTAAATTGAGCATTTGATTCAACCCAAAAAATGTGCATTTCCAGCCGTTTTACGTGTCAAAAATGGCTGGTTTCGAGCGAAGAACGGATCAATCCAACGGTCGAAAAACACTCCAGAATATGAACACTTTCGGCCGTTTCGTTCCGAGGGCCCATCGGCTGATTTTGGGCCTTTCCACGGTTCAAAATAGACACGAACGCATGCCCAAGCTAGACACGCAAAAGAGCCTGTTTTTGGTCCTCGGAGAGAATCGAAAATAAGATAGTATGGGTCCTCTAATTCGACCGATTATAGCATGAACCACTACACCGCAAAATGTCTCAATTTTGAGGTAGTATAGTGACTTGAGTTGAGCCTCGAAGTAGTCAAAAAAAGGACTTCAAACGACACTCTTCAAAGTAGGAATTTGTGCCCAAACATGAACATATGCAATGCATTTCAAAAGCGTGGTGCGAGAGCTATACTAAACGACTGCGAGGCGCGAAAGCTGTACTAAACGACTGTGAGGTAGTACTCGAGATTCGAGAATGAAGTATCGACTGTGAATGGCTGCCGAGCACTGAATGGAGTAGCGGTATTAGGGGAGAAGAATATTAAATGGAAGGTAGTACTGTACTATCATGGACCGGGAGGCAACGAATGGAAGGACGTGCAGCTGAACGAAACACTCCTACGGCTCATCCATCTCAACATCACCATCACCTTCCTCCGTGTTGACGCTATGTCTGAACTCGCGGCTCGCAGCAGCGATGATATCGTCCTGGTGCGTTTTCTTGCAGTGGGCCCTGGTCCGCTTGAGGTATGCCTTAGCGAACTCGTCGGCGGGCCAGTCGTGCGCGTAGCGTGCTAGAATCGGGAATTCCTTGCGAGCCTAACGGTGGTGGTTCATCAGCAGTGAGTCATCTCAATGCACAACGAACTCACCAACTTGAATATCTTACTGATAATCTCGATAGGCTGGCGGTTCCAGCGCGTCTTCTTGTTCAACCGGGAGGCTCTGACAAGATTACGAACATAGCCCTACACAGTAGTACACGATATCTAGATTAGTAGGCCATAAAGGTGAGCCTGACTCTTATGGATACATACGCGTATCGCCGAATAGAGTGCGTAATTGTCCTCTAATCCCATGGCCTCCTGCAGGTTATAGGACTGGCCTGCAGTTCCCTTGGGACGGGGAACCTGGACTGGGGGACTAGCCGGAGTCTTTGCTGCCTTTGCTGCCGTGAGCTGAGCTGACGGCAGCCAATTATTGTTCAGCACAAAACAAGATTCCAGGTAAGTTCAGTCTCACCTTCAAGTTCGCGAATCTTTGCTTCGAGCGCCGCACGACTGACCTCTTCTTCATTGCCCATAGCAACATCATCATCCGGATGGACTTGATTAGGCGGGCCGCGCGCTGGCGGAGGAACATTCTCGTTCTGAGTACCAGCGGGACGCTCTACAACTCTCTTCCTACCCCGTCCCGACGACGGCTTGTTCTGGGATTTCTTAGTAGTAGGTGCGCGGGCCATGCCTATCGATGAGAAGAACTCAGCAGGAAGAGGGAGTGATGAGGCTGGAGGTGGATGGAGGAGAACGACACGTCAATGTTGCAATCACGGTCTGTTCTAATTTCTGTTTATATATTTTTGTGCTCGCGAAACATTACGTGCTGTTGGACTCCTTGCCAACGGTGAGTCCAGACTTGTGTGCATGCGCAACAGTTTGAATTAGATCCAGATCTACTGTGGCGAGACTTAACGGTTGACTTACTTGTGTCCAAGTCCTCATCCATTGTTCTTTCAGTGATTGTCCGAGTCTCTTCACAAACAGTGAGCTTCCATTTCCTCACAATGCATGCATATTCTAAAATGCAAAGCCACAGAGAACGATGCCAGCACAATCATCAAAAACACTGCGCACCTCGCGCCGCATACTTTGTGCGTGCGGTTGTGGACGAAATGTCTCTGCAACTACGCAGGGCCGTCATCTCCGAGGACAAGGACCGGCACAATTGCGGCAAGTGTCCTCGCCACTCGCAGTTTCTTACGAGGGTCTGCTTTGAATAGCGAGGGTGCTCAGCCTTCTGGTTCGCGAGCTGATCCCGAGGTGAGTGGTATGTCAGTCGTGCGACTATAACGGATTCTGACCAGTTATTTTAGCCCTCGATAAGAGCCTTTTCACCTGGATTGTCGGAGAAGATGTGGAGCTGCTGCCATCCGTTGCACCCAACTTTCCCGGGCCCCAGCAAGTACTATATTAGTGAAGATCCAGGAACAGTGGGGGACTCGGACCATTCCAGCAACATTCTGAACTGTCGACTACGATCTGCTGCGGCTTCTGCCGTTCTGAACGCTTGAGCCATGGCCGCTGGGGTACTGGTGACGCAAGGAGACCACAAATGCTCAGTCACCAGGCAGTGATAGTGAGTCTGAGGGAGACCGGGATGACGAGAGCTCAGATGACAAGAACTCGGACTTCTTGGTGCGGACGAAGATGAGGAAGACGTCTTGACGTTCTTCTTGATCTCTATGACAACGAAGACGGTGAGGGTGGACTATCTGCATGGGATCATCTGGTGAGAACTTCGAGCGGGAAGTTTATGAAAGCGGTAAGTAGCAGACCATTAAATACATCAACTTCTATACATCTCCATTCTAGGTGACAGCAGGACATGTCAGAAGCTGATCGAGACTTGCTGCGTGCATTCTCACTCAAGAATCAAGACTATCTATCCGACAGTACCTTCGCCAAATTTGCTCCGACCTTTCGCCTACCAGGACTCAAATCCCTTTCAGACACCCGACGTCGTGTGGAGTTCCTCGCAGGCTTCAACCCGTCAGGTACGATTGTTGTATTAACAGTTGTATCTGTTACGTGGGGAGTGCGTATGCAGGCCTTGCGGCATGCCCCGAATGCAAGGAACCTCGTCGGGAGTACGAGGAAAGCCACGCAAGGTGTTCGTGTACATCCCATTCATTCCTCGTCTTCGTGCCCTACTCGCCAACCACATCACAGCAATGTCCATGCGTTATCGTGCTTATGAGCATCTCACGAGAACGGAATACCACAGATATTTTGATGGCGCTCAGTATCAAGTCTCCTCCACACACGGGTGACCGTTGATGGGAAGGAACTTCCTTCTGCTTCTTCTCGATCCGCGCGACATTGCCCTCGGCTTATCGACAGATGGGTTCTCACCATTCAAGGGCCGCCTCTCCCGAAAACATACGGCATGGCCTTTGCTTCTTTTCAATTACAACTGCCCCCCGAGACCGATTCCAAAAGCGCAACCTCATCTGTATAGGTATCATTCCTGGACCAAAAAAGCCAGGCGACCTCGATTCGTTCTTATTTCCAGGCTCGAAGAATTCCTCCAGTTGGAACTTGGCATCTCGGCTTTTGATTCCATCACCCAGAACCTCTTCCTTCTCCACGCCTATCTTATTGTTGTCTTTGGCGACATCCCGGCCATGTCACTGATTATGCGCATGAAAGGACATAATGCAGTCTGCCCATGCAGAATGTGCAAGATCCTGGGTGTGCGAAACGAGTTGTCGAAGACACTCTATGTTCCGTTGGACCGCCGCAACTTCAATCCCCCTTCACAGTACCAGTCCCGCGCTCTCCCAACTCGCACGCACACCGAGTTTCTCGAGCAGGCCCATGAAGTTGATTCGGCACCGTCAAATGCTGAAGCGGAGAGGCTTAGCAAGCGGTACGGCATCAAAGGAGTTCCGCTGCTAAGTGCTCTCTCGTCTCTTGCATTCCCGCTCTCATTTCCTTATGGTTTCATGCATCTAATTTGGGAGAATCTCATGCCGAATCTCGTCGACTTGTGGACAGGCGACTTCAAGGATCTCGATCTCGCCCGTGAACCTTTTGTTCTCGCATCAACCGTATGGGAGGTCATTGGGTCCTCAGGTGTTGCTTCCGGTTCCCTTATCCTTCCTCGTTTGGTGCTCGGATCCCAACATCGCCACGGAACGCAACCTATTCACTGCCGAGATGTGGGCAACATGGACATTGTACATTGCTCCCATACTTCTGCGGCAGCGGTTTATAATGACAAGTATTACCGACATTTCATGGACCTCGTCGACCTCTTGAATATCTGTCTACAGTTTGTGATAACTGATGATGACATCAATCGACTCCGGGAGGGTTTTATCAAGTGGGTTGAGGAGTTTGAACGGTGCGTCATGATATTAGGTATTCGGCTTATGCAGCTTATCTGACGCTTCTTTGATATAAGGTTCTATTACGGTACGACCCCAGGCGTGTCGCAGCATGCCCACTCACGGTCCATGCTCTTCTGCATGTGGCGGATAGTGTTACAGCCACCGGCCCAGTTTGGACGGCATGGGAGTTTCCCATGGAACGATTCTGTGGTATCTTACTCCCCGCCGTCAAGGCCCGTCGATTCCCCTATGCCAGTCTCAGCCGCTATGTTGTTGACTGGGCGCAGCTCCGTCAAATCGAAGCTCAGTACAATCTGCAGGCGGAGCTTAGTCTCCGCACGGTTTCTGACAGCTGTCACCTGCTGTACACTACCGTAACGATGCTTGTAAGTCCTTGTTCCCCGTTGTACACTTGCTGTTCTGAGTTTGAATGCTCAGATCCCAAGTGCATACTGCTCCCTCCCAATCGTACAGAAGTCGTCACCCAGACTATGCACTCGAAGATTGCGCGGTGTCTTGCCACACGTTTTGATGTCACAATGGCTGTTGCACGCAAATATGTCCCGAAGCAACTCTCCAATGGGGTAAAGGGCAGCGCATTGATGGAGGAGATATGATGCACGCCTCGGAGCTTGTAGCTACAAATGAGAACAGTCGAGATGCATCGTATGTACGGGTAGTGATTTTCATCTTGGTATTTGTGTCCGAGTCCATTACTCAGCTCACCTTCCACACAGTACCAATTGCTCGTAGACAAGTATGCAGCACAGCGGCGCAGAACCCAGAGTTTGTGCCGAGGATTTCTACGGCCAACTCCGCCGCATCTTTGTTCTCGAACTCCCGCATCAGCAGAGCTAGGAACGATATGGCAAGCACATTACTCCTCGCCGCGATACAATTGGCCAAGACGGAACAAGCATCCGATGTTCAATGCATATTTTACAAGGATGACGGCGCACTTGATGTCGTTGACCTTGCATCGGTTCAATGTGTCATCGGCCGAGTCTACGATGAACAGCGCAAGCAGTACGGCATCATTGATAGGAGTGGACCACTTGCTCGTGCGGTCTTTGTAAATGATTCTTAGGCCCCTGTCTAAAAGGTTTGTGATTTCATATTATCTTACGACCATTCCTTCCACTGGGTGTCTGTGAGTCCGAAGGCATACGGACGTACCGGCCGGGTGAGCGGCGCAGCGCCCGAAGACGGCGTCTAGATGTACTTGGTGTTGTCTCTATTCTCTACTCTGTCCTTGCTTCCTTCTCCCCCCTGTCTCGACACATCACTAACCTTTCTGCGCAGATTGATGTGCGACGTCGACTGCTAACAGAAGGGTTGTGTAGCGTACAACAAGCCCGTCGCCCGACGTGGTCATAGTCCCGACGCTTGGCGTCATCACTGGCATTTCCTTTGCCGTCCTTGCCATACTTCTCTTGGGTCCCGCTGCTGCGCAAGCTCGAGGCGACAAGGTGGAATATGGTACAGTTATTGACTAACAGAGCCGTTGTGCAGTGTACCGGGGGCGGGTAGAGATCATCGCCAACGACCAGGGTCATCGGATTGGGCCGACTGGGAGACGGCGGTGGAGGACTGCGGGCAGATTCCGTGCAACGTGACACGAACAATTCTCCGTCGCCGAGCATAGAGCACAGCGAGCTCAAAGCCGACACTGCGGACCCTCTTGACTTCTTGCTTCAGAGCCTGTCTCAGCATACGGACTCCAACATACAAGGCAGCAACGCCTCTGACTGGACTCTGCTCTCTGCATGGACTCGTACAGATGGCAAAAACCAGACCTGGCGTCCAATTTTGACTTTTCTCTACCTCGATTTCGACCCCTCTATGGCAATTGACCCCAGTGCCCTCAAGTTCTCGACGATCTTCCCAGTCGTCCCTGTCTCTCCCGCCGACTAACACCTCGTTCATGGACACAATGTCCAACCAGCCCGTGTACTCCGAAGAAAACTGGGTACAGCCGGCCCAGACACAGATGGGGCCAGAGCGCAGAATGAGCGTCGGCTCCTCGTCATGTTCCTCAGGCGTCTCGCTTTCCCCCTTCCTCGACAGCGCGTCTGCGGTCAGCAGCTCGCCGCCCAATGACAACTGTCTCAACGACCCGGCGCAGGAGCTCGCCCAGCGCGTCCGCCAGATGGCTGGCGTGATGCTGGTGGTGCCCGTCAGCGCGCATCTGCAGCAGATTGCAGCGGCAAGCCAGGCGAAGCTGCCCATCCCTCGGCTTGCGCATCCAATCACTCCCCTGCATCGAGCAAGTCTGGGTCCCCGTCCGCATGACGCCTCGTCGTCGTCAGAGAAGGGAGTCTCCCAGTGCAGAAGCCATGGCTCCACCGCCTGTGACGACAGTGATTGGCCGGCCCAAGACGAGCCACACTATGATCTAGCGTCGTTACAGGAACCTCAACGCACGCATCACCGGGCTGAAGCAGGCGGTGCCGGCGCTGTGCGTTCTGGAAGCGAAGAACAACGGTGGTCAGAGCGCATACAACGATGTCGTTGATACACGTGGGTTCGTGGATGGTGTGAAGGTTGCGCGCAAGATGAGCAAAGCCAATGTGCTCGGAAAAGCGCCCGAGTACATCAGGTGCGCAAAGGATGGCATACATTCAATCATGATAGCTAACATGCAAGTAGGGTGCTGAAGAAGCGCGAGGCGCGGCTGAAGCGGGAACAGGTGGCTGAAGTCTCTCGCAACGGGCTTGTGGGTGGGCCTGCGCTACTCAAAGAGTGGGAGCGCGAATGGAGAGAGCGCTTCGGCGGGGAAGAAAAGGACGAAGTTGAGGACGACGTTGCGGCTGCGAGCGAGAACGAAGATGGTGACGGTGAGGACAGCGAGGGCGAGGACGGTGAGGACGGACGGGCTCGCAAGAAGGCGAAGACGGCGAAGGCACCCAAGAAGGAGAAACCGTCGAGATCTCCGCATGTTCCTGTCGTCTCCACTGCGCCCGGTGTGATACCGGAGAAGCGCAAGCGCGGCAGACCACGCAAGGTACCACTCCCGACACCCGCCGCGTCCGTTGCACCACCTATCTTGGCCGTGGACCCGTCCATGCAAGATCCGCTCGCACAAGCGACGCCCTCACAGCAGTCACCATCGCAGCAGTACTTGCTTGCGGTGTTTGCGTTCTTCTCGGTGTTCAACTCTCCGTTGATGTTGTTGACGCACACATACTCACCAACACATGATCACGCGCATCATGGAACGGTGCTCACGCCCCACGCGCCGGCTCAGTCGTATGTACCCACTCCGGTGATAGGAGTTGCTGGGTACGGCTGGCATGAGGCTATCCAAGCGGTCCACTTGCTTGTATCGACACTCGTCTTCTTCTACGTTTTTCTTCCGTGGTTATCTGGCATACTCGCCCACATACGGCTGGGCGAATATAGGCGTACGGAGCGGGACGGGCTCGGCGCGGATGCGAGAGGAGAACCGGGCGGGGTGGGCTCGCGCGGGCGCTGAGAGAGGCCGTGCACGTATACTTTGTTACGGAGACATAGGAGAGGTCGGAGCGAACGGAGAGCGGTAACGACTTCACGGAGACGCTCACTCGGGCGAAGTTCGAGGAGCTCAACGTGGATCTGTTCAGGAAGACGATGAAGCCGGTTGAGCAGGTGCTCAAGGATACGATCTTCACGGACGACATCAATGAAGTATGTGGATTATAATGCTGGAAGAATGTACCATGCTCATCCCATCATCTCTGCAGATCATCCTTGTCGGTGCTTCGACTCCGAGTCATATTCCCAAACCTGAGGTCCAGCAGCTCCTGAAGGAGTGCTTCGGCAAGGAGCCTTCCAACGGTATCGACCCCGACGAGGCTGTCGCCTACGGTGCTGCTGTCCGGGGTGGTATTCTCTCTGGCGACGAGATCCTCGGTGACGTCGTCCTGGTCGATGTCTGAAGCTCATCCCCCGCAACACTGTCATCCCCACGCGCAAGGGCCGTCGTCCACCCCATCATAAGCAAGATGTACAACAGCGGCAGCAGGGGTATGCGGCGGACGACGAGGAGCCAGACATTACCACTGCGGCGACCTTCGACGACAGTGACACTACCGCTGCGCTTGTAATCATGCGAGAAGGGGGCAGGAGACTCTGAGGGGACGGTGCGCGGAGAACCTTGGAGATGGCCCGATTCTGTAGAGGACCACTCACATATTTGATTCATTATGGCCGGGACGCAAATAGATTCAGTAGACCCTGCGCTGCAGCTGTCGCTGCTGACTTTGCGATGACTACTTCAGTATGTCAGAATGGCCCAAATTCAGCTCACAAATCGTACTTTTGGCGGGGTGCGAAAATGCGTCTCAAAAGGAACTTTCGACCTAATTTGACCATTTATAGGTCTAAAAGACAAATTGTCCCGATCAACGTACTAAATTCGGCATCTGTCGCACACACAGTGGTGGCGTTCTTGCTAGCCCATCTTATCCTCGGCATCTCGACCTCTCTTGACCTCGAGTCGCAACTTCCCCCTTTGGCCGATCCCATGTTCGGCAATCTCCTAGCTGCTCTCCCGCTCGACCACAACCCCCTGGGCATCACGTCGCAAGCCCGCATCCTTTCCATCAACGTCGGCGAGAATGTTGAGATCGAGGCTTCCACAGCCGAGCGCATCACCGCCAAGTTCACTTCCACGATGACGCTTGCCATCACCAAGCTCGGGTATGACCACAACCTCGACCTTCCTCCCGTGTTGCTAGGCGAGCTCGCGCGCGCGTTTTCCGCCGCCCCGATTACGGCGCTTCGGATCCGTGCGGACACGGAAATGCTGGGGCCCGAGAGCTGGCTCCCCGCCTTCCAGCAATGGCCGGATCTGAGGTCGCTCCAGCTCAAGTATTCGGAAGACCTTATAACGCCGTTCGAGCTGCTCGGCGCGCCCGATCCGGCGGCGCCGGACAGGCTCCTCTGTCCCCAGCTCGGGACGCTGGTCATCAGAGGGCAGTGGGACAGCGACTCGGAGGAGGAGGAGTGGGGGGTCGTGGACACGTCGGCGGAGTGTCTCGCGTTTCGCAAGGAGAAGGGGAGCGTCCTTGGGCTTCTGCGGTTCGAGGACACGTCTGGCACGTTGAAGATCTCGGAGGTGGACGCGCAGTTGGCGGCGTGTAGGAGTCTGGTGGGTTCCCTGGAGATCGATATCATACCACCTAAGGTGGCCGAGCCGCCGCCAGTTTGAACTTGAACAGAGCTTGGGGGATGTCTGGTGAGTCATGCGTAGACGCTTTTGGCTTGGCCGACTGACGGGTTGCCAGTTCGCCGCTGTCCCTCGAGTCGCAGCGCTGCTACTGCACTCGGACGTGCATCTATTCTGGATGATATTTGTCTTGAACTTCATTTTTGAGAACGCGATTCTTCTCATACCCTGATCGCGAACACCTCCCCGATTCGCGAACCTTTTCTGCCTTCCTCACATTAGTGTTTGAAAACCCGTTTTGCCTTTTCTTTCTGCTTTTCGATAGAAGAGCGATATCCTTGTACATTTATCTCTATTGCTAGACTACAGAATCATCGATCACGGGTTGTATGCCTCTTGGCCTCCTCGTATACGAACGTTCAGAATAGAATAGAAAGAGTCACATTAATGCCGCAATGACGGAGCGTTAGCTGCTCGATTGTTGTTGACAAAGATCTCGGCGAATCACTCACGGGAACACGTCCTGGAGACAGATGGACTTTAGTTCATGATCCTGGCACACTTTAGTTTGCGAGGGCTTTGTGTATACAGTGCCCATATAAGGAAAGTAGATTGCCAAATACGGGCAGGTGTGGCTGCGTTCTCTGCAGCTGGAGTCGGACATGCGCACGGATACACGATGCGCGAACTACAATGAATGACATTGAATGTCCAGTGCACGCCATGCGCTGGGAGAGCACGTTGGCGAGGCTTCCCGTCATGGATGGAAGGAAACCCTTGGCCCACTCTGCCACATATGATAGGGGTCAAGAGGTGGCGTCTGACTCCACCGTGCCCTCTCCGTCCTCTCGTCCACCCATCACCACCTCAGGTAGTCCTATGGCTATGGAATTCCATCGTCCAGCACTCCCCGTGAGGCCCACTCGGCCCTAATCAGGGCCGCGACAGACACAGCCGCCCTAGCGGGTGGAACCCCTGTTCATGTCCGAATCAAAGTCGCCGCCGAGGTCCTGTCACCCGCCCAACTTGCGAGCCGGGTACAGTCTGAAATACCATGTTCAACCGAGCATTTGGTGTTCTGTGACCATAGAAAGGTAACGGGGAGCTATGCTCTTACAGACTTTGGCAACTTACGTCTTGGCAATCCATTCTTGACGTTTTGAAGTCCGCCGGGGATTCTCCATTTTCGCGGAGTGCGATGTACGTGCCCTCTTCGACTTCCTTGATATATGCGGCGCATTGAACACTTGCCAATTCCGCTGAAGGCCGTCTGGCGGGGCGCGTGTGCTGTGCTGGCTAGGTCCTTGGTTGACTAACACCATCTCCGCCGGCGTGAGGCGGTGAACGTACCAAGGTCAGGCCGGACAGGATTTGGAAAGTACGGCATGACATGGTAACGTACTTGCCGTAAGCATCCCTGCCAACGACGGAGTGAAGTGGCAGGGTCGCGCTGAGCCAGCTCCACGCGCGAACAGCGTCGGGAGGGAATCCGAGTGGCCCACGTCGAAGGTCGATGGTCACCGACGTCCAGCGGTGAAAGTCTGATCATCGAGGCTGGAAGCGAATAGCAATGCAGGCAGGAACAAATCATGGGTACGGCGTCGGAGGAATATCCACATGGCAACGCAGGAGACGGAATTTACGGCGAAGACATCTTTCTCAGCAACTACCATCTCTCGGGATTGCACAGGCTGCACCGCCCCACACGCTCATTTGCGACATTCCTTTCGACTTCTCGGATTCTGAAGGTCTTGAAGTGTTTGGAACGCGTTTCGCGGAAGCAAAAGGCTGACGTGCGGCGGAGCGCCCCCGGCTAATGAGGATACCATATATGGGTAAGTGGTTGATGTTGATGTTAAAGACGTTGGAAGCGCCGGAGCGAGTTTTCTCTGCTCGCCCACCACGAGGCTGCCCGTCTCTCCCCTGCACACGAGGCTCGCGCGTTCAGTGCCTTTGCAGCAGCAGACAAGCAGCCGCTGTGAGATCCAGAGCCTGTCTCCAGCACCGCCAGCCGTGTCCCCCAGGCTTTTCTGCGCGAATCCCATCTCTGCTCTCTACGTTACTCAACTTGCATGCCTGTGCCTAATCTACGAGTATGTCACGACAGTCTGACTCTGCCTCTCCATCCGAGGATCCGTCGCCAAAATCGTCCTTCCGTCCCAGTTCTCAGGACGACTCTAGCCGCGGCGCTCATCCGCAGGAATCACTCGTACCCGACCGCCAGTCCCAGTCCCCCCAGGGCGTGTCCTCCAGCTCCGAAGGATACCCTTCTTGGTTGCCAAAACGCCCGCCCCCGCCCGCGCCTCGCTCCACCCTGCAGTCCTCCATCGCCGGCATGTACACCGAGGCAGGCCCCAGCAATGAGCCCTTCGTCGTCGGCCGCAAGCCCACCCCGCGCTCCGTGCGCATCGTCAGCCTTCAGGGCTCGTCTCAGGGTGAGAAGGACGACGCCCGGCAACCGCGTCGCGAGCCCACCGACCAGTCGCGCGTCTGGTCCAACCCCGCCCATGCTCGCGTCTGGTCCCGCGCCACAAGTGCCGGTCTGACCCCGACCCTGTTGGGCTCAGGCATGCTCCCGCCGTCCTTCCCCCGCCCGCGCTTCCGGTCGCCTGCCCTCCATACCGAGCTTCTGCGAAACCCTTCTTGGAGAACACGTCTTCTCTTCTACCTCTTCCCTCTATTTGTCTTTGCCCACATCCCGTTGCAGACCTTCTTCGACTTCAATGCTGTATATATGCTTATATTGTAAGTCGCTCTTGTCTCCACCGGCGTGCGCTGTTCACCGATGCTCGCGCGCAGAGTAGCCAAGTACCCCAACCCCGCTGCGCCCGGCGTGCCTGGCTCTGGACGGTCTTGGACGTTAGGGGCCGCCGCCTACATCGCTTGCTGGTTCACGTGGATCTTTGTAGTTTTTATTGTATATGACCTAGTGTACTCCTTCATCCGCCGCTGGAGAGTCAGTGAGTGCCCTCCACACGTTTTACCTGGCCCGTGCTTGCTTACGACCCGCATATATGCAGAACGACCGTTAATGTTCCCGATATACACGTCTGCGCCCGCGTTCAACTTCGCGGCCATGACATCGTACACCAACTTCTGCTTCCTGTACCACATCCGCACTTCCGCGTTCTCTGGCGAGCACGGCGGCCTCCGCGACGGCTTCGCCGAGACCGCGTACTACTACTCGCAGAATCTGCCCACCGTCGCGCTGCTCCTCCCACGCGCAGCCCTCGCGCTCGCGCTGCTGCTGTCCTTCTGGCTGCCGAACCCGAATGCTGTCGCGCTCGCAAATGCGGGCATCAGCGCCCGCGACGGGACGTTTTTCCGCGCGGACGGGACGCTGACGCGCTACGCGCGCGGCGTGCTCATCGCCAACGCGGCGTGGGCCGCGTGGCGCGCGCTGGTGTACCTGCTCAGTCTGTGCGTGCATTTCTCCTCCTGCGTGTCCGCGTGCTCACGTGCTGCAGAGTCGCGCTGTGGATCCTCAGCGGCCAGTGCTGTGCGGGGCTGTGCGGGCCGCGGTACCGCTGGGAGGAGGACGACGCGGAGAAGACGGTGTCGGCGTTCAGCGGCGACGCGCTCGAGGACGTCGACGCGCTCCCGTGGTCGTGGAAGGAGTGCACGCTCCTGCGCATCAAGGACGCGTATGACTTTTGTCTCACGACGAAGCCGCCGCGCCCAGCGTCCGGCGCGGCGGCGGGTGCGGGAGGGAAGGAGCGCGAGCCGTCGGTTCCGTTTACGGGCATCGAGCGCGTGTTCGCGGCTGTTGGCCTGCCGTCGACCCCGCACCATGCGCGCCGCCCCATGTTATCCGACGAGCTGTTTGAGAGCCCGGTCCCGCCGGAGGACGAGCAGGAGGTGGAGGTGGAGAGCGTGGAGCCGGAGAGGCGCGCGGAGTTGTCGGGCGTTATCCCGCCTGTGGCCGCAGCACAGTCAAAGGAGAAAGTCGCCGCGGGCCCGTCGGGGCCGCTGATGAAGCTGCCGTATCCGTTCACTGGGTACGGTGCACAGGTCTCGTCAGAGGACGTTGTGCCGTTCCCGCCGTCGCCCACGCCCGAGGAGGAGATCGAAGTTCCTATCGAGGGCGCCACGGAGGAAGGCGAGGACGAGGAGGAAGGAGATGATGACGATGGCGACGAAGAGGAAGAGGAAGAGGAGTTGGAGGAGGAGAGCGAGGAGCCGTCGGACAGACGCACGTCTGGCTCGATGTCCAGCCTTGGGCGCCCGGTCACCTCGCGGTACCCCTTCCAGTTCCGCAGACCCGCGCGCGGCAGCGTCTCGTCTGCGTCGCACGTCTCTCCTCACACGCAATCCACGCCCCATTCCACCATGTCGCAGTCCCGGTCTGCGCAGTCACGTTCAACGCAATCACGGTCCACACGTCACTCACGATCGACTCAGTCCACGGGCAACCGCGAGTCCACGGACTCGCCGCGGTCCAACCCAAGCTCGAATGCCGCGAGCCCGCTCGGCTCGAGCTTCAGCAGCAGTGGCATTCCAATGCCGCCCCGTCACCCCCAAGTTCAGCGCAGAGCGCGCGCAGGGACGGTCCCCGGCGAGCCGTCATCACCAGCCTCGCCCACGCCCGTCGTATTCCCCGGGCGCCCCCGGGCGCGCACGCGCACCGAGAGCGTCGGCACCGACACCTCCATGACATTCGGCCCGATCCCGGGGCCCGCGTTCGACTCGGACGGCGAGCAGCACGACGAGTCGCTCATGGACGTCCCGGAGGCCGAGGGCTCCGTCGAGGAGGCGGAGCAGCACGACAGCGTCGGGCTCCTCTCCGCGGGCCCCAGCCCGCGCGCGTCGCTCATCAACCTGCGCCACCGCGGGAGCGCGCTCGCGCACCGCCGCTCCAACGGCTCGCGCTCGCGCTCCGGGCCGGGCTCGCGCTCGGGGTCGGGGTCCGACTCGCGCTCGCGCACGAACTCGGCGAACTCGAACTCGCGCTCCGAGTCGGCGCGCTCGCGCGCGCAGTCGCTCATCCAGTCACTCGGCGCGGCGTCGCGCTCGTCGCTGGACCTCGTGCGCTCGCGCGCGAACTCGATGGCGCGCCTGTCGGACTCGCCGTTCGACTCGGCGTCGGCGTCGGACGCGGTGCTGAGCAGCCCGGAGAACCACACGTTTGGCCACCCGCTGCGGGAGCAGTGGCGCGCGGACGGGGCGCCGCATGATATCGAGGACATTGCAGAGGTGCCGGTGCCGGTGCCGGTCCTGGCTGTGCCTGCGGACGAGGCGGCGGCGGACGCGGATGTGAGCGGGAGCTCGGGGAGCTCGGGGCGGGAGCTGCGGACGGCCGCGTCGACGGTGTCGCACGGCGCGCAGTCGGAGTGGAGCGTGCAGACGGAGCGCGTTGGGATCCCGATCCCGGGGCGGCAGGGCGGGAGCCAGCCGGACATCAGCACTGCGGACCAGTCGTTCGTTACGGCGGCGGCGACTGTGCAGGGGACGACGAGCAGCTCGGACCGGACGCCCCCGAGCAGGGGCGAGGGGGCGCACGACTGGACGCCTGGCGGCGCGCGTTGGCTTGCGTGAGTTGGATGTGCCTCGCCACGGACGTCTTCTGCTTATTTAGTGCGTGCGCTCTCGGATGTCGAGGCGAGGATGCGTTATTTGCTGTCGCTGTTCTTGTTTATACCTACTATTGCCCACATCGTTCCGTTCCTGCATCCATATTAGAGCATTCATTGATCACCGCGGATTCGCCCATCGCCCACCCCGTTCCGTATTCCACCTCCCATTCCATTCCACCCCGTTCCCCCACCCCGCGCCATTGCCATTTACATACACACCTGCGACACCTTGTCATTCACCCCTCGGGCCGCTTGGTCCCGGCCATTCCAGCACTGCTCTATACTCTGTTGGATTGACATCCACCCTAATGGAAATCAAAAATATTGCTGAATTTGCACCGTTATAATTATCGGCATGTCGACTCTCAGAGGTTCTGTCTCGCGCCCGATCTGAGCACAATGGAAGAAGAAAGAACATGGAATCGAGCTAGTGGGGCCGACGGCGGTCTACATAGTAGGTCTTCGTCTCCCCCGTTCGATTTTCTAGCTAGCGCAACTTGCGCGCTTAACGTGAAGCTTCCAAGCACTACGACATGTATGCAATTGCAAATACTGGGCAGATGCAACTCGAACGAAGGACAAGATCTAGAGAACGCGCCTCAATCTGCTGCAAGTGCGCCTGTCTCCCGAGTCCTCTCAGATGCGCAGAGGTTTGCAGGGGATCCGCGAGGCCGCGAGACCATGGCCATGCATCGCCTTGGAGCGGCCTGCTATGGTCCTCAGGAAGGTGTCTCTTGAGGGTGGGGGATCATGATAGCGAGGGCATATCTGCGATATCCGACAAAAGGGGTGTGTTGGGTCTGGTCTCGCAAGTGACCTGGAGTTTCGCGCCCTCGGAATCCGGATCGCCGGAGGACCGCGTCCATTAACGCGGGATTTTCGCTGATTTTGAGCTTCCTCCACAGCAACGGAGTGCTAAGAGCGATTGTGCGCCAGTTGGCGACAAACATGGGTCGATCCCAGCCATATCAGAGGTTTCGCATATACGAAGTTGGCCAAGTCCTGTGCGCAGAGAATGATCTCGACGACTAGCTGGTAGGTTGTGGAAAGGAGAGAGCGTGTTGAAAAAGGCGTCCATGTCTTGTAGGTCTTGCTTCATCTTCGCTTCGATTCCACTTGCGCTTCGCATCGACGGAAAGTCCCACCAAAGAAGCTCGAGCTTCCAAGGACCACCTGGACGAAGCGTCCATGGTCGTACGTTACGCGGTTGATAACGTCGCGGAGCGTGGATTGGTGTCGACCCCTGCACGTAGAAGTCATCGATATCAATATGACAAGGACAATCCAAATGTTGTAACTGATTCGAGATGTACGTACAGGCCTGGGGAACGGATCCTCCAGAAGGAGATCCGGGAGCACGAGTCAAAGGCCGGAAAATCTATGTGAGGAATCAGTGCTCTCCTGCCGTTGACGGTGCAGTACTTCGATCACTCACGGAATGAGTGGATTGCAATTCACCGACACCACATCTATCAGCAGCGCACTCAGCGAAGCCAAAGAGGCTTGTACTCGGCCGCATGGTGTCGGGAGAGTGCCTATGCGGCCACAGCGCATTGACGCTTGAGAAGTTCCCACAACCGGTGGCGGAAATACTAGATCTCAAGCAACCGCCGGCTCCAGCGAGGTCGATCGGGGCATGCGGAATTGTTAAATACTAGCCACAGCATGATAGTATCCACTAAATCCTGGGTTTGCGATCTTGCAGCGTACATGATGCTCGGCCACGATCACTCACACCAGGATTATAACCCGCGTGAGAGGTTAGGGCTATGGTGATGCCATTGGGAGCGAACTCAGACCTTGCGGAAAGAATGCGCAGACGCAAGAATATTATTCGTATTTCGATTCAGAGCAATCAGAAAACAATCACATCGATGCTTTTCATATCCCCAGTCGAGTACGGCAACGACTGCAACATCAAGCACAGTCAGCACACAGCGCGCAGCAAACACCATCCGCCCACCTTCATGCCCAAAATACGCTCGTCGTCAATCATGAACCCCAAGTAGTCCGACAGGCCCGAGCACGACGACATCGAATACGGCAGGTGCGTAACCACGTTCGCCCGGAAGACGGTGCCCGCAGGTATCGTCGTCGGCCCCGTCACCACCTCGTACTGCCATGTCGCGCCGCGCGATTCCGCAATAGGCACCGGGTCGTCCGTGCGCGTCGGGTGGATGTTGAAATGGAGCACGTACAGCGTAGAGGGCGGGTTCGGCGAGATCGACCGGGGCGGGAGCACGACGCGCTGGCCGTGCGCGTACCTGCGGCGCCGTCAGCACACGCGCACACCATGAAGCGAAGGTGGGAGCGGATGCACCTGAACCACGGGCGCTGGTCCAGCCGAACGAGGCATTGTGCTCGAGGAGGCGCGTGTGCGCAGGGCCCCACGAGCCCCACCGGCGCGTGAGCGTCGTCCACACCTCGCCCGAGCCAAAACCGGGCGGGACAAGCGAGAGCAGAAAGTGGTTGTACAAGAAGAGATAGAAACGCGGTCCGCCAGGGTGTACTGTATCGAGATGAAATGCACGGCGAGTCGGGTGCCGAAGCAAATGGTGCGGTGTTGCGCACGCACCGCCCGGAGTGCGTTGAGAAGCCCCACAGCTGCTGCCCGGCTTGCACTGCAGGCATGCACAGCGTCGTGATGTGAGTGGGCGGGAGGGGAGGAAAGACTGAAGGGGGCGCACGTCCGCTGAAGGAGTAGATCTCGATAGAACCTGGGTCGCCTGATACCATAATCATGAATGCGCGTTTGAGAGGAAGTCGAACACCCGTACAGGGGAATAATGGAACGGATAATGCTGTATGAACATTGTTAAGAACCCATGCAGAGAAACGTTTGGAAATCCAACGTACTACAAGCACCTCAGCAGTGACCCAGTTCCAGATAACAAGACCTGCCAAGCACATCACGCCGACAACGTCGTCCACGACCTGGACGGAAACCATGCCCGATGACATTTCAGCACGGAGCTCGGAGGATGCAGCGCCAGGATGTGCGGTATTTGTGCTTATTGTCCGCAATTGGACATTAATGATCGTACAGCGCCGCATGCTGTTGTGCCAAGATGAGCCGACCACATCACACCCCTGCAGGAGGACACACTTACAAATCCACGTCCACCAGCACAATCAAATCCTGCGAGGGGTCAATAGTAAACTTTTCCATCGCCATCTCCAGATCTCTCTGATTATGCTTTGCGCCTCCTTGGTTCGCGAGGGTAGCCAGGTGGCTGTCAGATGGCGATCCCTACGGCTAACTATATAAAGCTCATCGTCAACGCCACCAACCCACATTGATTTCGCAAACACGCCGCCGGCGAGTTCGTACGCATAGCATGCTCCGGGAATCGGAACCATGACTCTCCGCGTCCAGTCGAGCATCCTCCATCGTCGGCGCTGGTCAAGCAGCAGTTCGAGGCGGTCGGCAGTGGTCATCAGGAGGCCGTCACCATGCATCTGCGCCATCAGGCCAGGAGGCCCGTCAACCATGCCATCTGCGGCCAGTTCGATCTGGTACTGCAGCTCCACCGATTTCTTTACGATTTCGCGCAACGTCTTGCAGACCTGACCAGTTAGAACGTAGGGTCAACCACAGATAATCCGATGGGCCAGAATGGGTACTCACGGAGGTGCACAGCAAGATATGTCTGCAATCAAGCCATTTGAGGATCGCAATGACAGTCTCCACAGGGAGTCCTAGTAGTATCGTTCTCATCCCTGACCTGAGCAGCACGATACTGACGACGATGGACGAACAGGGCGCTTTACGAATTGTCAGGAGACGTATTACGTCTACCTACTTCAGTCCTGAGGCTGCCAGTCTGTCTGCGGCCAGGTGGAGGTCTTCCGACCTGTAAGTATTGATACGATCCTTGTGAGGGTGAATCAGTGTACGGCAGGGCGTTCAGGCCGAGATGGGAGAGTGATAGTGTACAGATTGAAACCTTATCGAAGCGAGCCGGGGGCATGCTTCGGCTGCTGCAATCCAGCAAAATCGACAGAACGGGACCAATAACGGCCGCAGTCGCAGCCACAGCCGCAGCCGCCCAAGCGCAGGGCCCTACGCCTCTACCTCGCCGGCAGCAGCACCATGCCGGGGCGCAAGATGCACCACGTCAAACCCCCCACCGTACTCTGCGTCCCAGTCAAACTCGCTCTGGTGGTTCTCGTTCCCGAACGCCACGAGGAGCCGCGCAGCGTCCGGGCCAGCAGCCACGACCGGCCGCGCGTCCGCGCGCGTCTTCCCGCGCGCGCCCTGCCCCCATATGTGCGCCGCGTCGCGTGCGAGGAACGTGCCGATGTGGCGGAACGTGAGGCTGATGCGCGCGGCGTCCGCGGCGGGCAGGTCGCGGCGGACGGCGTGCATCCAGCGCGCGTTCGTGCGCGGGCCGAGCACGAACATGCTGTTGTGCGGGAGCGGGACGCGCTGGGTGCGGCGCGGCGCGCGGCGCGCGGCGTCCTTCTTGGTGCGCAGGGTCATGGTGCGCGGGGCGCCGAGGCTGACGTTGACGATGCTGGAGCCGCGCACGACGTCGACGGTCTTGTCGGCGTGCTCGGAGATGTAGTCGGCGCCGGTGCGGTAGAGCTGGAGGAGGGCGTGGTTGACGGGGTGCTGCAGGGCGCGCTCGACGTGCTGGCGGATGAGCGCAACGGCGGGGGAGAAGGGCTGGAGGGGCGGGGACTCGTCTGCGGGGTGTCTGTAGATGGGGTGGCTGGTGGAGGGTGAGCGGTGACTCGCGGCGGGTGATTAATGGGCGCACCTCCCGTCAACTGCGACCTGCCCCTGGACTGCGACGAGCCTTGGCACCTCCCCGCCTGAAGTGCGCGGTCAACGGATGCGAATGGCAAAGTGGGATGGGGGTACCTCGATGGTACATGGTGTGCCACTGGACCTCCTGGAGCACGCGGTCGAATGCAACCTCTGCTAGATCCGGAGGCAGGAGGTCGAGGAGGAGGTATGTGTCGCCTTCGCCCATGGAATCGCCTGGGCCGAGGACCTGCACTGCTGCGTTGATGGACATCATTCAGAATCAATATGATTTGTTCAATATATTTGCCATGCTAGATACGTACGCTAAGCTATCTAAACTAATAAACAATAACCCGGTCAAGCGCCCTGGTGACAGGCGGCCATCAGTTGCTCTTCATCTCCGTCTTGTCTCCCTGTGGCTGCGTGCGTTTCGGTCGTCGCTGTGCCAGTGCCTCCAATTGTCAACGACGGTCTTGTTGTCCATCGACTGCAGACAAACGTTTCAACACCGATCCCTATAGCTGGCGCGTGTGTGCTAGACCAGGCGTCTTTCCTTCTGGCCACATCGATGTCCCGTTCGTTCACACTTGACGGATCTGTTGCAACTGACATTGCTCCGGAAATCTCTGCAAATACCAGGCTCCCGTACACCCCGGACGGCGTTCGTGCGCCTCTGGACTCGCCTCTTACCTTTGATACCTCCTGTGGTGGCGTTCGCCGCGCCCCATCCAGCTCTTCGAGCCCTCTTAAGCGGAAACGAAGCAAGACTACGATTGAACCTAGCACCCCACAAGCCATGGCATCCACCTCCTCACCCAGCCCCTCTCGAAAACACTCACCCCCGCCATTAACCATCCCATACATCCGACATCACGATTCTGAGACCCCCGACGACCAGGACGCCGCCGCCTCAGAACCTGAACCCCCATCGCCCGTGCCCACCGAGATCATCGACGACCCCTCCGCGCCCAAAGAGGAGATCGACGTCGTCGCCGTCGCCAAGGCCGCGGGCGCGAAAGTGCGCGACTTCGCGTACGAGGACTGCGCCCTCCCGCGCGTGCCGGAGGTGTGGCACAACCCGCAGAACGCCCTCGCGCAGCACGACGCGTACGTGCGCACGCCCGCCGTCCGCGCGGACGGTCACCGGCTCTCCGGCAAGTCCCTTCATCGTCTCCTTGCGATCGGCTGGGTCACACGCAAGGAGGCCGAGGGCCACTGGCGCGACGCCGACTGGGAGGACCTGCGCGCGTACACAGACCGGCCGCAGGGCGCGCACCCGTTCCTCGTGAGCGCGCGCCACAGGAAGCCCACCGCGGCGTATCGCAAGGCGCTGCGCGTCAAGTTCTACGGGGACGCGCAGGATCTGATCGCAGAGGAGCTCATCTACGTCCCGCCGGACGAGCCGGGCATGGATGACGGTGCAGACGGGGAATACGCCGCCGTCCTCCCGGGTGCCCGCGCCGCAGACGCGCGCACGGGGGACGACGCGCACCTCGACAAGAGGCGCAGGGTCGTGGACAGCGCGCCGCGGCCGCCCGTGTTCACCCGTGCAGGCCCGTCGGCCGCCCAGCCGGGCATCGCCTCCAGACTCCCCCTCAGCCTCTTCGCCTCGCGCGGAGGCTCCACCGCCCCTCCCGCGCCCGCCGCGTTCACCCCCATGTGCCGTGTGCCGTCCGGTCGAGCGTCACGCGCGGACATCGGGCAGGAGGGCGGCACGCCGCCCCCTTCTGCGTCTCCCGCGACACCCCCTTCCAGCCGACAGACCTCGCAGACGGACGTCGGTGCGGCTCCTGCGCCCGTAGAGCCTCCGCCCCCGCCGCGCACACGCACGCTCGGGCGCTCGCAGACGCTGCTCCGTGTCCAGTGACTAGCGAATGGCAGAAGGAACGCATACATTGTGTTGTATCATACTAACTGTGCTGAAGAGCGCATGTATCCATCTTTCCTCCCCGACCCCGACCCCTGTTCCGTGTTTCCGCTTGGACCGTCTTTGTTGTCCCGTTGCACTCCGTCTTTATGGCTATCGTATCATGCACTGTATTGCCCTGTAGAGTAAGAGCCCCGCGCGGATGTATTATCGTTGATCTCAATACCTGATTATTTCTGTTTCTGCTTCTGCGTCTGCGTCTGCGTCTGGTCGGATACCTTGCAAGGGCGGCTACGGCTGCTGGCCGATCTCAGATTCCATCCTGAGCAGGCAGTCGGGCGCCAATCTCAAAAAGTTCCTTGCAGTCTCCCGCCGAGTCGTCCAGGCTCTCGCTCGCGCTGCAGCCCAAAGGTAATCCGCAAAGTATTACTCTCTCTCTTTCGTTGCATCGAGCAATCGCCGACGCACGTCCGCCGCTCTCCTCACCAAGCTCAGCGTCCGACTCCGACTCCGACTCCAACAACAGACACGCCCCGCAACACACCACACACGCACATCCGCACACTCGGACCCATGGGCCTCTCCGCACGCAAGCCCAAACAGCGCATCCCCGCAGACCCGCGCAACCTCGCCTGGGCAAACGGTACGCCGCCCCTCCCTCCCCTCCAGACCTGACCCGACCCGCTGACCGCTGACCGCGCCACCCGCCAGACGCGAACAAGTTCGGCAATGCGTACATGCAGCGGCTCGGCTGGCGCCCCGCCGCGGGGCTCGGCCCCGCGGGCGCGGGGCGCACGACGCACGTCGCGGTGCACCAGAAGCTCGACGTGCTCGGGATCGGCGCGGGCCGCCGCGCGGGCGCCGCCGCGGAGGCGGACGGCGCGCAGAGCGGGGAGTTCGAGGCGCTGCTGCTGCGGCTGAATGCGCAGGGGGCGAGCGCCGCAGGCGCGGGCGTGGGTGGGTTCGTCGGGGCGCAGCATGGAGAGGGGGAGGACGGGGGATGGAAGTGCGGCGGGCAGAGGGCACGGGCGAGGAGCGGGATGATGGGGTGGCGGGGACGAGGGGACGGAGAAGGCGAGGAAGCGGCAGCGGAAGCACGCCGGGGGGTCTGGCGAGGACGCTAAAAGGGCGCGGAGGGACAAAACGAAGGGGCGTGGGCGGGGTGCCGCCGCGCCTTCTCCCCGCACGCCGTCTCCCCCCGCAGAAGAAATCGTCTCAAATGCGCCCGCGCCGCGCCCGTAAGTCTGCGTGCACGCTGCACATTCACAGCGCCGTGCATTCTACGCCTAGCTAACGACACCACCCCACAGCCTCCGCGCCCACCGCGCACGCCACATCGCCTCAAAGGGCCTCGCATCCAAGTCCGCCGCCGCCGTCTCCGAGATCCTCGGCGTCGCACCCGCACCCACGTCCGCGCCCTCCCACCCCTCCGCCTCCGCCTCGCCGTACCCGCCGGAACCCGAGGTCGTACTGCAGGAGCTCACGACGAGCAGCAAGAGCGTGATGGACTACTTCCGCGAGAAGCTCGCGGCGAAGAGCAGCAGCCGCGTGTCCGCCGCGCCGTCTGAGCCCGCGACGCCGACTGAGGCAGCGCGCGAAAGCGACGGGGAGGAGGCGCGCCCGAGGCTTGGGCTCGGCTCCGCGCGGCTGCAGGCCGTGGTGCAGGCGAGTGCGGCCGTGGAGCCCGCGGCCACGGAGGACGAGCAACAGCGGGACGCGCGGCGGAAACGCAAGCAGGAGCGCAGGGAGGCGCGTGCTGCGGGAGAGACGCCGCGGCGGAGGACGCGCGGGAGGCGAGGGGTCGCAGAAAAAAAGGAAGCGCGGCGCTGCGGTGTCCGATGCCGGTGCGGGCGACGAGGAGACGGCGCGCAGGGCGAGGAAAAGGCGGGGGCGTGGCGGGGAGACGCGCAGCTGAGTCGCTGTGTTCCGCGATTGGTGTACATATTTTTCCACGGTCTTACGCGAAGAATTGTTTGCATGGATTGTTCCGTGTCACACACAGCTAGCGGTGGACCGCTGTCGAAAGGTGAATGGTGGAGCGATCCTAGACCAATCGCCTTCATGTTCGGTACGGGTATATGCCTTGGTCACGGTGCAAACCGGAGACATTGGGGGTATGTAAGCCCTATATTCCCTGTTAGTGAATCCCCGATGCCTCGCTGCGAAGAACGGTTGACAACTATCATGATCACAGGCTCACTAGCCGCAATTGGCCCAGACCGTGTGCGCATGATGCCCGTCTGAGAACAAGGGCTGTCAGCTTGGCCAGGAAAGAACAGCGCTTATCATGGAGCCCAGCGCAGTAGGCATGACAGTGCTCAAAATACAGCACTACCATGGGTGCGAACCGCGCCCATGCGCAACCCACGCTGTTCGAGTTCAACACCGGTTGGATGGAATAGATTGCACCGTGTTGCTTTTCGTCTGACGGTTTATAGCACGCATACACTCCGACTGGTAGGCTCCTAGCATCTTAACTGTGAGTGCTTTCAACGGAGTGGGAGAGAAACGACGGTGACGCACAAAAACGTGCAACAGATGATTCCACGACCTAAGTGGACCAAATTTGAAGCGACGACGACAATTCCCGAGAAATTGTGTCATTGGACGATAGATACCTTTCGCAGAACAACGGCTGCATTTCGAAGTGCCCATCTCTCGCTGGTCGTGTGCAACCGTTTACGTCACAAGAAATACCTCGAGCGGCCAAAATGACCCAGATTATAATCTTGACAACGATGTCGCACTACTGCGATGCTGTGCATTAGTTCCGCCGTGAGTCTCACGACGCATCGATGAAGACGCTGATTTCATCTCAGCAGACCATCGTATCGTTCGACCGTCTCCGCCATGGCCCCCGTCCCGCCTGGATAATCGGTCTGAATATCCTTTCATGGCCTCGGCGTTGTCTTCGGGAAAACTTCAGCCCGTCGAAGAAGACAATGCACGAGCTCGTTTGACCCACAATTGTCACAGTGATCTACGTAAGTGGGCAAATCCGTGGATTTAGTCGCATTCACAGTTCGACCTGTTGGAAACATTTCATCGTGCGGGCGTCGAAGGCAAAAGGACGAAACAATGCCCTTGCAGCGGGTCCTGCAGAACACGGAGTGGTTCGCGCGGCCTCCAACACAATCATTTTCGCGTCAGGCCTGGCATCTCGGCACCTCCATGAGCGCTCGTCGTATCCAAAAAATGTGGTCTTCACCTGAATAAGTATATGAAGCACAGTTGCTTCCCCGCCGACACACGACGAGTGAAGCCTTCGTCTCCTCTGAAGATATGGACTTTTCTTCCGTTGGGCGGCAGTATATGCCAGCACAGGGTTGAGCGCCACCTCCAGAATCGGGGAAGCCAATCTGGACACGTGGCTTTGTAAGTTGGGTGCGGCGGATGGAGCAGACAGCCACCACGCTCTGCATGTGGACGCTGTAGAGCATGTGGGGCACGCCCTTCCTGCAAAACACTACGCATATGAACAAAGAGGAAAAAATCAAATCGCTTTAGGAGCAGGGGAGTGTTTTTTTTTATTTCATAATTCAGGCCCTCCTACCCCCAGCCGAGCGCTGAAGCTGCCGCACTTGCACTGTTGCTAGATACGGTCAGCCCCGGATAGCTGCCGTAAGCATTTTTATGCACATGGCAGAGAAGACTGGATATCACGAGCCCACTCCGTCGCAAGTATACTCAAGTCTTGCAAAGACGAGAAGAGAATTTCAGACTGGTTCACTGCCAGCAGGAGGAACGTCCGTGAGACATTAGCTCAGTTGCGGCGGCGGATAGTCTTCACGCCCAACCGGCACCGGTCGTGAGGGAAGCGAGTGCTGGGACAGCTGGCCACGAATTTGAATCCCAACAATCCTGATGCCTGGAGGTTCTTTCGGTGCCAATCAACCCGTGTAGGTCGGGGAGAATTCTAGCTCGGCTCCGTGCTCGACAGGACGGCTGCAAGCCGCGTGTCTGTAACCAGGCAAATTCCTCATGTTTCCATCGTCAGATCCGTGCCGTTCTTGGACTAGCCGTCGTACAGCTGCTGCCGATATCTCGGCCGCAGAGAACGCACACGCCACGGAGCTTGAGAGAACCCATCCATGCAGACAACTCGGTTTTATTCGAACAGAAGCACTGGCATACAGATATGGTCCGAAGCTATGCTACAAGATCTGGTGGTACAATATCTACCCATCTACCCCATGTCATAGAATCCGAGAGAGAAATGAGCAGCGGAAGATATCGACGGCGACTTGCAAAGAAGCCGTCAATCGAGCATGGGCAACGGGCGCGATAGCATGAACAACAAGCAAAAAAGCGAGAGCGTGGTAGGAGGCACGAAGTGGCGAAAAAAGAAACACAACAAACGGAATCAGGTCGCATACCAACTAGATGAGGGCCCGTAGTTAGCGGCGGGGTGCCCATAACTCTGGCCATTGGCCCACGGCATAGCAGTCTGCAGACTACTCGGGGTCAGATCGGGGAGGGACTGTCCGGGATGCCCGACCTGCTCGAAGGCGAAGGATTGCTGGGGCAGGTATGCCGGCAGGTAATGTTCCTGTCGGGTCTGGGCGTTAGCGTTGAATGACTGCAAGCCGGATATCGGACTGGGAATGTTCGAGGAGGATGTCATCGACGCGCCTAGCTCGCCCGAGCGCAACGCTTGTTCGAATCGTGCGGTGACGAACGCCTCGTATTCCGGCGTGACGACGAACGGCTGGTCTTCAGCATTTTCGGACATGCTGGCGGGGCTGTGAGGCTGGGAGAGGGTAGTGGTGTCGGGTTCTGGCTGCTAAGAGGAGAGGGACTGTAGAGGAAATCCGAGCTCGAGGAATTCGACCGCGGCAGAAGGGGAGCGTGTTGCATTTCACTTGAAGGCCACTGCCTCTCCAAGGAAGGTACATAACCAGGACTCGGTGCCTGGGACGCAGGCTGGCTAGACGACGGAGACGACCATGTTACGTTTGTGGGCAACGCGCGACCACTCACGGGAGTAGTCATGCCATTTACGCCGTCTCCGAAACCTCGCTGGGAATGCTGCCATTCAGCAAGAGAGCGTCGAGATGGGCGCTCCGTGGTGTGGAACTCTGTCAGCCGCGGCGACATGGACTCTAGGGTACGAAGCGCGGCGGTGGTGGAGCTTGGCGTCGATGAGAAGGAATCGGAAGTAGGTGAGCCAATAGGAGACGCGGCATGCCCGGAAGGAAGCCACGGGCCGCGGCGTCGTGCGCGTCGATCGTCGGATGAGGTTCGGCTGACCAAGGAGCTGCCTTGTTTGCTGCTCGGGGACACAGAAGGTTCGGTTGCTGATGCTTCGATGGCGTCTGATGCTTGAAATGAAGGGTAGGGATAGACGTTGGGAGCAGGCATTTCCAGGCGTGGTAGGATGGGCCGTCCGACAGTCGGAAACCGCATATCTGCGCCTGGAGTGCGTTTGGCAGCCTTCGTCCCATAGCTCCGCTTCTTCGTCAGGCCATGCATTTGCTGTAGGTAGCTAACTAGACCGGGACCATCTGAATGAGTGCCATTGGCCTCCGCATTGCGCGCTTTGCGTGCCGCCGTCCCCGACATCTTCCGGTTCGGGCCTGCATCTTCGTGGGTTGGCGACGGGGGAAGGGAGACAGAAGTCGATGCAACCAGTACACCAGCACTGGTCGTGACGCCATTCTGGCCACTGGTAGTGTTGTTTGCGACCTCCCGCAGGGCGCCATCCAAAGGCTGCGTAACTGATACCCAATGGCCGGTGAGTACCAGGATAATGTCCAGAAGTTATTCGACGAACCAGCATATGCGCGGTAGAGCGATCCACCCGACAGGTATATCTTGTAGCGCAACTTGTCGACGGGAAACCAGACGGGGGCTTCCACGTGGTTTTGGAGATATAACTGCAATGCGGCGCTCAGTGACCTGTCAAGGCGCTCTGTGACACATTAGAACTCACCGTGCGCTTGTATAATTCATCACAAGTCCTCAGATCACACGTCGGATCGAGTATCATGTGGAGGCGAATACTTGCCTGAAATGACGCAAATTTAGTTCTTGTGTCAAGGAAGACAAATAAACGAGGCATCGTTCTCACCTGATTGAGCGCTAGCGCTGTACCATGCCAGGTTTGATCGATACCATTTTGCCCTGTGCTTGCGCCTGGTGCGCTCGCCAAGAAGTGCGAGGCGGCGGCGATAACATGTCGCGTACCGCGCCGCTGCCCCAATGCTGAGGCAAACGTCTGCGAATGAGGTCTCCGTGAATACAACAACAGTAAGACTAAAGAGACTTGCAATAAACTTACATCTATACTACGGCGCAACATTGTGGCCGATATTCCAGCACTCGCACTGAACATCAACTTCATGTCGGGGATTTCACTGCACTGGTTTATATCACCGATAGCAGACGTCGAGGGCGTGAACGCTGCGCTCGTAGTTAGCCACCAGACTCGCATCTACAGGATTATCAGAAAACAAAAGTACAATGTAGTCAAAGACCAACCGGAACCGAGGTATCTGCCATCCGCAAGCTCCCCAGCAGCGTAGGCAAGTAGTAGTCCCTAATCTCGACCCACTTCCCCGCCATTGCCTGAGAGTCTTCGACAAGGACGAGAACCGAGACAGGATCACCAGTCATAGCTGGACGAGAAAAGGGCGAGGGTCCGGACGCCGCCATGGTAGGTGCACAGAGACGATCCTCACGCAGGAGTCGATCACCACGATTCTGCCAGGGCGCAGTACTCTGGAGGCGAGAGCAAGGCCAGGTGCGGGAGGTGAGAAGTGATAAGCTGAATGGTATACCAATTAGGTCCCACCTGTCGGACTTTCGAATATATATCTAGCCCAGGTTCCAAACGGCGCGGAGAGACCCAAAAAATGCCGCTCCCGAGGAAGATACCGTCTGGTGGCCAGCAAAACGTTTAAAGCTTGATGGGACTCCAGCCGTTTGGCTCTGGGGCCGATCGCAGAGAACCGTAGGCCGGAGTATCCCAAGTACTTCCGTCGCAAGGTGGTGGTTAGGCTCTACGTTCTATCGTCCTATCGCTCCCAGCATTAGCCTGATCTTCTCCATCCTCCGCAGGACAAGGGACAATTACCGGGCCGCTGGAGTCGTGCTAAAAGCGATCGTCTGGCAACGCCTATGGTAAGCCACACGAGAACTAAGACTAATTTTTCTTGATCACGGGAAGCTCGTGAAGAAGACTTGGACTATCTAAACTTCTTTACGTGACCCTTCCGACGGCCGGTTGACCTGAAGGCAGACCCCTTGGAGGCTGTGCCTGGCTTGTTCGGGTGAGGTGGTAGATCAACTTGGTGACCTGAATTACAACCACTTGAAGGGTTTCAGAGGAGTGAGGCCGCTCCGTGTCGAGAACAAGACGGCACGACCAACGTTGTCAACGGAGCAGGCCAGACCAAGCCATCCAAGGCAACTGGCTTCCAAGAGCGGAATACGAAATAAATCATTATCAATTTGTTGTCATGTCCCCAGATGGGCGCGCACTGTTTGTGCGTATTTGGCTCGTACTTACACCGGCTCATCGTCGCCACCGCCGTCCTCCTCACCTCCGCATTCACCATGGCGTCCGACGCACTGAAGAACTCGCCAATTACGCAGGTCTCGCAGACACCTGTGCAGACGAATCTGCAGCCGCACCTCCTCACGAGGCTGCTTCTGGATCTGCGCGGGAAACGCTTTTCTGTAGACAGAGAGACTATCATGAACCTTCCCGAATCGGTCCTCCTCTGCTTGTTCCCCAACGGGCTTGTTCTCAGTCGCCAAAGTGCCGCGTTATCTGATGGAGGAGATAACGACGACTACGAGGAGCTGTACGGAGTCGATGTGCGTATTGATCTTTACACCGCCATTGTTGCGACATCTGCTGACTATTGCAGGCAGTTTGACCCAGAGTGTTTCTCTTTCGTGCTGACGTTCTTCCGAAATGCCTCGGACACGTTCTACGGCACGTCAAACAACCCCGGACTATTCGCCGCGCAGCAACAACTTGCCGATGGCGGCTCACCGTCGTCCGACTTTGGTCCTACACCCTCGCAAAATCCGCTCTTAACCAAGCAAGCAATCATTGTCCTGCGAGAGGAACTGGAGTATTTCTCCATTCCTCCGAAAGACAGCAAGGCCGCAACCAACGGCAGTGGGATTGCAAACGATGCGCTCCTGGACCTCAAGAGGAAATGTGGCGACTTCCTCCTGCACAAGCGCAACATTTTCACGGCGCTCCAGCGGAATGTCAACAAGGAGAACAACATTGCCGAACAGCATCTTATTGATATGCTGTGCATGAGGTAAGTCTCTCGAAATATGTCAGGCGGTCCCACACAGTCAGAGAATTCGCCGAGCTAGTGATTCATATTGGGGCAGGCAATTGCCCATGCGAAAGTCCGTGGAATCCCGGCCGAGCGTCAGCCGTGATGCTCGGAGCGACTGGAACCCTGTTTACCAGGACAGGCGGGTTTCATATTGCCCACAACGATGCGATTAAGCCGAGGTTTACCGCGTGTATCTGACCGTGTCCCTGCAGCGGGTTCGACCGGGAAGACGAGTGGGGTTACCGCGCAATGGAACCTTCGCGGTGTTGCATATCGTCGATAGCACTGGTACTGTTGAAGACTGGAATAGTCCACCATCCTCCTGGTCCTACTGGCGAGAGGCAAGTTACCATCGACTACAACCAGATGGCGACAGCGCAGAAACTGCTTCTTTTTTGGAGAAAACCTGCGGTGCGTGCCTTATCCGCACCGATGCGTGCTTCAATGATGAGACTAAACTATTTGAGTAGCGGAAGTGCTGGTGGGATGGCATCGAGGTCAATCTCACGGATGCGGCGAAGAGAAGGTTATTAAGTTGTGGTCGCGGAGAGTTTGGACTCTCGAACTCAGTCTGGTTCGTGTTCTCGCAATCTAGACGCACGCTTGACGCTCAACCCTACTTTCTAGGTTTGAAACATACCCTGGAGTCGCCTCATATGGTTTTGTTTTGTTGTACACACGTTTTCTTGCATCTGTTAGCACCGCATCTCGGCATACCCATATTTTCGCATTCACAATACTAGGTACTTCCGTGGCGTCCGCTATGTTCGTAACTACGATCGTCGTATTGGACTGCTCGAAATCAAAGTATGTGACTGACATCGATCACTCGTTCGGCCTTCTGGATGGCGACAAGGTGTTCGTCACCTTGCGCGTTTTGTCTGCAATGTATATCAGTCTGCGCTAGGAATTCTGGCTAGTCTGCCGCATGTAGGCGTGGCAAAATAAAAGTATTGTGGCCTGCGTACCTGGTCAGAGTCGCGGAGAGGCAGTTGTAACTCCGCTAAAGTTCGCATTCGCGGTGTGTCGAGACCACCCGGCGGACCAAGTCGTTACTTAGTTACTCCGCCAATTTGCGACTGACGATCAAACTCGTGTGCAGTAAGTACATGCCAACATGTCTTTACTGCCTATTGACTCTGCTACAAGTACTAGGCGCTGGTTTTCTGTCCAGTTATCTGGGATGGACTTCGACTTGGAATCCTGGTCGATGTCGAGCAGACGTATGCATATTTTGTCGATCAATATGCTGATCAGCATACGTCGGTCCAGATTTTACGAGGAGGGATACAAGGATGGCTATGCTCACGGCGCATCCACGGCTCAATTGAAGGCAGAGCTCTTGGTAGGGAGAAAGGGTTTGAAATGTGGGAAGAACTCGGGTTCTACGAGGGCTTCGCGTTAACGTGGCAAGCAATTCACAAGAGCGGCGGCGGGAACGATGAGTCAGGCAGTTTTCACAAGTGTTAGCTCAGGTCTGACCAGTAATGTTGTTTTTTCTCTTGTCTAGCCGGTCCGCCCACAATATTAAACACCTCCTCGAGCTGATCTCCCAATTTCCGCGCGTGAACCCATCCGCGGGTGATCCGTCCGACATAGACATTCCGAAACTGTTCCGCCAGATTCGCTCACGATACAGAGCTCTCTGCGCTACCCTCGGTGTGCGTCCGACACTGAGGGCAGGAGCAACATCGCCGGGTCAAGATGAAAACCTTGATAGCGTCGATGACCCTGCGGGTGCCCACGCAGGTGCGGCGAAGAACGTGTGGCCAGTGCAGCCTGCTGACAGGCAGCGTTCCGGAGAGGAATTGAGTTTCTGAGGGAGAACCCTCTCCCTGCAGCTATGCGCTGCGGCGTGCGACCTTATCGACCCATCGCAGCACACGCTCGTCGGTCGAAGCATGGTGAGCATCCACTTTTCCATGTCGCAAATGCCTGTTTCATCCGCTCTAGCCAGAAGCGTCTTCGTCCACCGGTTGGCGGGGATCTCCATCCTGATTGGTGATCTGCCATCCCTCCTTGGGTCGTGGGTAATCGGCCTAGCAGTAATGCCATAGCACTGTATCATCATCAGTTATATCGGAAACACGTGAAGGCTATCGCCGTGTCTTCATCCTCTCGCGTTCACCGAAACCCTTGGTGACCTCGTCGCAAGTCTCAGGACTGCGAAGGCTTCTGTGAAGGCACTTCGACTGCCTGTATGGTCTCGCGGGAAGTGAGAACGTCATTCTATGCGCTATCAATAGTACGGCAGGCTCTTCAATTCCCACCTGTGCGCTGACTCGTTCCTTCGACTAAGCATGTTTCTGCTGCCTCGTTGTAGCTCTGCCGGCAATCAGCATATCTCGTCTCTTGGTCGGCTCTTAACAGGTACGCGGGTGTATGCGCACAGTCTCTCGTTTGTCAAGCGAGTTAACGTTCTAATACCTGGCCGGAGATTGGCTCATGCTCGCCGACCGTCTCGCCGATGCTTCTTGCGATTATAGCTGTGGCAGTGGCGCCATATGCGTGGTCTCAGCGTGTTATGTGCATGGTTTTCTAGGATGATCATCTCGAATCATCCCTATCGTGGCCGCATCGCGGGTGACTACATTGCCTTGCAGCTCCGAGTATAAAATTTGACCATATCTGGTATGTTCCTTCCCTTTTCAACTCACAACACATAGTCAGATTCCATGTTTCCGGAGTTCTGCCACAGGGCAACGTCTCCGTGTTCCGTGCCTCTTCGGCGTAAATGACGTCGCAATGCTTTTCACACGCCAATATGTCACAGTCCGTCTAATCTATCCTATCTCATAATACACGCAATGACCTTTCTCCTCTGACTGTCAGCTCAGATGTACATCAGCGAAGGAAGTCAGCTGTCCCGTACAAGCTCAGCGCTCCGTCCAGCCTGTGAACGCAAACAACACAAGTATGATGCCAGATGTGCATCTTCTCCGGGAACAGCCTATCGAGCGCTCCCATCTGTCGCGTCTGTGCTGGATAATTAAAGGCGCCTAGCCCTCCGCGCGAGAAATAAGCTATGTGATTGTGTTGAACAATGTAAGTTATTCTCCTTAATTTGTTCGCGCGCTAAACGTGGGCTGTGCAGAAGGCCGCAACGGCGACAGCAATGTATTGAGAAGTCGTCATCTGACGTCGTGCATTGAGTTCTCTCCTCGCTAGCTGATCGCATCGCACCGCCGTCGCATTGACTATTCAGATATTCCTGATGCGATTTCTCAGGCACGGTTCACCACCTCACGAAGTCCCTACGAGGATGGAAACCGCTGGATCCGCTGGTAGAGAAGGCCATCGATGTGAATGCACCACTTCCTTTTCGTCTCGCTGCAGCGCAATGGGACCATGGTTTTCTCGTTGAGTTCACTTCGTGAAGCTTGGGACTCGGATGTAACGTGGGCGTATATCTGATGGTCGGTATTCATTTTGTCTCAATCGAGCTTCTCGAGCCACCTGATCGTATGAAGTCATCCCACGGGAATGAAGGCCTGTCATTTATGCAGACATCGGAGACTCCGACCTTAGTCGCTCAGGTGCCATCGCCCACTAGTGAGATATTAAATGGTTGTAGGATACAAATGTTCCAAGGGTACTCGTCGGTGTGGTGCATACTTACACCATTCTGCATAGGAGTGGCGACAATCAACACTGTTTCTCATGGTCGCGCGTTCCTCTATTCTCCGAACCGTGATTTCTCCGGCCGGTCTCGTACATATATTTGATCTTTTGAGACTTCTCTTTAACAACTGTACACCAGAGTTACAGAGCAGGTGACGCATAATTCGAGTGGTACATTCTTCACATTCCTACAATGGCCTCAATTCGAGCAGCACGCAGCGTCGCCACCAGTGGTGAATGCTGCCACGCTCTTCTTGTCATCCGCTCCGGGGACATCCATGCTCGGATTCGACAAGAAGAAATGCGATGGCCTGAATAAGACTCGGAGGTGCTCCACGGGCATCACAGGCCAATCCTCCGGTCTCGGAAGGTGCGTGATACCTGGCATTCGAGTATGAGATCAGTTATGGCGTGCAGAAGTCGAAGGACATACCCATCGTGAGGTAAAGCAGGATGTCCTCCTCGGCCAGATTATCGCTGCCCTGCACCCACTTCGCGATCGAGTCCTCAGGCTCTTCCCGCGTCTGCGGCATGTATTTACCCGCCGGCCACATCCGCCCGCCCTTGGGCGACTCGACGTCCTTGACGACCCACACAGGCTTCCGCGCAAACGGCGCGCGCTTGCTCACCCAGCTGTCCGGCAGCGCCATGAGTCTGCTCGTCGCCCCGCCGATGCCCATGATGGAGTACCCGACGTTCTTGCCCGAGTGCGGGTGCTGTTTCTTCGGATTGGTAATCGCCCACCGGCGGTCCGTCTCGAAGTTGAGCGTGCGGGCGCCCTCGCTCTGCACGGTGATCGGCGTCTCACGCGTCACGAACGCGTTGCCCGCGAAGTTCGCCGGCGAGCCCGTGGGCGCGCCTGGTAGCGGGACCACGTCCGTCTCGACGACCGTGTTGTGCAGCCCGTCGACCATCGGGTCCACGCGGATGGAGAACAGGTGCTGGTGCCAGTGCGCGTTGATCCCGGGTGCGAGCTTCGTGCCGAACTTTACAGGCTCTTCGTCCTGCGCGACGTACACCTGCACGATCCCGGTGAGCCGGACCTCGAGCTCAATGTTCCCGTCCTGGTAGAAGTAGTAGTTCCAGATGTACTCTGCGGCGCCGTCAGCAGAGCGCTGGGCGGAGTGGGGGAGCACGCACCGTAATTTGCGAGCGTGCAGATCATGCTGACGACGAGCCGGCGGCTGCGCACCGCCTGCGAGCGGCCCCCAACACGGAAGTCAGTGTGCTTCCACAGGAGTCCGGCATCCTCCTCGTGGATGCAGATGACATTCTTAATCACAACCGCTGAACCGTCATGTGCGACGAAAGCTCCAGGCTGTGTGCGTGATCAAAATATTTCGGATGGCCCATATGCCGAGACCTACCATATAGTGGATCGTTCCAAGGCAATCGCAACCGAGCGACAGCTCGTTCGCCATAGTTCCCATTCCATACTCGCCTCTACGAGCGGAAGGATGAGCACGAAGTCTGTCAAGTCCTCAGCACGCAACTCACGCATCGAACGCGTGCTTCCTAGGATGAGGGTGTTCCGGAGCCGCATACGGGACAACCATCTCGGAGAGCGACAGCCGATAGAAGATCGGGCGGACGTTGCCATCGTCGTTGTACGTGATGGTCGACAGCGCAATGCCCTCGCGGTGATTGAACGCTGCAGAACCGCCGTTGCGATCAGTCGGCTTCCGAGGCGAGATTGCCCCACTGACCGATGTGCATCTTCCATTTCTGCCACTCGAGCTCGTGCCCGTCGATCTTGAAGCTCACGCCCTCTGGCTGCACGACATGCAAGGGCTTGATGTCGTCGCGCGCCTTAAAATCTGCGCCTGGCTTCTGCGCCATCAGGTCCGGGAGGAAGTCCCACGACTCGCGCGGGGGAGCAACGCGTGCCCTGTTCGCCGCCTTCTCGGCGTCCTCGTCCAGTGCGGGTGGCGCCGTGGTCGGCGCAGAGAGCTCGACGTCGACCCCGTGCTGCTTGAATAGAGAATTTGGAGAGGCCTTGGGCAGATAGTGCGGAGGGAAGTCGATGTGGATGACTTTCCTGGCGATCGAGTCGACCACCGGAATGAAATCCTGGTATGGGTACTAGTAGTGGCCGCATATACATACAAGAAAGCACGACATACCATCGGGTGCGCGTACAGATTGTCATGCCGGGAGAATCGGGCGAACAACAGTGCCTGCTGGATGCGCTGGTTCTTCGGGAACCGGTCGTCATAACCAATCGCCCAACCGTCGGCGTGCAGTTGTTCAGGAGTAATGCCTGCATGATAGCATAAATTCACATCTGCGCCAGCCGCATGATGTACTCGCAGGACTTACCAACATCGGCGGCGAGTTGTTGGACGCGTTTGTCCTCTCTGATTATCTGCTCACACAGGAGTAACTCCTCGACGGAGATCTGTGGCTGGACTCCGTCGGGCAGCTTTTCCAGCGAGTCGACATCCCATTGACCGTTTTTCAGCGATAGCACAGAGTTGTATGCAAATCTGTAGATACTGTTAGGATGACAGTGGGACGCACGACATTGCACAAGTACCCTGTGACGACATCGAAGAACTAATCGTAATGGGTCGCTGTCAGGGGCACAATAATTTCACGCGAGCAACGAACACGTACATCGACCTCTGCCTTGCGCACAATTTCTGTGGGCGGCTGGGGTTTCTCTCCTGGGTTCAACGGTATGCCCAAGTGGGCCAAGACTGCTTTCTTGGGCGGGGGAAGCAGATAGCTCGTGATGAACCTGATCGCCTTGATTTCGGTGTTGGCTGCCGTGTACCGCCGGACACCCAGCGATACAGCGACGATCTGCGCAGAGCCACATCATGAGCGGCCAGTCCTGGGAACAAATATTATTATCATCTACCTCATCTGGAGTCAGCGGGTCAAGGGGATGCTTGGTGGACGGCAACTTTGCATGGGTCGTCTGTTGGACACCCGTAGCAGTGCTGGGGGCGAGATTTGGGCTTGCCATGGCGGAGATGAACTGGTTTACGAGACTTGAGATGAAGATGCTGAGCAGATGGATGCCTCGAGAATGAGCGATCCTCCCATCCGCGCCGGTTTATCTGTGAAAGCGGGACAGTCGACATATTTGTCCAGACCGATACTGTCCCACAAAGATAAGAGGATCTCGGTCTTAGCGCGCGTGTTTATCGTCGGCTAGATCAATAGAGACCTAAGCGATCCTCTAAGCGAGAATCATCTTAGCGAGTGCTCGACACCGCGGTTTTCGGCTAGCTCGATGATTGCTCAGACTCTTCAGAGTGTCTCCTGACTGGTCAATATATACAGAAAGTTGAACGAAGAACATTGGCGGAACTCGGTGAAGCAGTAGCAGTCGACTAAATGTGTTCAGTGTTGGCGTCTGAACATGAGAACATGAGCGCAGCTGATCTTTCCAACTTCCAAGGCATCGAACGGTAATACGGTATTCTTGCGACTGCATATCGATCCGGTGAGCGCAGTCGTCTTCAGCGCCAGAATTCGTAAATCACTCCCGTGGAACAAGACAGAATGCACTGATAACCAGATTGTTGTCAGAATTCTCCGGTACATCACGTTCTTAAAGGACATGGGCACGCACGACTGATAACATCTGAAGAGTATACTGAATGCTGTAGACAATAACTTGAACATGTTCCGAGCAAGCAAGGAATAACATAGCAAATACTGAACATAACCCCAAAAGTTGGTCACTGTCCCTTGATGATGCTGTCTATGCGCGCAGTATGAATCCGCCGCCGCAACTCCTGGATGATAGGGAATCCGAGGGCGAATGTTGCGGCCACGTACTGCGCCTACAATGCAAACAGCAACTGTTATCCTGGGGCCAGATTTTAGCGTGAACGACTTACGCCAACGGCAAAGCTCGTGCGGTGTTTCCTGCACAATGTGTACACATAAAACGCCTCCAAGGAATGCATGAAGAGCATGAAAACGCTGGAGCTCGGGATCACCCAACTCGGGAGCGCCTCGCGGAGCGTATATCCCGCCTTGAACATCGGGGAGTAGTAGGGCGAGGACGGCGGGGGTGCATAGACCGTGTAGAAGAAGAACCCGACCATTGCGGCCGTGATGAGCGTGTTCTGGGGGAGGTGGAACTCGGAAATCTGGGGAGCGGTGCTCTGCCACGCCATCGTGAGGCTTGCCGCGGTCATGTTCAGCGGCAAAGAATGGACGCACCATGCCCAGGGCCTCCTCTGCATCGACCTTCATGCTCAGCAGACGCGGCTTGACTTCCTCGTACCCTGCCAGGGGTGGATCGAACTCCACCCAGGCCTCATGCTTCGCATCGCTGCCCTTAATCGTGTACGCAAGTGCCATTCCCTAACCATGCACCAGGTCCATGCCTCAGCCTTCTATGGAGGTAGAAGCAACACCCAGTCACACTCACCTTCGAGCTGATTGTCTTCATCTGTGCGCTCGCCACGCTGGCGTGCACCTTTCCCCAATGGCGCACATACGAGACAAGGGTATCTGGGTGGTTGGACATGTACATGCAGAGCCATGTCGATTTGTCCGCAACTGGGTCAGACATGCTGGTCGATGTGAAGTTGAGAAGCAAAGTAGCGCGATGGTTTATCTGTGGTCTGAGGTATATATGCCTCGATAGTCGTCCGATGAACGATTCGCGCAACACGCCATGCACGGTCAGCTGATAAATGTCTTTCGCGTATGCATCATTGCATGTGGAAACGGACTCTCAGCGCTGATATCAATTCATGGATTTCTGTCTGGCGCCTGTAACGTACAAGACATTGAGACAACAAGGAACTGGTGTGGTAAACTAGCCAACAGGACGATAGGAAGTGTGTTGAATACAACGATCTCGTTCAATACCTGTAGCGAGTGGAGTAATCTACAGTCGTGATGAGCACACAGCCCAACACAAGGATGGGATCAAAATAGTGAGAAGACATACCTTTGGGAGAGACAACAAGACCACGGCCCTTGGACGCACCACGATATACTGTCTCGATTATGTCTATTAGCTGGACGATTGCAGCGAACAGACCAGTTTAGTGACGATGCACGCTGAATATATGAAGGTGCGGACTAACCTCTTGTTTGTTATCCATAGCCCAATTACTGATACAGATGCGAAAATATTCAGAGGGGCGCTGTAGAGAGCATGAAGACGGACGTACATCTTGTTATTGTTACCAGTCCCGAGATCGATCATAATGTGCTTGTTCCTGGTATACGCAACCTGAGTACCAAGACTCCCGGGCAGACAGCACGACAATCTTACCGGTAGAAAAACATGACCGTGCAGGGATCGTACAACTCGTACATCTGTTCCCCCGTCAGCGTGCGGGATGCGCACGATCGAGCAAGTATACGACGCACCTTGTTGAAGTCCGGCACGTCGGTGATGTCAACGAGATAGATGACGGCAAAGTTCTGCACTTTCTCTGCGACCGAGTAGAGCGTCTCGTCCATCGTCATGCACTGGCTGTCCCAGTCGTGACCGAAGCGGATGACCACAACACGGTCCTCCTCAGACTTGATCGCTTCATCGACATGCCAGCCAGAGGGCAAGTGGGGGAGGAAATAAGACATATTTCAGTGAAAGTTCCGAGGATACGTTGCTGTACAGGCGATGAGTCCTGAGGCCCGAGGCCTGAGTGTCAGTGGAAGCAGGAGAGACGCTGAATTTGCTCATGTTTTCATTGCTCTCTGAATCAAGTAGAATGTGCTAGTTTCCTTTTCCGGTAAACCTCCCTCTCCTCGACCACATCCACACTCTACCACGTATTCGCCCTAGAAAGGCGCGCATAACACTCACGGAAACAATGTCTACTGTCCGCCCGATCGTATTCATGGATATCAACATAGGAGAGACGCCCGCAGGGCGCATGAAAATGGAGCTTTTCAGCGACATTGTACCCAAGTGAATCGCACGAGTCGACGCATGCACCGGAGCTGGCTGACATTGTATTATAGAACAGCTGAGAACTTCAGGCAGCTCTGCACAGGAGAGTACCGGTGAGTCAGATTCTAGGTATGAATTGCGCATTGAACGAGCCCAAGTCAGGGTGAATTCGCGACCTCAAGGTTATAAGAACGCAACGTTTCATAGGTGAGGCAACTGGTGCCACCAAGTCGGATCATAGCCCATGCTTGCTGACCAGTTCGCGAACAGAGTGTGAGTCGCGTTCGTTTCATTTGCACTGCGCGCGTTGATTAGGCGCGTTCCGCTCGCGACAGCGTACCGAACTTCATGTGTCAAGGTTAGCTCGGATTGACTTGTAGAGTATGGTTCAGAGCTGATCTTGAGATTCCAGGCGGGGATTTCATGAAAGGGGATGGCACCGGGTCCTTCTCAATATACGGAGACAAATTTCCTGTATGTGTGACGGCCCCAACCCTGCTTCATACTTTCTGAATCGACTGGCATAGGATGAGAACTTCCAAGAGAAACACACTGGACCCGGGCTGCTCTCTATGGTGTGTCCTACACGAGTGTTCGTAACGACCGTACTGATCGTTCCAAATGCAGGCGAACTCGGGTCCCAACACGAACGGCTGCCAGGTGGGATTTACCGTCGCTTCATGAAGCACAGAGAACACGAGAGATGATGTGCTGATCACGTCGACGTCTAGTTTTTCGTCACGACCGCAAAATGCGACTTCCTGGATGGCAAACACGTTGTCTTTGGCAAGGTCATTGATGGCATGCTAACGCTGCGCAAGATCGAGAATGTGCCCACAGGCCCGAACAATCGGCCTAAACTTGCGGTGAAGATTGTTGGTTCGTGGCATATATTTCCGGACTGCAGACTATATGCTCACTAGCATGCTCCTGTCAGAATGCGGAGAAATGTGAGCACGTAGAAGTAATCGGTGCAGGTGTTACCAGGATGTAAACACTGAAGCGATGTGTTGTACCTCATCCTCGCTGAATATATCAAAAGCAGTCATGCTCGACGATACGTACTAGTACTGGGCCGGGTCTGAGTTTCTCGACGAGCGCCTAACTTGACTTCAGCTCTCTGCCCTCTACGCTTATTTCGACGGTGGTGCTCAAGTACTACTGCTCATTCAACGCTTACGGTCCGATTTATACTTGACGAGCGACTGAGACAGAAAGGCCGGAAGTAAACCTGTGTTCTGCACATCACATTCCCGCAGCATTCGCTTCGCCTGTTAGTGCACCTCCGAGCCTGTGCCAGCATTTCTTCAAACCTATCTAGTTGCATGGTGCACTCTGCCGATACTCTCAGGACCATATGGCTGCTCGCGGCGAGAAACCGCTGCCCAACCTCCCGCCCCGCGTCTCGCACGGCCAGGACTTAGCATCCCTCACTGTTCCGGCCCGCACCCATCTCCGACGGTTCATCCTCCGTGCGATTGAGGAGGCAGACGCGGTCGGGGACGAGCGGGAGGTCTGGGCGAGTGTCCTCGAGTATGCTTTACTGGAGCTGGGGACGAGCATATCGAAGGGTGGATGGTTAGCAGGCCTCAGGCGTAGAAAGGAAGCGCAAACAAGACGCAGACGAGCAGAAGCTGCCGCCCGGATAGACGAGGCTCTGCAGAAGGCTGCCGATGAAGAGGAGAGTGGCAAAGGGAAGGGGAAGCCCCTACCATGCCTTTCCCAGGAGCTGTCCTCTGCCAAGGAGGAACCGTCGTCTGCTCCCGCAAACGACCCGGCGCAAACTTGGGAGAAGGGTCGCAGTGCCAGGCTCTCGCAGCTACGCGAGCTCGTCTCGAAGGCAACCCAACCCCGGCCCAAGTCTTCTGCGAATCACTTGCTGCTTACTGTCCATGCCTTTGGTTCTTCCGCTGTCCTGGCTGCTGAAGATCTGGACTACGACTTCGTGCACGCTGGCCCTCGTTGCACCTTCGTGGCCCAAGAGTTTGCTCTTCCTGAAACCGACGAGAAACAAACACAAGATCTCGTTTTGTTCGGCGTCGACGAATGGGACGGTAAGCTACACTATACATGTCGGGTGCTCAATCAGCTAAGGCTTGTTAGAAAAACTACACTCTGTTCCACACGAAGATCACATACAGATTGTCGGAGGGTCTTTCCAAATCGTAGGGGCTGTCTCTTCCGTACACCACGGGTCGATTTGTAAAGTCCTGCGCCTCTCGATTTACGTCTATCTTTCCTTGCTCCTCGAACAGCACGTTCTTTCCAACTCACACGTCCAGCTCCATTTTCCCAACCCTCAGAAACCCGCTGCATTGGCATTTCCTGTATCCGACAGGCCAGCGCCTGTGCGGGATGGCAGGGAGAAGACGAGACGAGACACCGCATCAAACCTATGGTCCTTCTTCTCGCGGAAAACAGAGAATATCCTTCGTGCAGCAAATGCCGCACCGTCTGCAGTACGTCGGGGCTCCTTTGATCTCCCTTTGACACAGAAGCCCCGCGGACGCTCTGCCGTGCGTCCTTCCGAGGGTGGCACAGCTCCGCGCCCGAGGCGATTCTCGTTCGTTGCGGCTTCACTACCGACAAGCCCGCAGTGGAGTGGTGGACAGCTTACGCAGCACGTGTTTGCGTCGGCCATCGAACGCATCCGGGATTCCAGCGAGCTGCTTTCGACTTCCCCGGGCATTGCCTTTACACCACCTCGCGTGCTGCTTGCACTTGCGGAGAAGGAGAAGGTAGACGCGACCCGCCGGCTCACCGGAGACGAGAAGGCTGCGCTGACCAGCCTTCTCGGCTGGGAAGGGAAGGCTGCCCTTGGAAGAGGTATGGCAGGCACTACAGGATTTGTGCGACAGCAGGGGCTGTCTGTCCTGTTTTCCGAACATGTCCCCTTACCGTTAATGGTACTCCCGCAACCGCCGAATCCCACCGCGACACCCGCACCCGCATCCTCTGCCCTGGTTACCCCAGCGAAGTTCAACTATTGCGGAAGCCGGCGGCGGTGGATCACGTACAGGTACTATGACAGTACAGACGAGACGCTAGGTGAGGCCATCACACGCATGTGCTCGACCGCCGAGGAGCTGTGCGACAAGCCAGGTTGCCAGTACCGGCGCGGGGACCACGACGTACGGTGGATACACGGGAACGTGCGGATCCTCGCCACTGTGAGTGTGCCTGCTGCCGCCACGCAGGCGAAGTCCGATCAGAGCGACGAGATCCTTCGTATGTGGGAAAGCTGCGCAATATGTGGGAAGGAGTCGCGCAGAGACCGAATGACGGACGGCACATAGTGGGTGACATATTTATGTGGTGGCGGGCTCGCGCTGATCAGACGCCGACACGGAGATAGCTTATTCTCGTTTGCGAAGTACCTTGAGCTGCTCATATATTCTCCTGCGCTTTGCGTGCCCGGTCGGCCCCTTTGTGAACACACGGAGCCTCCGCCCCCGCCATGGACAGAACTAGATGCTCCACTCCCGAGGATGCGTATGAATATCTACCGCAAGTTCTCGTACAAAGGGTACACAGTCACGATTTCCATCTCTGCAGTTGAAGATATCTTTGAACTGCGTGTGCCGAGACTGCAGATTATTAGACGGAAACCAGGAGAGCGATCTGGTGCTGGTACTGATCAGGAGCCGATTACTTCCAAGATATCGACTGACGACGACCGCAAACTGTTGCGGCGTGAGATCTTGCAATGGTGGCAGGGACTCTCAGAGCACATAGACAAGCTCGTGAGTGACCTTTATACCCGCACAGTCCGAAGGGCTCACGATGACCCGAACAGGAAGAGAACTTCGCTAGCGATGAATCAAGTGTTCCTCATAAAGCGCTGCCTCGACTCCCTTCCACTGACGACGCGTACGACACTTACGACATACCCACCACTTCGCTGGTCACTCCGAAAGCGCGCACAATACAACTTCCACATAATTCATCGTCTAATTCACCGCAATCGCCTATCGCCATGCACGCCAACAATCAGTCCACTGGCTTAAACCCTGTAGATTATGCAACATCAACCTCGCACCCTGCATCATTTTCCTCAGAATCTGTTTTATCCTCTGGCACGGCGAGCTCTTCGCTTTCCCAAGACGGAAATCCTATCCTTCTGCTTTCTGGTCTACGACATACGTTCCAGCGCACGGAGCAAACACTTTACGCTGAGCTTTTGAAAACCCCATTAACGTCTCTGAACGATGTGCGCCGCTCGTTTTGGACAGCCGCTCGGGGTGCCTCTAGACGACTATCAGCTTGGGAGACCAAGCACTCGCAACGGCTGCCAAAAGGGTCTTCCTTGATTGGCATGCCGAAGATGATCGAGCCTGAATGGTGGAAGGTCGGCTGCCACGCTGTGCCGGGAGGGAGCGTCATTGTTAGGGAAGACGACTGGGGCAGCATAATCGCATTCACTCTCAGGTATGGTGATGCGGTCGACTCTTCCACCCCACGCCTGTTGACCTGGATATGTCCGAACCCAGTTCCCTAGACTATCAACACGAGCTAGCGAATATGTCCACCACCATACGTGCAGACCTGCCTTCCGTGCCGCCGTCCACACCGTCAGATGTGCGCCCGTCCTTCTTCAGGCCGAGATCGTCTTTCAAGCGCCTCGTCGGCGGCGGCCCGCCTCAGCCTGATCCTGACCAGGAAGGGGTTGTGTGGCAGGAGCCTGAAGCGCATTCCGCAGTCATCAGTCGCAAAGAGCATCCTCGCGATCCTACGGCGTTGACGGCCATCCGCGAAGTACTCCGGCACAAACCTGGCACGGATTCCTCCGTCACTCCGACACAGTCGAAGGTCAATATTTCCAGTGTTCCGCCTTCTGCCAGAGCGAAGCCCGCTGTTGAACTCTCGATGCAAGCAGCCGACGGGTATCTGAGCGGGATGCCCGAGGCCGAGGCGATCGAGTTGGCGGGCAAGATCATGCAAGATGTCGAGGCGAATCCGAGTCTCGCGGGTTCGTGGCACAGCTCTGTGTCGGATGGCCACACGTCTTCATCGGGCTTCGTGGAGACGCGCATCCGCCGTGGCAAGACGTCGTCTGTGATGTCGGGAAGCAGCGACAGTACGGTCACAGCCGACAGCAGCCCCAGTCGGTCCGTCACCCCGCCACCGCTCCCGCCCAAGGCGGCGAACACGGAGTCGGCCGCGACGTCAGCGGCGGCACCGTCTAAGGCCGAAGATCCCACAGAACCTACACCGTCCACGATCACAGCGTCGCTGACCAACACACTGACTACCGCCATGCGCTACGTGCTCAAACCGCGAGACGCAGGGCGGCCGCTGCCACCCCCGGCGTCGGCACACCACGGCTTGCTCACGACAGACTCGCCCCCGATTGACGAGCGGCCGCACATCAAGTACGACTGGACGATCGGCAGGCGGCTCAAGTTCAGCTGCACGGTATACTACGCGCGGCAGTTCGACGCGCTGCGGCGCCGCTGCGGGATCGAGGACGTGTTCCTGCGGAGCATGGCACACAGTGAGAACTGGGCGGCGGAGGGCGGGAAGAGCCGGTCGAACTTCTGGAAGACAGCGGACGACCGGTTCATTATCAAGACGCTCGTGAACGCGTGGAACGTCGCGGACCTGTAAGCCTGCGTGCTCGTGCTCGGATGCGGGCCGCCGGCTGTTGGCTGACGGACATGTGCAGACAGGTGCTGATCGAGCTCGGCCCGTCATACTTCCACTATGTGGAGGCCACTGCGAGCAGGCCGACGGTGCTCGCTAAGCTCTTGGGGTTCTACACGATTGAGATCAGGAACCTAGAGAGCGGGGCGACGCAGGCCAAGGCAGATCTTCTGGTCATGGAGAACCTGTTCTACGACCAGGAAGTGTCGAAGACGTTTGACCTCAAGGGAATCCAGGGCCGGAAAGTCAAAGCTGCCGCGAGCAGCTCGAGCTTCAAAACGCTCTTTGACGGAGAGTGGATAGAAGGTGTGGCTACGCGCAGACAGTGTACGTGAGATGAAGGCTGATATTAAGCATCTAGACCAGCGGCGGGCGTTGACCCTTGTGCGCCCGTACTCGAAGGTCATATTTCAGGAAGCTCTCAAGGCCGACTGTGATTACCTGGCCAAGAGTAACATCATGGACTACTCGTGCGTGCGCTGTGAATCATGCATGTAGATATGGACTGAGGCGTCGCACAGATTGCTGCTCGGCATAGACGGAGAGCGCAAGGAGATCGCATGTGGTCTCGTAGACACCATCGGGAGCTACACATTCGCCAAGACCCTCGAGTACAAGGCCAAACAGGGCCTTAATTCTGGAAAGGAGGTCACCGTCATTCCGCCACAGGAATACCAGGAGAGATTTCTTAGCGCGATGGATGACTATTTCCTGGCCTGCCCCGGTAAGCATTGAACTCGCGCCCAATGAGCAGATGGGCTGATTCATCGGTGTGCAGACAAATGGTCTCGGCCGCTGGACGACACGAAGGTGCCGAGTGACTACAAACAGCTGCCTAGCGTTCTGTGAGTAATGACCGTGACGGTGGTACAGTAGGTTTCTCGTTTCTCGTTAGAGGGTGTGTTGTAGAGCATCTAATAATCGCCGCTATGTAGATTGCCAGTTGTGTTGTCTGTACTTGCCATATACTGGGCGCCCGTTTCTCGGCTGCTAATGTATGCCCCAGTTGTATAGTACTACACTCCTTACCACACATATACGCAAGAAGTCCCTCGGGCTAGTCCTCGGCTAGTGCTGTGTGCACAGATGACCGTTCGCGGGCGGTAGGTTGAGAAATCTGACCAAGCATCCAGTTCAAGTTGCCCACCGGAGGCGCGAGCTGACGAAGCTATGGATGACGATGTGCTTGCGTCTTACCAGTCTTCGGATTCGCCAAGTGAGCACGTAGACGGTATATAACATGCTCGTCAACGCCACGAGAACAAACACATCTTGCTCTGTTCCCCATCGTCGCTCCCCTACTAAATAACCCAGCACCATCATTAGCATGTCCGTCCGACCAGTCATCATCGTTGCGGGCGTTGGAAACGGCACAGGTACGTGCGATATACACCATATGGACATGTCTGCTCCGATGTGACGGTGTGCGCATAGGCACTGGAGCTGCCACAGCGTACGTGCATCTTTCTTGCACAGGCACACGCGACCTGATCGCCCGGGAACTGCAGCCGTGTGTTCTCCAAAGCCGGATACCGCGTCGCCCTGGTCGCGCGCAACGCAGACCACCTCAAGAAGACGACCGCAGACCTCGCACAGGCCGGTGGCGAGGTGCGTACCGTTTCCCATGGCGTGCCGTCGGCCCTGACCGTCCCCGCAGACCGCGTCGTTCCCCGTCGCCGAGTACTCCTACTCTGCCGTCTCCGCCGTCGTCAAGGCTATCAAGGCCCACCAGTGGCCCACGCCCGAGAAGGCTGAGATCCGCGTCGCACTGTGGAACGCAGGCAGCGCGGTGTGGAAGCCGTTCCTCGACATCACGGAGGAGGAACTGGACAAGGTCGTGTCGAGCACGGTCGTCGCGCCGTTCGCGTTCGCGCACGAGGTCCTCGCCGCGTTCAAGGAGAACGCAGAGGACGCGCTGGGCAAGCGCGGCACGCTCCTCTTCACGGGCGCGACCGCGAGCCTGCGGGGCAACACGACAACGAGCGCGTTCGCAGCGGGCAAGTTTGCATTGCGCGCGCTGAGCCAGAGCCTCAACAAGGAGTTTGGGAAGCAGAACATCCATGTGGGTAGTGGCTGCTGCGCTGAAGGGACATGCTACTGACCGTGTCTGCTTGCGTGTGCCCTGCAGGTTGCCCATGTGAGTCCTTTGCACGGGCATTTGACAATACGATGTTGACCAGCGGCCTGCGTGCTTCTAGGCCGTCATCGATGGAGGTGAGTACGCACCGGAGCGCAGCACAGGATCTGCTGACTGGGGCACCGTAGGCATCCTGACGGATCTCAGCCTCTCGCGGCGCACCGACCCCGCCGCGAGCAAACAGTGGAAAGAGGATGGGAACGTCCGGATCGATCCCGAGAGCATCGCTAAGGTGGGCGCGGTCTCGAGGCGCGAGCACTGAATAGCGGACGCTGATTGTGCTGCCTAGTCATACCTTTACCTGGCCAACCAGGATCGGTCCGCATGGACATGGGAGCTCGACCGTGAGTATATGCAGCGAACGTGGTTTTCGACACGAGCTGACGGTTTCGGGTCACAGTCCGTCCGGCACACGAGAAGTGGTAAAGAGCGGGGCATGCGGTTCCTGGTGCAGATCAATGTCGGGATGCTCGCGTATCACTGACTCGCACGTGTACGAATATCGCATCATGTTGTATGTACAGTAGTGAATTACAGCAGTGTGCAGAAAGATAATCCTGTGCGCCACAGGAAGACCCCAGCGTGACTGTCTCTACGAAGACAAGATGTCCATCTCACACGATGAGCAGAACAACGCAGCAGTGCAGGTCCTCGGCCCAGGCGATTCCATGGGCGAAGGCGACACATACCTCCTCCTCGACCTCCTGCCTCCGAATCTAGCAGAGGTTGCATTCGACCGGGTGCTCCAGGAGGTCCAGTGGCACACCATGTACCATCGAGGTATCCCCACTCAACTTTGCCATTCGCATCCATTGACCGCGTACTTCAGGCGGGGAGGTGCCAAGGCTCGTCGCAGTCCAGGGGCAGGTCGCAGTTGACGGGAGGTGCGCCCAATCGCCCGCCGCGAGTTAGAGTCATCGCTCACCCCTCCACCAGCCACCCCATCTACAGACACCCCGCAGACGAGTCCCCGCCCCTCCAGCCCTTCTCCCCCGCCGTCGCGCTCATCCGCCAGCACGTCGAGCGCGCCCTGCAGCACCCCGTCAACCACGCCCTCCTCCAGCTCTACCGCACCGGCGCCGACTACATCTCCGAGCACGCCGACAAGACCGTCGACGTCGTGCGCGGCGCCAGCATCGTCAACGTCAGCCTCGGCGCCCCGCGCACCATGACCCTGCGCACCAAGAAGGACGCCGCGCGCCGCGCGCCGCGCCGCACCCAGCGCGTCCCGCTCCCGCACAACAGCATGTTCGTGCTCGGCCCGCGCACGAACGCGCGCTGGATGCACGCCGTCCGCCGCGACCTGCCCGCCGCGGACGCCGCGCGCATCAGCCTCACGTTCCGCCACATCGGCACGTTCCTCGCGTGCGACGCGGCGCGCATATGGGGGCAGGGCGCGTGCGGGAAGACGCGGGGGACGCGCGGGCGGTCGTGGCTGCTGGCCGGACGCTGCGCGGCTCCTCGTGGCGTTCGGGAACGAGAATAATCAGAGCGAGTTTGACTGGGACGCAGAGTACGGCGGGGGGTTTGACGTGGTGCATCTTGCGCCCCGGCATGGTGCTGCGGCCGGCGAGGCAGAGCCGTAGGGCCCTGCACTTGGGCGCGCGGCTGCGGCCGTTGTTCGTCCCGTTCTGTCGGTCTTGTTGGACCGCAGCAGCGATGGCGCGCCGGAGCATTCCCCCGGCTCGGGCTCTTCAACATGGTGTGTGAGAATCCAGCGCTGGATGGTGGCTCGCATACTCAGAGAGCCTTATCATAATCAGCTGTAGTCCAGACTCGAGTTCAGACACTGATTGCAGATATAATCACTGAGGTCCAAGCTCTGTAGGTATCTGCGGCGAGACAATGTGGACCGGAATCAGAATATGGTCATGCCCGAATTGCACTACTGGGAGTATGAGAAAGATCACTGGCCGGGGTAGAGCACTGGTGGCTTATAACGGCTTATAATCCAACGTGAGAAGTACAATGATTACCACAGTATATACATCGCGTTCACAGGAGTGTATCCGGCAATCGCGACGGGGCTGCGAGTAGAGATGATAAATTATAGCGACAAGAGACAAATATCCGCATAGCCTACACCGATCTATCCGGGTATGGAATGAAAGTAGTGCACACATTATCGCAGTGTGTCATGCCAACAGTGCTGAAGGCCGGGGTAAAGCACTGTTGGCTTGTAACGGTTTGGGTGGTCCATCTCGAGCATGATATGTCTAGTATCTGCACTCTATAATCCCATTGTCAGTATACCCACCGGGTCAACACTATCCACAACTCACTGTATGGCGGGGGATCTGAACTGTGGGATGACTGAAGTCCAAAGCCGTCCCGTTTGTGTTCCTGAACGAGATTCCGTTGGCGTTTGCTGTTTTGCGCAAGGACGAGCGAGAGTTGAGGCTTACAAAGATGAGGAGAGGATAAGTCAACGGGAATCCGTAGCAGTGTCAGGCACTCACGACAGGAGGAACGCGTTCGAATACACTGCATGACGTTCAATGCGGGATTCCCCCTACATAAATGAAAGACGCACCTTTGAAGTAGACCATCCCTGTGCATATCCAGATCCCTAGCGAGAAAGATGAGCACACTCGCACTGATGACGGCAAGAGTCAAACCATACCCCAGCCGGGTTTCGCGAGATTCTAAAAGAGCATCAGCAAATGCATACACCTTGCATGATCGTCTCCACATACGAATATCAACATCAGAATGACACAGAAGCTAGGAAGAATGAGCAAGCATGCTTGGACAGCAAAGAGAGATCTGACGTGCCTGGTAGCGAGACCCGTCTCTGTTGTGCATCCCGTGAGCTTAACCGCGCCTTCTTTGCATGGCATTTCACTCACCGATTGCCCATGCCATGACCTTGTCGATCAAGTGATGCGTGCTGTCCAAGGTGCAAGCGAATCAGCCTTCTTGAGTTGAATGTTTCCAGACAACGACTTCAAGTTACCCCGGTGATACCTCCGGCCGTCTCCACAGGAAGTAGCAAAGCGCCGAGGCATTCAGCAAATCAACTGCCATTGCAACCGAGAAGGACAGGAGAATCGTCCACCCCCAACGGGCCTCGAAGTCCGAGATAGTCTTCGCTTTGAAGCCCAATATGCTGACAGTGAGGGTGATGGCGACGCGAAGCGTGCTCCCTGCCCACAAGATGATGCTGACAGGGTAATGCCCGGAAATGACATAGATCCTCCAGGAAAAAAATGCCTGCAAAACCTTGAGCACGAGTTCCCAGCGAGACTGAGCAAACTGACCTGGGTAATCGCACTGACCAGACCTCCAACGAAGGGTATCAGGTTCATGCTCCATGACATGACATTGAACGCCTTGGCATCACCGTAACTCGTGATCGTGATCGTGTAAAGGTATATGCATGTCAGGATAGTGAGAAACGACTCTAGCAACCTGGAGGCAAAACCGCGACGTGAATAACTGAGTTTAAGTGATCGATAGACATGCTCACCAGACAACCAGAACCTGCAACGCTTGGAGTATCAATATGTACTAGTGGAGACAGCGAAACAACCACACACCAATAATTTGAGTTTGGTCGAATCTTCTGCGCTCGATCGAAAAAATATGTACGCCTGAACGGTTGTGATACCATACAAGAATACAGAGATGATTGCGCCAATCTCGATGGCCCCCGCCGTAAGGTCGATGATCGACATGGACGAGAAGGGAAGAGGAGAGTCGGCAGACGGGGTGCTTTCTGGATACTAAACCATGGTACGTCTTCGGCCGCGACGTGGTTGTTATGGTATGACAGATCGTCTTCTCTTCGAATTGGGGGCCGAGAACGACAGTTCCTAGAATGGCCTTCACAGAGAAGTGGATGATGATGGTCATCCCGCTGTGAACAATTGATGATGATACCGGTCAGCATCTGAACCTTATATCTGAATGTCTCGCGGCGGTGCACGATGCTCGTTTGTCCATCACAATGGACCAGCCTGACGGGAATGTGGAGTGCTCCCGCACACGGTATAGAGGCTATGAATTTAGAGAGAATCGTCGGGCCGATGTATTCAGCTCTTGTCCTGTGCGCTGGCGCTTGCTGCGCTAGAACTGCGGGACATGAAGATGTTCAACTCACCGGTAAGTACTTACTAGCTAGTGTCCAGGTGACCGTATCGACTCGTCGCAGTCCCTTCCGAGAAGACTCTCAGGGTACAAAAGATAGATATCAATGATACAAATATGATTAGATGCACACTTCCCTTTGTAGAAACCGTCCGAAGATGCATGACTGTACTTCATTCACACGCAACTGCATCGGATCGAGTGGGAAACCTGCCAAACACGCGTCAAAAGTCATTTTCTGCGTCTTCGATCTTGTCATCAGGCAGATGGATGAGCACCGGCGGTGCGTGTGGGTTCAGCGCCTTACGCCAGTTGGGGTCGTACGGGCGCTCCGTTAGCAGTTTCCGCGGCACGGCATCTGTCCCAGTCAGCAAGGATGCCTCAAGAATCCATGCACAACTGGCAAACTCACCACCGCCGAGCCACGGCTGCACGCCCTTGCCATATGAGAGGATCACGAACGGCACGCCCTGCCCACGGGTCGCCAGCTCCATCTCGTCGACGACGCTCGCGACGTACTCGGCGCCCTCGCCGCGATTGAGCCGCATGATGCGCTCCAGCTCGCGCAGCACGTCCGCCACGCGGAACACGCTGCAGCGCAGCACGCGGAACTTTGCCCGCGCCTCGCGCGACGCCTTCGGCGTGTACACCACTTCCTGGAACACGATGTGCGTGCGCCCGCGCCGTGCCTCGCGGTGCAGGTTCAGCGCCGAGACGAGCGGGGTGTTGTCCACGACGTCGAGCCAGGCGTGGAAGTCCTTCTCGCGCTGGGCGGACGACGGGAGCGCCAGCGACATTGCGGCGAGGCGGTCGTTCAGGCCCGCTAGGTCTCTGAGAATGAGAATGGTCAGAGGCGTGCGTGGGGACGGTGCACACGTGTAGTGCTGCCTTACCGACATCCGGCCCTGTTGCGTCGACGACGGTGAACGGTGCATCTCGTATCGACGGCCACGACTCGGACTCACTTGTGTGCTGGCCAGTTCTTTCTCTGGCATTCTGTCGAGCTTCCGGCGCGTGCGCGTGAGTGTTCGAGGCACAAGCGCCAGCGTGCGCGAGGGTGCGCAACGCACCAGTAGTATATCTTCTTGCACTTGCTGCAGATCGAGAGCTTCACGAGCGGCTCGCGCGCCCCGCACTGTCGGCACTGCTTCGCGAGCCGGTTGTCCGTCTTGTCCGTGTGCTTGCGGTGCGCGAACCACGCGATGCCGCCCAGCTCCTCCAGCACCGGGCTCGACAGGTCGCCGCCCGGCGCGAGCAGCTCGAGGATGCTGCGGTCCGGAAGGAAGTGCGGATTCTTGCGGAACCACTTCACGAGCCAGTCCTCGCTGTGGCGCGCCGTCAATCCCGCGCATGTATGCAGCGGTCCCGAACGGGAAGGACGTACTGCTCCTTGGCTGCGCTCTCCTTCTCCTGCAGGCGCAGGAGCCGCGCGAGCCAGACCTTGCACTTGACGACCGTGTACACTCCGTCGGCGCTTGCGTCGGTCGTCTTTAACTGCTCTTGCAGGACCTTCTTGGCTTCCTTGTAGTGTGTGCCGCTGCGAATGAGCGCCTCGGCGTAGGTGATGAACAAGTCCCTGTGTTCCCGAGGTCTGTCAGTCTTTGGCGATGCCGTGCTGGAGGTGAACCGTACTTGTTGTTGATGTTGATCTGTGGCGTGGTCCTCCTGGAGTAGTCGACGGCGTACTTGAGGTACGTTGCGGCGTCTGCTGAGCGATTGATGCGGGGCTTCCTGCGGGACGGCACTGAGCGAGTCGACGGAGGAAGAAGAGACGGCGACGAGGCTCACAGCATATGTGCGGCGGCCTTCATCTTCGCGTTCAGAAACTGGGAGATGTGCGCGTCAGGTCACGTTTTGCGTCGGACTGCATCCGGCGCGCACCATGCTCTCCTTGGCGAGCCTGACCTTATGTTCCGGGGTCGAGCGCGTGATGTGGCCCATTGCACGCAGCTGCGCCTCGGAGCCCTCCTCCAACACGCGAACGAACGTCTCCAGACACCATACACATTCCTCGAGCAGGTCGTCGGGGACTGTACGCGAGTCAGCCGGGCCTGAACAAGGCATGCAGGCAACACCGACCGTCATCCGTGTGCACGAAGTAGCTCCACTGAAATAGACGTTTGAGAAGGTTGTTGTATACCAGCGCGTCTGAGACGGGGTCGGGAATGATCTTGCCGGTGCGCCCGTCTTGGAGGACGATAGTCGGCTTTGGGCCGTCCATTTCTCTTAGGGCGAGTGCTGCATTCCAGTTAGCAGTACTTGGAAACTGGATCGTTGTGGTGACGGACCTGCGGCGGCCTCCTCCCGAACTATGTCCATGCTGGGTAGCTGGATGTTCGGGGTAATACCACTGATGAGGAACTGGATCCTCCCGAACCCAGTTCCGGCAGTCTTGTCGACTATGACGACGCTCATACCCAGGACCTTGTCAGGGGACTGTGTACACGAAGCTCTCGTTGCCGGTGAGCAGTAGTATTTGGTGCTGAGCACAGATTCTGCCGGACGATGCTTCAGCATTATGTAATGTCATAGTACTTGTCAAACAAAACATACACTAGGCCCCAAACAAGCGCCGCAAGATTAATCTTGATGGCTTGCGAGTAGAATATTTGCAAGGTGTGAAGAGTGTGACGCCACGAACGCGTCCGAAATGCGCTGAAGTCACGCTCACGTGCACAGTGTCACATTACCATCCAGGACCCCGGAGAGGCTACGACCACGTCCCCCAAAGTCTCATTCTGACGCTTCAATGGTTTGAAAAATGAGCTTGGGGAATCTCGACTTATTGTATATACTAGTCCAGAATTCATGTCAGAGAGCGGAGGATTGACCTGGCGTAGTGCGAATGTCGCAGATTCAGAACATGGCGGTCGGGGTCCGCGGCGTCGGGAAGGAGCCGGTGATCTTCAACTGCACCAACCTACTTGTTTAACCAACCCCAGCAGCAACATTAATATCTGGACAAGACCGCTGCGGACTCAGCTTACACTTTTGAGGGAACCAAGCTCGGCATGTGGATGTCCGTCCGTCACTCAGTCGAAATTACTCATCCTTTCATCTCCGGCAGAACTGCACGTTTCTGCAGAGCACATCGTACTGCTCGAAACCCTTCACCATCACCATTGTATCTGGCTTCCTCCACACCCACGCTGTAGCCCTGTCGCGGTGATCCTCGCATGGTTCACCGACCTGCCGACTCCCGTCTCTTGTCCAACTTGCTATCCCACGAGAAGGACTACTCGAAACACTTTGCCAGCATCCTCGACTACTCTCAGGCCTCCCTAGCCTCCTTCTCTGCCTATGCATCCGCGTCTGCTCCCCCCACGTCCCAGGTCATCATCGCGGTAGCGGGTGCAATCGCAGGCGCGGACGAGGCACTCCGCAAGTATGTTGTCTCGCTCGACCAGTGGCAGCAACAGCTCAAGGCCCTGAAGGACCTGGAAGAAGAGGTTGGGAACATTATGCGCGACCGGGAGATCCTGTGAGTAACCCTCCATTGTCTGGCGTGCTATCCGCATCAGAGACATGCTCGGGCCCATGGCGGTTTCCTCGGCCAGCATGAAATGTTGAGTGCATGACGTGTAGCTATCACGGCTGCCTCTCGACCTACGGATCATCTCCTCTTGACAGGTGATCCGCCCAAACCTTCGAGACAGCCTTCAAATGGCGTCGCGCGAGGCTCCGACGTTGATCGCGTTCCACTTCGGTTCCTGCATACCCCTTCCTCGCATTCCTGTTCGATACAAGGAGACCTGAGGCCCCTGAACCTGCATTTTCCAGTCTATTGCCAGAGGTTTTATGTGGAAAAGGTCGATTCAAGAGCGGTCTCTTTACACTCTTCTCAAGAAGACACGACCATTATAGTTACTCCCTATTCTATCGGCCGTTTCCGTCCGGCAGTGCACCCATCCTTCCAGGTCTGACACTGCACCGATAGAGGGGCAAGTGAACAGACGTTATATCATGTTATAACCAGAATAGTGCTCAGGTTGCTGCACTGTCTGATTGAAACCGCTGCTACTTGACTGCGGATCTAGTTCCTGGGGTGGATCGCGGCAGGAATCCTATCCTATCGCAGAGACTTCCCTGTACTGGCCTCGGCGTACTGATCGTTCTTCGCACAGCGTGACGCGCCTCATCAAGGCTTCCAAACAACAGAAGCCCACACGGGACAACCTCCTTGGCGCATCGCCCTCCACCTCCTCCCTCAGCTTCTCCAAGCCCGAAATCCTCGGCGGCACCAAACTCAGCACCGCACAAGCCGAGCTGCAGGCGTGTGAGGCGCACCTCGCATCCAAGGAGCGCGAGCTCGACGGCCTGCGCGTGAGCGCGATGCAACGTGGGCTGCAGGGGCGCTGCACGGCGATGGTGGAATGCGGTTGGGCATGGGGCGAAATGGGCAAGGAGGGCCTGCGCGCGCTCTCCGCGCTCGACACAAACACACTCCAGAACGGTACGTCGCGCCCGCTTCTCTCTCCGCATGATCACGCCACCCGCAGTGTGCACGCGCGTGTGCGCCCGACGCATCGCGGGTCAGCATCGTGTCTCCTTCCTGTGGGTCCTGCTCCTGACCTCGTCTGCATTCCGTTCGCAGGCACAAACGCGCATGCGTACGCAGGACCGAAGCCGCTCCCCGACCCCAGTTCTGACTTGGGACATCCGCCGTCTGACCTATCTTCCATAGCGCCTTCCCAGTCGGCGTCGCAGATCGCCCACGATCCCGACGGCTCGGGCTCCACCTCCTGGCACGGCTCTCCGCTTCCGCAACCCCCGACTTCCCCGCCGATCCCATACACGCTCCACATCCCACCCGCCCACTCGATCGCCGACTTCGCCGTCCCGAACGGCCGCATCTCAGAGGAGGACGAGGAAGGTGCGGGGAGCAGCGCAGACGAGGACGAGGACGAGGACGCCGCGGCAGTCGAGGTGCACGAGAACGCGCGCTTCGCGAAGGGCGGCAAGCCCAGCGCGCCCGATGCGCGCGCGTTCTCCATCCGCGGCACACGGGAGCGCACGCCGTCCAGCGACGCGGGCCACCACGTGCACTTCCGCCCGCCGTCGCCGTCGTCGTCGCGGACGAGCTCCGGGCGGCAGCGGACCGTGTCGAGCTCTGTCTTTGGGAACATCGCCGCGTTTTTCCACCATCGGGACAAGGCTAGGGACGGGCCGCCCTCCGATGGAAGCGCCGCGGCGGGGCGGGGCGGGCGGTGGCAGACACGCACGGACCGGCATTTGGCGCAGAAGCGCCACAGCGATGAGAGTTCTGACGACGACGGCGCGCGGCGCGCGTATCAGTCGTCGACGGCGTATCTGGTGGGCGCGCCGCGCACGGACTCGCCGCACTCGATGTCGTCGCCCATCATGCAGAATCCGAACAGCAGCATGCAGCGACTGCGGAAGAAGGTGAAGCGCGGCTCTGCCCAGATGTGGTCGGACACGCGCGATGCGAACGATGTTGAGAAGGGGTGGCAGAGCGAGGGCGCGACTTCCGGGGCTGGGACGATGGGCAAAGAAGCAGTGGCGCAGGGGAAGAGGACGCGGATCTCGACTGATCCACAGCCGACACGGATGAACGGCAGTGCGGTCCCTGCTGCCTCTACCTCGCGTACGCCGGGGATTGTGAGGGGCAAGAAGCCACTGCTTTCTGGCGGGGTCCCTCACGATACACAGGTCTCGGTATCGCGCAACTCATCCTTGTCCAAGCAATCCATGACGAGCTCGGTGTCCGCGCCCGTGCATGGCAGTGGACCAATGAACCACGCCGCGAAGCATCCCGCACCGTCCGCCAATCGCCGACGCACGTCTTCGCTCGAGATCACCGTGCCAGGCTCGCCCTCCAGCCCCAGCTCCACGGCGGCGCACCCCATGACGCACAAACGCGCGCTGTCCGTGGCGAGCCCCCCGGCATCGCGCTCGGGCCTGACGCGCAACAACGAGCAGCCGAGCCTCATGAGCATCGTCGAGGGCGTCACGCGGCAGAACAAGGCGGCGTGGATGCGCCAGGACCCCAACCGCATGCTCGTCGTGCCCAAGGCGCCGCCGCCCATCCGCATCAGCATCGACGAGGCCGGCGAGCGGCCGCCCCTCGCCCACCCGTCGTCGCCGCTGGCGCGCAACCCGGCGCTGCTGTCTGCGTCCGTCTCCGCGCCGACGCTGCCCTCCCCGCAGGCCGCAGGCAGGCAGCCTGCGAAGATGCCGCTGCGCTCCGCCCTGCGCAACAGCCGGACGCCGTCGCCGAACCCGGCTGCGCCCCTCGCCCTCGACGGTGCCGTCCCCGCGAAGTCTGTCGTGTCTGTCGCCGTTCCTGAGAAGACCGGCGAGCCTGTGGACGGTGTCGCGCAAGCGCTCGCAGCCCTTACAGCGAAGATGAACGGTGATGGCGATGGCGATGGCGATGGCGGCGACGACGACGCGTCGATATCCTCGTACGAGACCGGGCGGGAAGGCCTGGACGACGACGAGCCCGAGCCGGTGCCGCCGCCGCCGCCGCCGCCACACGACCCGCCGCACGCCGCGGGCGGCAGCGAGCTGTCGAACTCGACGGCTTCGACGGCGACGGCGCCTGTGCGGCGGAAGAGCGTGCGCATGTCGCTGCCGCCGACGTTCTCGGTGACCCCGCCCGCGGTGGAGGAGAGGACGGGGAGCGGAGGGGGCGGCATGCGCCGTGGGACACGCGCGGGCGGAGCGGGGCGCCGGCTGCGGTGAGGCAGGCGAAGAAGGCGGAGGAGAGGGAGAGGGAGCCGATGTGTGGGCGAACTCGAGCGACGAGGACGAGGAGTACAACGTGGCGCGGCGGCTGCTGTCGCGGGCGTCGCGGAGGGCGCGGTTCTGAGGCCTGAGGGTGAGGACTGTCGTTCGATCGGCCGATGCGCAGGAGCAAGCGACTTGCTTGTATATTCCCTCTTTGTTGTGTCTTTTGACTTCCCGTGTTACGGTTGTGATGTAACTTATATGATACCTGTACCTACGTCCTTGGGCCTTAATCCTCGTGTAGTTTCATATAGTAGGTAGCCATGTCCTTCGGCAGAGTAATGTCCACACGATCTTTGACGATTTGCAAGGCTATGAGTGAGCACGCGACATTCTGTCGGTGAGCATACAGCTGTTATTGTTGAAGGTATTGTCTATCGTTTCTGTTGCCTTCATCAAACTACAAGTACAATTGGTTTCTATGTCCCGGGAGGACAAGCGACATTCTACAAAGGAGGATTACGTAACCTTCAGACGCGCGCTTATAGTGGCTTGGAAGCCCTTGAGCCTCGACATTGCACATTGCCTCGAGCTCTTGACCTTCAACCACCACTGCCCCAGTCTACCCGTCTGTACATCGTAGGAGGAAATCATGTCTGACAACGAGCAAGGCGCATCAACAACCGACGTTGAGCCCAAGAATGAGGACGCGAACGCGCCGATCAACATCAAGGTTCGTACGCAGGGCCACCGATTCGTTTTTGCCGTGTATCTTGCGCGGAACCATGTGCAGTATTAACGTACATGCTGCGTTGGACAGGTGACGACGCAGACCGGCGAGGAAGTGTTCTTCAAGATCAAGCGGAACACGAAACTCAGCAAGCTGCAGGGGGCGTACGCCAACAAAGTCGGCAAGGACGTGAGCAGTATTCGGTGGGTGGCGTCCTTTCCGTCTTTCCGGCTCTGGATGCGTCGCGATGCGGGCGGGGCGGATTATTGCGGGGCGTGACCGTACGCGCGCGCGCGCATCGTCGCCGCTCTGACGATGTCCGAGTCTCCGACGTCTGAAGCGTGCAAGCGGCCCGGACGCTGAACGTCGTGCTGGCAGATTTCTGTACGACGGCAACAGAATAAACGACGACGACACCCCTGCGTCCCTGGACATGGAGGACAACGGTAGGTCCCGCACTCCCGCCCTTGTGGACCCACCGCTCATCCCTTGCCGGTGCCCAGATACGATCGATGTTATGGTAGAACGTACGTCGCGTCCTTTCCCCCCGCCCGCCCGCCATGCCGCCTCGCTGGGGAGAACGACGCGTTCGCTGACTTTGCCTTTGCCTTTGTCGTTTCTGCCCTTGCAGAGGTGGGAGGCGCGCACGCGTGACGTGGGCGTCCGCTCGGCTCCGTTCCTCGCTGTCCTTCTCTGTATCGTCTTTTTTTCCGCATTCTCGTCGCAGTATACATATTACTCCACTGTAGCGTCCTCAATCGAAATATTTGGTACCGGCCCGTCCGATGTGGTGCGGCGGCTGGCTGTGGGCCGTCGCGGAAAAACGAGAAATATAATCATGGTGTTTTGAATACAAGGCAGATCTGACTGAGGCAGTCGGACTGCGGCTCAGAATGGGTTTGGACCGTCGGTCTTTGATGTTGCTGCTAATAGTCGCGGTTAAGCTGCTACCGGAACGCTGTGCCGAAGTGCTCTCATGCCGTCCCGTTTTTTTAAATATAAACCCTCATTCAAGCAAAGACAGATCCAAAGAGTCCACATAAAAAATCCCAATTGAAGAAAAATAGAACGGCTGAGCAGCTCCAGGCAGGCACACTCAATCCACCCTCAAAGGCCGAGCACGAGTACCGCCCAGCCCACGACACCCGCAATAAACACCCCAGGTACGGCGCTCGCGACGCCGGCGTTGGCATTTCCCCCAATCGCCCCGCCGCCGCCCGCCGAGCTGGTCGCCGCCGGAGGCGTAGAGGACGTGCCGGAGGCGGGGGCAGAGAACGTCGCGGAAGGGACACCGGTGTTGGACGTGCCCGCGGGGGCGCTGGTGCCGGGCGCCTGCGAGGAGGCGGACGTGGGCGCGGGGCCGGAGCCGGATCCGGAGGCGGTGAGGGAGATGCTCGGGACGGAGAGGCCTGCTTGGTCGCACATCGCCACGATGCCTGCGGAACAAAGACGCGGGTCGGGATTGTGGGCGGAGCATGCGCGGTGCGCACTGGTAGTGTGTGGGGAGACGCACCGTTCATGTCTGCCTGTGCTACTTGTGCAGCGTTTGCAGAATCGGGTTCTGCGCTCAGGACGCAGTCGAAGCAGGTTTGGAGGTCGAGCACGACGCTGCTGGTGCAGATACAGGTGTCGTCGGCGCATGCCTGCAGGTGGGAGGTTGCGTCAAGGCCCTGCGCGGAAATATATTGATGTCACGCTTACTTGGACCGTGTCGATGACAGTGCAGCTGCTCTGGCACTGGAATTGGAGCAATTTCAGCGCTGGGCGGTCAAGATCAGGGGGACAACATACTTGAGAGGGCACGTCGCCCGAGCTTATGCCGCCGTCTGTTTGTCTAGGCAGCAGACTGGATATTTGATGGCGAATCGCCACATTGACGCCGACGCTTGCCACTGCAGTGGGCATAAAACATGTCACTGAACAGGTCATTTTCGGAGAAAAGATCACGCACCCTGCCCAGCGAGTAGAAGGAGTGAAAGGACAGTAGAGGCATACATTATGAGAGCTGTGATCGTGAAACGACTGGGGACACTGAAAGGACGTTGATGCGACCATGACAGTATACTAGCCCGTTAAATAGCGCATCCAGGCTGTGCCAAGCGAGTCATTTTCCCGAGGAATACAACAACGAGGATGCACATGTGTTGCTCTATAAAGCCTAATGCGCGGCGACAGACGCCATGTACCTGAGTTTTCAAGTTTGACAGATCCGTCGGGGCCTGGATGAGGTGATGGCGATCGACGTGTTGACTCCCATAGCCAGTGCCTGAAATGCAACAGTCGCACATATGTACGATGGTTGTTCGAAGCAACGCAAAGTAAGAAGCCAAATTACAACAGTAGTAAATTCGGAAAGGAGCCGCCACAGCTGATCGGCGGGAGGACCTGATTCGGTCAAAAGGCGTCGTAAATAGATAATGCCTGAGCCCGGCGATACCGATTTGCGCAAGCTTATTCTTTGAGCCGAGTTCAGTAGAACTTGAATATTTGTGATTGTTGTTGAAAGAGCCTCGTGTCTGTTGCCCTGGAGGCCGGAGGATGCGTTCTATCGTTTGAACTTGCACGCCAAGAAATTTTGAACTGTCACCTACGGCATGGTCGGCCTTTAATTGCTGAAATGACGGAGACGCTTGCCAAGAGCACAAACACTTGCTGCCTGACCAGGCCAAGTTGCCAAGGAAGCATGAATGACAAGCAATCCGATGTGAAAAGTGGGCAGTCGGATCAAATGCATATAAGTACGTCTCTCAGGTTTAATTCAACATTGTACAGCATGATTCAATATTATTCGTACACGTGCGAGTCAGTGATACGCGAACATCCCGACATTGATCTGCACCAGGGCCAGAGGATACATTGGAACCACATACCCCGCTTTTTACCACTTCTCGTGTGCCGGACGGACTGCAACCCAAGATTATCAGTTCATGTCGAAAACTGCGTTCGATGCATATACTCACGGTCGAGCTCCCATGTCCATGCGGACCGATCCTGGTTGGCCAGGTAAAGGTATGACTAGGCAGTACAATCAGCATCCGCCAGTCAGTGCTCGCGCCTCGGGCCCACCTTAGCGATGCTCTCGGGATCGATCCGGATGTTCCCGTCCTCCTTCCACTGTTTCTTCGCGGCGGGGTCAGTGCGCGCCGAGAGGCTCGCATCCGTCAAAATGCCTACGGCGCCCCAGTCAGCAGATCTTGTGCTGCGCCCTGGTGCGTACTCACCTCCACCGATGACGGCCTAGAAGCACACAAACCGCTGGTCAACATCGTATTGTCAGATGCTCGTGCAGAGGACTCACATGGGCAACCTGCAGGGCACGCGCAAGCAGACACGGTCAGTCGCACGTCCCCTCAGCCCAGTAGCCACTACCCACATGGATGTTCTGCTTCCCGAACTCCTTGCTCAGGCTCTGGCTTAGCGCGCGCAGCGCAAACTTGCTCGCCGCGAACGCGCTCGTGATCGTGTCGCCCCGCAGGCTCGCGGTCGAGCCCGTGAAGAGGAGCATGCCGCGCTTGCCCAGCGCGTCCTCTGCATTCTCTTTGAACGCCTTGAGGACCTCGTGCGCGAACGCGAACGGCGCGACGATCGTGCTCGACACGACATTGTCCAGTTCCGCCTCCGTAATGTTGAGGAACGGTTTCCACACCGCGCTGCCTGCATTCCACAGCGCGACGCGGATCTCGGCCTTCTCGGGCGTAGGCCACTGGTGGGCCTTGATAGCCTTGACTACGGCGGAGACGGCAGAGTAGGAGTACTCGGCGACGGGGAACGACGCGGTCTGCGGGGACGGTCAGGGCCGACGATACGCCATGGGCAACGGCACGCACCTCGCCACCGGCCTGTGGGAGGTCTGCGGTCGTCTTCTCGAGGTGGTCTGCGTTGCGCGCGACCAGGGCGACGCGGTATCCGGCTTTGGAGAATACACGGCTGCAGTTCTCGGGTGATCAGGTTGCGTGTTCCCATGCAAGAGAGACGCGGACGTACGCTGTGGCAGCTCCGGTGCCTACGCGCACACCGTCCGTCATACGCGAGCACACATGTCCATATGGTGTATATCGCACGTACCTGTGCCGTTTCCAATGCCCGCAACGATGATGACCGGTCGGACGGACATGCTGATGATGGTGCTGGGTGATTTAGTAGAGGAGCGACGTCGGGGAGCAGAGCAAGATGTGTTTGTTCTCGCGACGTTGACGTGTATGTTATATACCGTCTACGTGCTCGCTTGGCGAATCCGAAGACTGGTAAGACGCAAGTACCATCCATAGCTTCATCAGTCCGTGCCCGGGCCCGCTGCGGACTAAGTTAATAGTTGGGCAACTTGACTCGGATGCTTGATCAGACTTCTCAACCTACTGCGCGCGAATAGTCATCTGTCTATGCGCCATGCGTCAGGTTGCATTGCCGGGGAATCCTAATACATGTATGTCACACTGTGTGGAGTGTCCAGACGTACCAGCATGTCGTCTGCGCCTATCGCGGGGGAGCGAGTGTGCCTCCTGCACTGGGGAGTCCTGAAAGTAGTACCTATGGGGCCATAAGACTGCGTGCTGCCGGAGATACAACTTGAAGCTGTCTCCGTCCCATCTGCCAATCAACTTGACGATGTCGAAGGGAACGACCCGCAGCAGATATTCCAGCGCACTGTCAAACCTGACAAGGACTTGCCAAGAAAGTAAGGGTCGCCGCTGACCCAAGCCTCTGGCTCGTCGACTAATATAAGTTGTCGTTAGCTAAACCTTGTTTTATACTGATATCGTTAACCTAACTAATATTCTCTCGAGATCGCCTTCCACTTGCCATTGCTCGCGAGAGGGTCAATGCGCCGCGAGAGGTTGAGATCCGTCAGGATGGCTATGGTGCCCTAGATAAATAGCAGAACTTGTGTTTCGCCCCGGTGCGTGCTCACCTCCATCGATGACGGCCTAGAAGCGCACTGGTCAACATCAATGTATTGTCAGATGCTCGTGCAAAGGACTCACAGGGGCTTGCAACCTACAGGCTACTGACCGTCTCCACCCGTGCGCGGAAGCGGCGCTTTCACGCACGAGTGGAGACAGTCAGTAGCACGTCCCCTCAGCGCGGCAGCCACTACCTGCATGGATATTCTGCTTCAAGTTCCCGAACTCGTTCTCGCGCCGGGCGGCAACCTGTCGAGCCCGGTACTGGAGGAGCTGGGCGGCATCGCGTGGCGAGCGCACCGCAAGCACACGGGCAAGACGGACAACCGGCTCGTGAAGCTCTCCGTCTGCAGCAAGTGCAAGAAGATATACTACTGGTGCGTTGTGCACTCTCTCGCGCGCTGGCGCTTGTGCCTCGAATACTCACGCGGCGCACCGCCGGAAGCTCGACAGAATGCCAGAGAAAGAACTGGCCGGCACACAAGTGAGTCGTGGCCGTCGATACAAGATGCACCGTTTACTGTCGTTGACGCAACAACACCGGATGTTGGTAAGCACTACATGTGTGCACCGTCCCCAGGCATGCCTCTGACCATTCTCAGAGACCTAGCAGACCTAAACGACCGCCTCGCCGCAATGTTGCTGGCCCTCCCATCGGACGCCCAGCGCGAGAAGGACTTCCACGCCTGGCTCGACGTCGTGGACAACGCCCCGCTCATCTCGGTGCTGAACCTACACCGCGAGGCACAACGCGGGCGCACGCACATTGTGTTACAAGAAGTGGTGTACACGCCGAAGGCGTCGCGCGAGGTCCGGGAAAAGTTCCGCGTGCTGCGCGAGCTGGAGCGCATCATACGGCTCAATGGCGGCGAGGGCGCCGAGTACGTCGCGAGCGTCGTCGATGAGATGGAGCTGGCGACCCGGGGATACGGTGTGCCGTTCGTGATCCTCTCGTATGGCAAGAGCATGCAGCCGTGGCTCGGCGGCGGTGAGTTTGCCAGTTGTGCATGGATTCTTGAGGCATCCTTGCTGACTGGGACAGATGCCGTGCCGCGGAAACTGCTAACGGAGCGCCCGTACGACCCCAACTGGCGTAAGGCGCTGAACCCACACGCACCGCCGGTGCTCATCCATCTGCCTGATGACAAGATCGAAGACGCAGAAAATGACATTTGACGCGTGTTTGGCAGGTTTCCCACTCGATCCGATGCAGTTGCGTGTGAATGAAGTACAGTCATGCATCTTCTATCGCGGACGATTTCTACAGAGGAAAGTGTGCATCTAATTATAATTGTATCATTGATATCTGTCTTTTGTAACCTTGCACATCATCCGATCATTTGAATGATTTGATGACCTGGAAGTGACCTGGCACGCTGACTGGCACGAGAGGAGCGAGTATGATGAGGTTGGGCGTCTTGAGGTGAGTTCAGCTAAACCCGCTGCGTCTCAAGACTCTCAACTCCCGACAGATGACGGCTAATTATACGTTGCTCTGTGGGCATAGGACTGATGAGTGTGGAGCATGCTCAAAGGGTAGGGTCCACACCGCTATTGATACGAGTCTTCTCGGGAGGGACTGCGACGAGTCGGTACGGTCACCTGGACACAAGCCAGCAAGTACCGGTGAGTTGAACATCTTGATGACCCGCAGTACTGACGCAGCAAGCACCGACGCACAGGACAAGAGCTGAATGCATCGGCCCGACGATTCTCTCCAAATTTATAGCCTCCATGGTACTGGTTGGCTACAGCATCAACCGTGTGCGGGAGCACTCCACATTCCGTCAGGCTGGTCCATCGTGATGGACAAACGAGCATCGTGCGCCGCCGCGAGACATTCAGATATAAGGTTCAGATGCTGACCGGTATTATATCACTGTCCACAGCGGGATGACCGTCATCACCCACTTCTCTTCGAAGTTCAATTTGGGGCCGTGGCTTTCCGAACAATCAACAGCTGCGCAACTGCGAACGAGAATGACACTTCCTAGAATAACGTTTACAGAGAAGACGCTCTGCCATACCATAACAACCACGTCGCGGCCGAAGACGTACCATGGTTTAGTATCCAGAAAGCACCCCGTCTGCCGACTCTGCTCTTCCCTCCTGGTCCATGTTGATCATTGACCTTACGGCGGGGGCCATTGAGATTGGCGCAATCATCTCTGTATTCTTGTATGGTATCACAACCGTTCAGGCGTACATATACTTTCGATCGAGCGCAGAAGATTCGACCAAGTTCAAGTTGTTGGTGTGTGATTGTTTCGCTGTCTCCACATGCACACTAGTGCGTATTGACGCTCCAAGCGTTGCAGGTTCTGGCTGTCTGGTGAGCATGTCAATCGACCACTTACACTCAGTTATTCACGTCGCGGGTTTGCCTTCAGGTTGCTGGAGTCGTTTCTCACTATCCTGACATGCATATACCTTTACACAATCACAATCTCGAGTTACGGTGATGCCGTGGCGTTGAATGCCATGTCATGGAGCATGAACCTGATATTCTTCGTTGGAGGTCTGGTCAGCGCGATCATCCAGGTCATTTTACTCAGTTTGGCCTGGAACTCGCGCTCAAGGTTTTGCAGGCATTCTTTTCCTGGAGGATCTATGTCATTTCCGGGCATTACCCTGTCAGCATCATCTCGTGGGCAGGGAGCACGTTTCGCGTCGCCATCACTCTCACTGTCTGCATATTGGGCTTCAAAGCGAAGACTATCTCGAACTACGAGGCCCGTTGGGGGTGGACGATCATCCTGTCCTTCTCGGTTTCAATGGCAGTTGATTTGCTGAATGCCTCAGCGCTTTGCTACTTCTTATGGAGACGGCCGAAGATATCACCGGGGTAAGTTGTTGTCTGTAAACGATCAACTAAGAAAGGTTGATTCTACTTGGCCCTTGGATAGCACGCATCACTTGATCGACAAGGTCATGACATGGGCAATCGGTGAGTGAAATGCCATGCAAAGAAGGCGCGGTTAAGCTCACGGGAGGCACAACAGAGACGGGTCTCGCTACCAGGTATGAAGGCTATGTCCTTGCTGCCTTACTTACTCATCCTATCAAGCTTCTGTGTCATTCTGATATTGATATTCGTACGTGGAGACGATCGTGCACGGCATGTACATTTGCTGACATCCTTTAGAATCGCGTGAAACCCGACTGGGGTGCGGTTTGACTCTTCCCGTCACCACCGCAAGTGTGCTCATCTTCCTCGCCAGGCATCTGGATATGCATAGGGATGGTCTACACGAAAGGTGCGTCTTTCATTTATGTAGGCAGAATTCCGCACTGAGCGTCATGCAGTGTATTCGAACGCGTCCTCCTGTCGTGAGTGCTTGACACTGCTACGAAATCCCGTCGACTTATCCCTCCTCATATTTGTAAGCCTCAACTCTCGCTCGTCGTGGCGCAAAACAGTAAACGTCAACGGAATCTCGTTGAGGAATACAAACGGGATGGCTTTGGACTTCAGTCGTTCCACAGTTCAGATCCCCCGCCATACAGTGAGTTGTGGATTGTGTTGACCTAGTGGGTATACTGACAATGGGATTATAGAGTGCAAATTCTAGACATATCATGCTCGAGATGGACCATCCAAGCCGTTACAAGCCAACAGTGCTTTACCCCGGCCTTCAGCACTGTTGGCATGACACACTGCGATAATGTGTGCACTACTTTCATTCCATACACGGATAGATCGGTGTAAGTTATGCGGACATTTGTCTCTTGTCGCTATAATTTATCATCACTCCTCGCAGCCCCGTCGCAATTGCCGGATACACTACTGTGAACGCGATGTATATACCGTTGTAATTGTTGTACTTCTCTTGTTGACACGAACACGTTCCTTCTTACGAGCACAAGGCGCGTCGAGATATGCGAGGCCTTACACGAACCACCGCCGGTGCTGGCCGTATCACCCCGGAGCCACTCCAACAGATCTTTGTTCAGCGGGTCAACAGCAGCCAGTGATCTTTCTCATACTCCCGTAGTCACGGTGTAATTCGGGTGTAATCGTATTATGATTTCGCTCCACATTGTCTCGCCGCAGACATCTACAGGGCTCGAACCTGAAATATAAGTGATGACTCACCAAAGTTACAGTACTTAACACGATCTCCAGGCGTGTGTCGCCTGTAGCTGTTAGCAGAGTAAGGTTCGCCGATTTCCTCCGCATTGAATATGTTCAGCTTTGTCTTTGGATTAATGTGACATGCACAATTCAAGACGAGCGCGAAGGGATCTTTCAGATCTTACTATTACGCACTGCGTGCAAGGTCCGCAGTTTGGAGGCAGAACATTGAAGGAACATTTGAGCTCCTACGTAAAATGTGCTCAAAATGTTCTGAATCGGAACATTGAAATAACATACAAAATGTATCCTGTAGCCAGCCAATCAGAAGGCGCGCCTTCAATGTTCCCAGCATGTTCTCTTTAGGGTTTTGCATTATGTGTTAGCTAGATACATTTTACGTAGGAATTCAAATGTTCTTCTAATGTTCCGCTTCCGTATTGTGGACCTTGCACGCAGTGACGCGAATCGGCGGGAATGGCCGCGGCCAGCGTCGATCACGCTCGTATTCCTTGCACGGCGATAGTACTGTAACTACTCAGGTTCTTATCGTATTGACTTACGAAGTACTCGTGCACCGTCAGATGGCTCGCCTCAATGTCGCCCTGCATGTGCGATACATCCAAAGCTTGGGAGAGGTAGCATTTACCGCAGCATCATCGTGTTCCAGACGTTCACGATGTTTGCCAGAATAAAGATGATCTAATGTATCATCTCACCGCGCACCTGCGCATGAACGCGATCTATTGGGGTCTGACCGCGCTTTGTGTTATGAATCACAAGGATGCGTTGGACAGAGAGGAGATGATTGAGTTCGTCATGAGCTGCTGGGACGACCACGCAGGTTAGGTCTGTTCGTCTCGTCTTCCTCATGTCATTTGTCTAAAATTTGAACGCTTTGTGGTCTATCTCATATTGCGTATTCCTTGTCATGAATTATCCTTCGTTTGTGAACTTTACAGGTGCCTTCGGTGCCCACCCTGGCCATGATGGACATGTGCATAGCACGCTCAGCGCCATCCAGATACTTGCGATCCATGGTGCACTGGACAGACTCGATGTTCCCCGCATCGTAAAGTGTAAATGCTGAATGGCATGCTCTCCCTATTCATCACTCATAGGGGCGCGGCGCGTTACTCTTGCAGTTCTCCTCTCTTTGCAGCAGCCGTCCGGCGTGTTCGCCGGCGATGCCTTTGGAGAGATCGATACGCGATTTCTCTACTGTGCCGTCAGTGCTCTGTCGCTCCTTGGCCAGCTCGACAAACTTGACATCGAGAAGACGGTCGGTTATATTCAACGCTGCAGGAATTTCGACGGCGGATTTGGGGCCGTCGCCGGAGCTGAAAGCCATGCTGCGCAAGGTATGTGATTTCAGCTCACAGCTAATGATGCGGTCTGCTGACATCCATTGCAGTGTTCGTATGCACCGCTACCCTTGCCATCCTCGATAGACTCGATGAGATCGACTACGAGACACTTGCGTGGTGGCTCGCCGAGCGTCAGCTGCCTAATGGCGGGTTGAATGGCCGCCCAGAAAAGCTAGAAGACGTCAGTGCCCTCAACACATATTAGTTTGCTCGAGTCACTGACGCCGATTCAGGTCTGCTATAGCTTCTGGGTGCTCTCCTCGCTGTCAATACTTAACAAGCTGACATGGATCGATGCGGACAAGCTCGTAGAGTTTATTCTCTCGTCTCAGGTAGGCCGAGCGATATTCCAAGTGCTGTCGCCTTGATTCATGGGGATATGACCAACAGGATCCCGACAACGGCGGGATCGCCGACAGGCCAGGTGACCAGCCCGACGTCTTTCATACCGTGTTCGGCGTCGCAGGTGCGTATTCACATTCTTCGCGCACTGTGTCCTCATTCTCTATTTTGCTGCAGGACTTTCCCTTCTAGGATACCCTGAACTGGACGATGTCGATCCGGTATATTGCATGCCTGCTAGCCTGATCGAGAAAATGGGCCTCAGGAAGGGATGGCAGGCATTGCCAAGAAAGAAGGCTGAGTAGAATTATTGGAATGGTGATAGTTTTCTGGTGGTTCCGAGACGGGTGGATAGATGTAAGAAATGATGTATGTAGCATACTTCTTGTGGTGGCTGTTTATGATCGATGGTTCTTTGTCAATACGGCTTGCGGAATTGATGACAATACTGCGCGCACAAAAAATATGTGGCTATCCAAGTTCGCGGGAACGGCAGGGGTATCGGGTAGTCTCGGAGTGTCACATGTCAGCGATCGGGCTGTTTGTTTGGCTTGGAAGCTGTTGCCAAACAACCACCTACCGTGACCATACTCGGCCTTAGGCACCTCCTTCGAATTCACTACCTTGGATTTTGCTATCTCTTCCATTCCCTGCTTGATCTTGAAAGTCGTCGAGTGGGCTCATCTACATAGCGACAGCTTCACAGCTGGCTTCTACACATTGAGGGCCTCTCGTGCACGAACTGCGTGTACCGCACCCAAGTCTGCATACACTGCCACAGATATTCCTAGATGCTTGGTCGGGTATCAAAGACCTTATGCGCGAATCATAATATAATCCGTCGGTATGCCACAGCGCAAATTCACCCGAACGTGTATGACGGTACGCGTCATTAGCGTGTAGAGCTCCCAAATCCTCACGCTTGAGCCCAGTGTGTGTCATTGGAGGAGGACACGCTGGATGTGAGGCAGCCGCCGGGGCAGCAAGGACCGGTGCACGAACTCTCCTGCTCACCCAACGACTCGATACTATCGGCGAGTTGTCGTGTAACCCCTCGATGGGTGGCGTAGGCAAGGGTACGCTTATGCGCGAAGTAGACGCATTAGACGGTGTCTGCGCGAAAGTATCAGGTACTCTGATACCTGCGAGCTTGGTTCTGTACTCATGTGTCATATGCAGACAAAGCTGGCATACAGTTTCAAATACTGAACCGCTCGAAAGGGGCTGCCGTGTGGGTCAGTCGTACTCTCAACTAAGTATTTCATGATCCTTATACGCATGTCCAGGGCCCAAGAGCCCAGATAGACAGAAAGCTGTACAAGAAGTACATGCAAGAGGCTCTGAACGGATACCCTAATCTCGACATACGTTCCGGTAGCGTTTTCGATCTGGTACTAGACCACTCCACCGAGAATCTCTCAAGCAATGCCAGCTGGGGCGCGGTAAAAGGCGTGAGATTAGGTGCGGCCAACCAAAACATTCGAAAGAGCGTCACAGGCTCATGTTGTTGTGCAGAATCGGGAGAAATCATTAACTGCTCCAAGGTTGTGATCTGCACCGGGACCTTTCTGTCGGGCGAAATCCACATAGGTGGGAGGCGACCGTTCATCCGCGTAATATCCGCTCATTAAGTCTTGAAGGCATGAAACGCTTTCCCGCAGGAAGGATGCACGAGGCGCCATCAATGGGGCTCTCCGCTTCACTCAAATCAGCAGGTTTCAGGCTCGGCCGATTGCAGACTGGTACTCCGGCGCGGCTCGCTCGCGACAGCATCAATTTCGACCGACTGATCAAGCAGGAAGGTGATACCGTCCCCAGTCCGTTCAGCTTCATGAACCGGACGGTCGACAATGCAGTAAGTCGTCTCATTAGCGGGAAGTATTAACGACCAGGTACACATGATGTGCTATGTAGGAAAATCAGGTTCTGTGTTATCTCACTAGGACGACGCCTTTCACGCATGAGGTCATCCGGGAACATATGCATCTCAGTGTGCACATACAAGAAACAAAAAAAGGTGGGAAACAGTCCTAGCTAGATTTTGCTCTGCTGATTATCTTCTGATGGATAGGGCCACGATATTGTCCTTCGTTGGAAGCGAAAGTCAAGCGCTTTCCGCAGAAGGATAGCCATACAGTCTGGCTTGAGCCCGAGGGCTATGACTCTGGTATGTCATTAGTTCTATGACCGACCAATCACACTTTGAAACTCATAATCCCGAAAAGACCTGATCTATCCCAACGGCCTTTCGTGCAGTTTACCCGAAGACATTCAAGAAGTGATGTATCGCACTATACCCGGGCTCGAGAACGTGAAGCTAGTGAGGCCAGCGTACGGCGTCGAGTATGACTACGTTGATCCGAGAGAATTGCGACGTAAGTGAATTGTGGACCTACTTGTTGATTGCTAATAGTATGTCGTGCAGCCACACTGGAGACAAAACGTATCGAGGTATGTATACCGACTACCAAGTAATATGCTCTACTAACGCGCTGTCCAGGGCCTCTTCCTCTCTGGCCAGATCAATGGTGAAGATCGTTGTGCTTGTGAAGGCGACATAGCTAAATGCATATGCTATACAGGCACGACAGGGTACGAGGAGGCTGCTGCACAAGGCGTGCTTGCTGGAATAAATGCTGGCCTGGCAGCGCTCGATCGTCCGCCGCTCGTGCTCTCGCGTGCAGATGGCTTTGTCGGTGTGATGATCGATGACCTCGTTGTGAAGGGTGCTGAAGAACCATGTGAGTTCATTACAGCTTTCCATTTGCGCTACAGAGTGATCAATTGCCATTTGACAGATCGCATGTTCACGTCCAGGTCAGAGTATCGGATGACAATTAGGAGCGACAATGCCGATCTACGTCTCACTGAGAAAGGTATGCCGATGGCAGACGTACCTAACATATCGGTCAAACTTGTGCATCCACAGGGCGAACGGCTGGTGCGGTTACTGACGAGCGATGGGCACACTTTGTGGCAACAAGAGATGAGCTCTCCAAAGTGACGGATTTCCTGAAATCATATGTCATCAGTCCTCAGGCAAGTGTCTCGCATCGCCTTCGTCTGCATCTTTTTATTGAGAGAGATGTTCCCTGCCAGGGCTGGCAAACGCGTGGGTTTGATGTCACCAGTGATGGTAACATGAGGAGGCAAGTAGGCATATCTTATCCTAATTATATTCTCCCTTCACGTTGCATTCAGTGGGTTCGACATGCTCCGACATCGAGATGTGACCATGGCACTTCTTGTCGGTGCGATTCCCGACCTCCAGAAGATGGATCCCCTTATCCTCGCCCGCGTCGAGGTCGATGGTCTGCATGTCCTCTTCATTGGCATACGGCCTAGGACTGATCACTACACTGTTTATTTCTGCATACAGGCATCTACAGCTCGCATCTCCGCCGGCAACAGGCGGACCTGCGGGTCTTCATGGAAGACGAGATGCTCGTGCTGGACCCTTCGCTGGACTACGCCTCCGTGGAGGGGCTGAGCTCGGAAGTCAAGGAGCGACTTTCTGCCGCGAGGCCTGCAAGCATTGTGAGTACTTATGCATATCTTGTTCCTTATGTGCTGAACTATGTTGCACAATAGGGTGCTGCGAAGCGCATGGAGGGCATGACTCCAACATCAATAGTCTCCTTACTCAAGTTTGCTCGGAGGACTAGCGGCCGGTCGATGATAGCCAATCAAGCGATTCCAGCCTGACGCGCGTGACTGCTCCAGATGGTCGCCCTATACACCACCACCCACCCAGCTCTGACGGCTCACACTTTTCCGTTTGCGTAGCGATGCTCGGTTTTTGTTCGTCGATGGCTAACATTCAACGAAACGAAGCCGGTAGTTTTAGTGCCGTAAACGTGTACATGGGCGATTGTATAACATGAACTCGTCTACGGGTCGCTTTGCAGAGATGAGTATATTTAAAGTCCACCGGTGTCACAGGTAAAAGGAGACTCACTGACAATGGATACACCAATACTTGTGTCCACACAACTCAGGTGCGCTCTCAATCGAAATGTATCCCTCCGTCGATTGTTAGCGTCTGACCTGTACACAACACCGCTCATCAGCACCAGTGTAGGTCATTGATGGAACACATAACGAGCCTGTAATATATGCTGAATTCTCAGATGCGAAGAACGATACCAGACTAGCAATATCGTCTGGCTGTCCCAATCGACCTAGCGGCGTTCGTGCTGTTATCTTTCAAAATAGGCGGTGTTAGTATGTGTGCATGATAACGATGGTAGTATAAATCTGGTACGTGCCCCTTTCAAGAGAACATCGGCATCGACCTTGTGATATCCCCCTAATGTAGGTGCTAGCCCACGGACTAGTGTGTATGAGACTTAGTACTAGTAGCGAGTACGGGATAAAGAATTGTTGACTCACGTAGTTCTGTCTCTATCAGGCCGGGCGCATACGCATTTACAGTGATGTTGTGCCTGCCGAATTCGGATGCTGGGTGCGCTCAACCTTTACCCAAGACCGAAGGGTACGTTTGTGCGCTCACCTGCGGTCTGTGTCAATGCTCTGACTGCGAACTTGCTTGTGCTGTAGCTGCCATAGTACGCTATACCTAAGGATGTGTCAGTCGATACAGATAACTCGGATACAGGAAAGAATCGGTACCTTTCTTCCCTGCTACCGATGACGCGCCTGACAGTTCAACGACAGGTTATCAAGACATCGCCACCGAAATGAATTGATTCCAGCGTTACCGATGAGCCTTCCTCCACGACCCTGCCCGATCATCACCTTCGCTGCAGCTTGATAACACAGCAGCGTGCCTTTGACATTTATTGCGAATACTCTGTCAAACTCCTCCATCGTGACTTCCGCTTTATGAGCACAGAAGCGCCTCGTATGAAGGAGTACTTACTTTCAAGTATGGGGGCGAGCGTCGCTATACCGGCATTGGCTACCATCTATACGGGATGTGAGAAATTTATGGTGAGCGATGTCTAACGACTGACGACGTCGAGGCCGCCAAGTTCGGCCACGGCCTGTTCGACCATCGTGTGGACGTCTTTCTCTACGGAGACATCTGCAAATATGGCTAGCGACCTTCGTCCCTTCTGGCGGATATCCACCGCGACTGCTTCAAGCAGAGAAGCCTGGGACGGCAGGTCACTAACGGCGACATCGAGGCCGTCGTCCGCCAGCCTGAGGGCAATCTGGCGTCCAATCCCTTGAGCGGCGCCGGTGACGATTGCTATCCGCGCAGGAGTCATTTCTGTGAAGACCGGTGTGTATATGCTGACACTGACCTGAGCTCCCTTTATGTGGAGCGGAAGCGCTATGCCGGCACACGACGCGGTCCAAACGCTGTTCCTGGTGTGAGCGAGGGCGCTGTAGGTGAGCAAGTTGTCTCTTTAGGTTCCACGATTGATCTAGGGCGCTGAGTGTTTGTCCGACTGCGATACAGGCGCAATCTTCCTGCCACACACTGATACTGCGAGCATCTTGCACTCCTGGTGTGAGGGGTGTGGTTGTGGAGGCGGCGCCGTGCTCACTGACGAATGGAGGCCAAATCTGCGAGCCGATGCAATCTCCCTTCTTCGTGGCGAATACAATGAGTTAAGCTTCACAGGTACCATCCTTGAAACCCGCGAGAAGCTTCGGTCCCATGTGCAGGGTGGGTGGATTACGGCTCGGATCCCCTTCGCGCCTTTGTGAGCGAATCAGAGTACCATTTCGGAGTACATGGGCGCTCACAGTCCGGTGGTCTTTCCTCCGGACGTCGACCCCATCAATCCGCGGCGACTTGATCCCTCAGCCAAGCTCGCAATTATGAGTCTTCCGCTGGAACCAGGCGTATACAAGTACTAAGCGCGGAGGGCCCCGACGGCGGCCGACCGCGCGCTGGCCGTCACTGTCTTGTCATCGTTCTGGGCGACCATTTGTTCAGTCGAACAATCTTCCATGCGAGTTACGCGACGAACGCAGTATCGACGGCGGAAATATGTCCATTCCGATCTCTATGCGTATGGCGGGTACGTTTCGCAGGATTTTTCTGTGATCACTTCCGTGAATACTACCGCTGCGCATTTGGTGCTCCGGAGAACCTGTACAGTGTCGTTGTACAGTCAGCCTGGATCCCCACATGTATACTAGTACCTTTCGTCTAGAGAATGCGTTATGCATCGTCGCTGAAAGATATATCCCGGTCATTTCACACACAGGCCCGGGGACAGTCTTCAAGCAGTGCTTTCTCACAAAGATCGAGTGGACTTCGATTTTTCACGATCATGATGCATTCTTCTGGCCATGGCGCTACGTACGCGCATCTGGATCCGTGTACTGCCAATGCACATATGTACGTCTGCTGTGTTATACACAGAAATGGAGTTACAGGGTTGCTCTTTCACAAAAACAAGAGAGGTAGGGACTCAACCTGCACCGTCCACTCCTCGCCTCCATATATGTTGGATGTCCATCCCTGGAGATCACCCGTAAATGATACGCCCCAAGAAGATCACCACTGCACTCCCTCCGGTGTCTCTCCCACCGCCTCCGGGAGCAATAGTAGCAGCATGCGGTCGCAAGGCATGCCTTCACCAGGCCGCGTCGCCCCCTTCGAGCATCTGGTAACAGAGCAAGCAAGGGGTAATCGTGGGCCCGGCTGTTTCGTGTTTCCCGCCTGGATCGGATCCAATCAAGCCCCTATCGCAACAACCGACGACTGCTCATCGGATATGCGCAAGTGCTGCAAGGCATCCTCGAACACCTCGTCCCCACTACCCTCCTCGTCCTCTTCGGAGGACCCGCTCCCTGCCGCGTCGTCATCGTCGTCCTGAGGCTCATCCTCAAAGTCAAGCTGCCCCGATGGTGAACAGATTGCTCTCCGCATGTGCAATAAGCCCACTCACAGGATCGTATACCACCCGTATGATGAGACTGCAGCTTGGACAGGTTGCGATGTCTTCGTAGTTCGCAAGCTGCTTGCGGGAGATCTCGAAGCGGTCTCCACATGGACAGGGATAGTGGTAGACCCGCTTCACATCGTCCCAGGTCATGTCTTCGATCTCCACCTCGTCATAGTATGCGCCCATAGTATTGAAAAATTCGGATAGGCAGAACAAGGACGAAATGAAATGAGTGCGCGAAGAGGTTCACGGTGGTGGCTGAGTAAGAAGTTCTTTGGCGGTTGTTTGGCAAATGCTTCCGATCCAAACAACCGCCTCGTCAGCTTTCCTTTTTAGGATGTAATGCGCTTCCTCTCGCTCTTTCCGATATATTGGTGGGTTCACTGGCGGACTTCCTCGGTCAAACCGTTTGTCCTGTGGTATGGATGTCGGAAGTATAGAGGGGATGCATACACGCGTCTTAGAATGCCGTGCGTATCATGCATCAGTGTCATCCTCCACTGCATTACCGCTGAAGTGACGACCTGTTCCCGTTGAGGCCATCAGGACGTGCAGTACCCTATGTAAGGTTCCTCTCGGCAGACGCATTTTGATATTGACATATAGGGTCGGAAGTCCCAATCCTTATACATATCTGAGAAGACGCTCTCTTCTGATCATCAACCTCGAGATGCCATCTGCGATAGCAATCCGAAGTAATCTGCTGTGTCTGATTCATTCGGTTTTCATGGTGACAGGAATGCTGCATCGAACTCATTACGCACACGTCTCACGGCGGGGAGTAACCCTCGGTACTGTCAACGAGGCATTTATCTCGGGTTTGTCTCAGGATGCAGGAAGACGGCGCAGAATCAAAAGCATCTGTGTTCACGGAACGGCCGCCGGTCATGGGCCAAGTTGGCCCTTGGGTTTGTTCCTCAGTCGGTCATGAGCGGTGTTTGTGTGTACATCATTCGGTTTCCCGAAGGTACTTATAGTTCAAAGATATATTGATCTAGCCATTCAGCCGCTCATTCTTGACCACCACCGATATCGTTCACTGTCATGGACTCCTCTTCGTACAAGGAAGCCGTCACGCGCCGCGGGTTCAAATATTCGTACTTCGCGTCAGCGAGTCGCAGCTCGAAACCCACGATCTTGCTCCTCCATGGCTTTCCCATGACCTCGCGCGATTGGCGAAAGCAGGTCCCAGTGCTGCAAGAGGCAGGCTACGGCATCATTGCGCCCGACTGTCTTGGTTACGGTGGAACGGATAAGCCAACGGACCCGACAAAGTACAAGTACAGCGAAATGGCTGCCGATCTGGTAGACATCCTGGACGCGGAGAAGGCAGACAAAGTCGTCGTTATAGGCTACGACTGGTGCGTTATTTCCCGACATGCACGGCGCATCTGCCACTCGGCTGATGCGAATGTTCGCATTCACAGGGGATCCACAATGACCTCGCGGTTTGCCAACTACTACCCCGAGCGCTGTCTCGCCCTCGCATTCCTCGTGTTGGGATACACCTTACCTTACACCGATTTCAACTACCCAGCTGCAGTTGCAGCCACCGAAAAGATGCTCGGATATGCACCGTTCGGTTACTGGGCGCACGTACAACTCCATTTCCATCCACTCACTCAATCTCACACCAGACTGGTTTTCAGATTCTTCTCAGAGGAGGGGGCTAGTGAGACTATCCGAGAACATGTGAGCCGCAGACGTTGCAGTCCGAGAGAATCCCATCACGATACTTGTTCTCGTAGTGGGACTCGTTCTACAGCATCCTCCACCCGCCAGATGCGGCGGTGTGGAAAACTGACTTCGCGCCGCCTGGAGCATTGAAGGCGTGGCTGCTTGCAGACAAGAAAGGGCCACTCCCTGCATACCTAACCGAGGCAGTGAGCACACCCAGTTCCCTCACGAATCCGCCATTGAAAGAACTGTCTGCAGGACAAGGAGAACGCAAAGGCGGCCCTGCTGAGCGGTAGTGGCCTCGCCGGCGCCCTGAGCTGGTACAAGGTCATGACCACGAACATCGCCAACGAGGACAACAAGAGTACATCCGTCGCGCGTCGTGTCTGACGCCATCTGCTGATCCCGTTCGTTTTTGTCCGCCAGATATCCCACCAGAACGGCACACGGTCCAGCAGCCTGTGTTCTTCGCCGCCGCGACGAAGGACTGTATCTGCATCGCCGCGACGTACAAGGCCATCGTTCAGAAATTGTGCCCAAACAACACTATACGGGCGTATGAGAAAGATCACTGGCTGTCGTTGGATAACCCTGAGGAGCTTAACAAAGATCTGTTGGAGTGGCTGGGTGGTGCGGCCTTGGCGAAGCTGTGATTTTCGGCGGTAGTTTGTGTATTACATATTTTAACGCACTTTGTGCTTGTAAGGAACGTGTATGGGTCAATGAAAGAAGTCCGAAGATAGTGTACACATTATCGCAAAGATTGTCATGTCAACATTGCTGAAAGCCGGGATTGAGCACTATTGGCTTGTCACGGTCTGAGCGGTCCATCTCGAACGTGATATCTGTAGTATCTGTACTCTATAACCCCATTGTCAGCATACCCACTGAGTCAACACTGTCCACAACTCACTGTATGGCCGGGGATCTGAACTGTGGATTGGCTAAAGTCCAAAGCTGTTCCGGTTGTGTTGCCGAACGAAATTCTGTTGGTGTTTGCTGTCTTGCGCCAAGACGAGCGTGAGTTGAGGCTTACAAAGATCAGGGATCAGTCAACGGGAACTCATAACAGTGTCAGGCACTTTGACTCACGATAGGAGGAACGCGTTCGAATACACTGTATGACGTTCAGTGCGGAATTCTCCCTACATATATGAAAGACGCACCTTTCGCGTAGACCATCCATATACATATCCAGATCCCTGGCGAATTAGATGAGCACACTTGCGGTGGTGACGGAAAGAATCAAACCATACCCCAACCGGGTTTCACGAGATTCTATAGGACATCAGCAAATGCATACACCTTGCATGATCGTCTCCACGTACGAATATCAACATCAGAATGACACAGAAACTAGGAAGAATGAGCAAGCCTGCTTGGACAGCAAAGAGAGAACTGACATACCTGGTGGCGAGACCCGTCTCTGTTGTGCTTCCCGTGAGCCTAACCGCGCCTTCTTTGCATGACATTTCACTCACCGATTGCCCATGTCATGACCTTGTCGATCAAGTGATGCGTGCTGTCCAAGATCCAAGCGGAATCAGCCTTCTTGAGTTGAATGTTTCCAAACGACTTCAAGTTACCCCGGTGACACCTCCGGCCGTCTCCACAGGAAGTAGCAAAGCGCTGAGGCATTCAGCAAATCAACTGCCATTGCAACCGAGAAGGACAGGGGGATCGTCCAACCCCAACGGGTCTCGTAGTCCGAGATAGTTTTCGCTTTGAAGTCCAATATGCAGATAGTGAGGGTGATAGCGACGCGAAACGTGCTCCCTGCCCACGAGATGATGCTGACAGGGTAATGCCCGGAAATGACGTGGATCCTCCAGGAAAAGAATGCCTGCAAAATCTTGAGCGCGAGTTCCAGGCTAGACTGAGCAAACTGACCTGGATGATCGCACTGACCAAACCTCCAACGAAGAACATCAAGTCCATGCTCCATGGCATGACATCCAACGCGTCGGCATCACCGTAACTCGTAATCGTGATCGTGTAAAGATATATGCACGTCAGGATAGTGAGAAATGACTCCAGCAACCTGGAGGCAAACCCGCGACGTTAAAGCTGAGTTTAAGTGGTAGATAGACATGCTCACCAGACAGCTAAAACCTGCAGTGCTTGGAACGTCAAAACCTAGTGTGCCTGTGGAGACAGCGAAACAACCACACACCAATAATTTGAGCCTGGTCGAATCTTCCGCGCTCAGGCTCGATCGAAAGTATATGTACGCCTGAACGGTAGTGATACCATACAAGAATACAGAGATGATTACGCCAATCTCGATGGCCCCCGCCGTAAGGTCGATGTTCGACATGGACTAGGAGGGAAGAGGAGAGTCGGCAGACGGGGTGCTTTCTGGATACTAAACCATGGTACGTCTTCGGCTGCGACGTGGTTGTTATGATATGGCAGATCGTCTTCTCTTCGTATTTGGGGCGGTGGCTTTCCGAACAATCAACAGCTGTGTAGCTGCGGACTAGAATGACACCAATCGATGATGATACCGGTCAGCGTCCGAATTGATATGATTTATCAAAAAAGTGGGACTCGGAGCTTATATGAATGTCTCGCCGCGGCGCACCATGCTCGTTTGCCCACGGACCAGCCTAACGGAATGTGGAGTGTCCACGGTTTATTATGTTGTAACCAACCAGTAGCACAGATGCCATAAATTTGGAGAGAATTTTCCTGATACATTCAGCTCTTGTCCTGTGCATCGGCGCTTACTTGTCACGCTAGAACTCGGGGACACCTTGTGATATTTACGGCGTGGATGCTTCGAGACCTGTTCGGGAAATACAAACGCATATTCGGCTTCGAAGATGTTCAACTCACGTGTGTCCAGGTTACACCGTATCGATTCGAAGCATTGCGCTTGATCACTTTCAAGATGGCTCGTGCCAGCATTGGGAGTGGTGGTGTGGACCGTACCGTCTTTAAGCATGCTCCACACATGCGCTAGTCGTTGCTCTTCAGAGCAATGGACAGGTAGCCGTAGTCTTTCGAGTTGAGGTGCAGAGTGTCAAGTTAACTGAACTCACCTCGAGATGCCCAACCTTCCGGTAAAGTGGACTCGCTCCTTTCGTGCCCTATAGGTCTGGACATTCAGCTCGGAAACTTCTTAGTGTGACCCGGTTAACGGAGCAGCGACAGAAATACGCCGGGGCGCAGTGACAAGTCCGGACAGCGGGTTGTAGTATTTCTCGATAACCTTTTGCGGGTGGCAGACGCAGTTGACGTGCTGGTTCGAGTTGGCATACGTGTTCGTAGACGGCGTGGCGGTCTAAAACATAGCAAAATTCTCGCGATTAGTTCAACTCAATCTCCTGCCATTCTCCATTACTGAGGGAAATACGTGAGAGGCCAATCTTCCGAGAAAAACGCACCTCAGACACTGTATCTCGTCAAATAAGACGGTGAGAGCAACGGGAGAGCACCAAAGCGGGAATATGTTGCCGGAGAAGATCAGTCATGGATACGTTCAAAGTCAGCACTTCGACAAGGCATCGTTCACCGGGACATGCATTGTGCGAGAGACACTGGCGAGAAGAGCAGAGAAGAGCAGTACACGTGAGTCTGGACTCCCTCTCACATTAACGTACAGCGTAGGCCTATAAACGCCACATGTACATTCATCCATCTAGTTGGTGCCCTTGATGAGACTGTCATCAAATGGGTCTCCAAAATCTGGACATCCAAGGCGCATGCCTTAATCAGAGCGCGAGTAAGACAAGACAACTCGCAGGACGCACCGGCGCGCAGCTGTTCCACGAGCTGGTAGTCGACGAGGTCATCCTTCTGCGAGCGTGTCATATCTCTCCCCTCCCCATAGGTGTTCTTACGGCCACCCAGTCCTATGTCCTCTCTTCTCCTACTCTTCGTGTCGCGCGCGCTGAACCTGTGCGGGACCGCGTTACCTCCGGGGAGGCGACGCTTGGACCCGCTTGGGGCGATAAACTGGCTGAGACTGACAGCGACTGATTCTTCAACGAAAGTACGAGGAGACAGTGAGAGTTCGTCGGGGCTAGGAGAGCCCGAGGAAGCTGAAGTGGCTGGGGATGCGAGCTCAGGCGGCGAGTTCATGGTGGCGAGCGGGAGGCCGGTCCACGTGTTCCGAATTTGTCAATTGTTTGATTGTTTAATTTACTAATTACGTAATGCAGACACCTATCGAACAAATTAAATCCCTTGGCCAAGTCTTCAGCGCTTCAAGCTTCAGCTCCGAGTCTTAGACCAATATTCCCGTCCTGTACAGCAACCATGTCTTCGCAGTGTTCCTCACCCATGACGAGGGCAACAACTCCCCCGTCGAGTCCACCATTTGAGGCGGAAGCATCGAACGAGGTCAGTGTACGACGTGTCTGATTCACGCGCCAGGCGGGGTGGTCCGAGCGAAGCTCACGCGAGTTCGCTCTGTTCTAGGCAGGAGATACTGTGGAAGACGAAGAATCTGAACAGGGAGATGAGGTGCGTGACCATGACCAGTGGGATAGACGTGCAAATATTCACGTCCAGGTGACGGCAGGACACCGAGGCGCGTATGCGGACGCTCACCAGCCTCCTTGAGAAGTCCTCTGCATACGTGTCTATGTTAAAGCAGCAGATGGACAAGGTGAAGCTGACACGGCGCCCACCCAATCCTGCCCCGTCTCAGCCCGAGGCTAATCCGACAGCTGCGTCCGATTGCCGCACGCACAAGCGGACTCGCGACGACGCGGTCTCAGACGCCGAACAGCCGAGCAAACGCGTCAAATTGGAAGGTGACGCGTCAGGAGGTGCGCATGGTCAAGAACAAAATGACGCGCACGCGTTCGTACAGCCCGTGTTAGTCACGGGCGCCACACTGAAGGATTATCAGTTGGAGGGCGTCGCGTGGATGGCGGGTTTGTACCAGAATGGTATCTCCGGTATCCTCGGTTCGTGGTCGTTCGCTTTTTGTCGACTATCCAAAAGTCTCACGACGCGTGCAGCGGACGAAATGGGCCTAGGCAAGGTGCGTATTCCCAGCGGTGTCGCCGCTTTATATTCTGACGTCAGATGCAGACTTTGCAAACGATCGCATTTCACGCGTGGCTACGCGAACGTTCGCCTGCGCCTTTCATGGTTGTCTGTCCACTGAGCGTGCTCAACAACTGGGTGGAGGAGTTCACTCGATTCGCGCCTGACATCCCTGTTTGCATGTACCACGGGACACCAGAGGAGCGCGCGGAGCTGCGGCGGACGAATATGGTCTTCTCAGAGAAGGACATGGAGTACCAGACGAAGAGCTTCGAGAGCCGAGGACTCGCTGGACCTTCCGCCACACCAGGTTCACGCAATAAGAGGGGGGAGGCAGCGAAGGGTGGGCGAGGAAGGAAGTCTAAAGCATCGGCACCAAGTCGTAGGCCGAAGGAGGTCAAATCCTCCACCGCCTCCAGAGTCAGCGGCCGTCTGAGCGGGCGGCGTAAAGTTGACATGAAAGAGCCGGAGTCAGATGATGAGCAGAGACCGGTCGTGAAAGGTAAGGGGAAAGCGCGAGGGCGCAGGAGCACAGGAGGTAGAGCCAAGCGTCAAATAATCGACGACAGTGAGGAAGATGAGGATGCGAGCGAGGACGAGCGCGCCCAACCTACAGATATAAATGTCGCACCGGTCGGCGGCCCTAGTGAACCTGAGCTGCCCCCACATCAGAAGACCAATTTTCCTGTCGTGATAACGACTTACGAGGTGTGTGGCATGCAATGCACCGTTGGTTGATACTTATCCTTCATGTTAGATGATCATCAAAGACCGCCCGTACCTTTCGGGATACTTCTTCGGGTTTATCGTTGTGGACGAAGGACATCGTCTCAAAAATATGGACTGCAAACTCATGCGCGAGATCAAGAGTCTCAACTCGGCGGCAAGGATGGTCCTGACCGGGACGCCTTTGCACGTGAGTTAGCTAACCTGCGACCCTCTCGTCCCAGACTAACGACCATGCGCCATGCAGAACAATCTCGCAGAGCTGTGGGCGCTGCTCAACTTCATTCTCCCAGACATCTTCGACGACGTCGAAGCCTTTGAGGATTGGTATGCCGGCATTCTCCTGCCCATATTCGGCGTGTCTCTGATCCAGCTAGCACGCAGGTTCGACCTCCCCGCGTTGCAATCCACACTCTCCGCCTCGCGCTCTTCGCAGCTGATTCACTCGCTGCACGCCGTTCTCCGGCCGTTCCTCCTCCGCCGACTCAAAGTGGACGTCGAGGCGGACCTTCCGCCAAAGAAGGAGTATGTGTTGTATGCGCCGCTGAGCGAGCAGCAGCACGAGGTGTACGACGCTGTGGTCGGCGGACATCTGCGCGAGCTGCTGATGAAGCAGGCGGGCGACCGCGGGCGGAAGAAGGCTGTGAATGCAAGCTCAGATGAAGAAGAGGACATGCCGCTGAAACTACAGGCGGGCCCAAAGGGCAAGAGCGTGCGGGTGCAGCGGGCCAAACGGAAGAGCTATGCCTTAGACGGGGATGACGATGAGTATTTTGCTAAGTTGGAGTCTGGAGAGATGGAGGCGGAGCGACAGAAACAGCGGGAGAAGAGCGCGCAGGAGCAGGGCAGAGAGTGGCAGCGCAAGGCGACGCGTACGTGTCTGTCTCCTTTGATTCTATGTGTCTGACTCTGCTCCTCGGACGCACAGTAAAGAAGATCAACAATATGAAGCTGCAGAATCCAGTGATGCAGTTACGGAAAGTGTGCTCCCATCCGTTTCTTTTTGATTGGCCGGTTGATCCCGACACGCACGAGCCGGTGTTAAACGAGGACCTCGTTAGTTCGAGCGGGAAAATGATGATGTTGGACAGACTGCTAGATGAGCTTTTCAGGAGAAAGCACAAGGTGCTCCTGTTTAGCCAATTCAAGACGATGCTAGACATCATTGAAGTACGTTGAACATCTACTACTTGCCTCTCCGTAATCTCCGGGTAGACTAACGATTACACCGCTGTCATGTAGGACTGGGCTGTTCACTTCAAACAGTGGCCTATATGCCGTATTGACGGCTCTACGTCGATGTCGGAACGTCGCGACGAAGTCAGCCGGTTCCAGAACAGTGGAGATGTAAAAGATGCACCGAAGCTGTTTCTGCTCAGCACCCGCGCGGCGGGGCTCGGTCTCAACTTGGTTGCAGCGGATACAGTGATATTCTACGACCAAGACTGGGTGTGTGGTTGATCCAGTTCTGCCTATTTAATTACGCTAATCGCCCGCCACAGAATCCCCAAATGGACCTCCAGGCACAAGACCGTGCCCACCGCATCGGCCAGACAAAGCCTGTGCTCATCTTTCGCCTTGTAAGCGCTCATACCGTCGAGACGAAGATCATGCAGCGGGCGACAGAGAAGCGCAAGCTCGAGGCGCTCGTCATCGCCAAGGGTACGTTCTTCCTAGCATAGTCTCAAGCTGCGAACCGACGGGAACTGCATTGCAGGCCAATTTAGGACCCCAACCATGGCCGTAGGCCGCACCAAACCCGAGACGATGGCGGAGATGGCTGCGGCGCTGCTCAAGCTCGAGGGTGAGCAGATTCAGGTGGTATCGAACACCGCTGCGGGAAAGGCGAGCGTCATCAGCAACGAGGAGCTCGATATGCTCCTCGATCGTCGGCCAGAGGTGTTCGCTGACAGAGGCAAGGGTTGGACGTCGGCCGAAAGGGAGAAGGCGAAGGAGGGCGAGAGTATACCTGGGGCTCGAAAGCCGGCGTTTGCGGTGTATGAGGCGCCTGTGGATGAGGCGGGCGATATGCTCGCAGGTTTGTTGGATGGTGATTCTGATGAGGAATAGCGGCTTGGGTTTTTCGCATTTTACAGGTCTTGTGGCGATATGTAAGGGGAACTCTCTCGTATGTCTTCTTCGGGTTTCGTGTTCGTTGGACGCCGACGGTGGACTGCCGTGGGTCTACACAAAGCTATTGGTCAATGAAGGATCATGCATCATGGATCCGGAGTAACATGGGTAAACCATAGTCATACAACTGACCGGGCTGATTCACACTTGATCATGAAGCTACATGATGAATTATCATGAACATATGAGAAGGTACCGGTATGGATACATACATGAAATCCCATGATAGAGAACGATAGATGTATGTAGGCATGTGTACATTGGTGAATGATGGTGAGGAGATATGGAACCTCATACAGGTCTCTGGTGCTCAATGGCGTATCGTGGCAGACTGACAGGAAACCAGTTGTAGCCCTAACCTCACACAGGGGTTATACCCGAAGTGTCAGTAATCGTCATGCGCTGCACGATCGCAAACCAAGGAACGAACCCAGAGCTGCAAAAAACCGGACTCGATTCCCGCACCGAACAAGGAAAGAAGAATTAGCAGTGTTCAATCCAGAGCAGCTAGAATGTAAACACATCGACACCGCCCATATCAGTATCCATATACGGCATCGACTACAACGTCAAATACAGTCAGCACCCAGCGCACAGCAAACGCCATCCGCCCACCTTCATTCCCACAATACGCTCGTCGTCAATCAGGAACCCCGGGTACTCGGACAGGTCCGAGCGCGACGACATCGAGTACGGCAGGTGCGTAACCACATCCGCCTGGAAGATGCTGCCTGCAGAGACCGTCGTCGGCCGCGTCACCATGTCGTACCGCCACGTCGTGCCGCGCGATTCCGCAGTATGCACGGGGTCGTCAGTGCGCGTCGGGTAGATGTTGAAGTCAAGTACGCGCAGCGTGCAGAGCGGGTCCGGCGGGCTTGATTGCGGGAGCACGACGCGCTGGCCGTGCACATACCTGCGACGCCGTCAGCACACGCGCACGCCATGAAGCGAAGGCGGGAACGGACGCACCGGAACCACTGGAAATGGCTCCACTGGAACGGGGCCTTGTGCTCGAGGATGCGCGTGTGCGCGGGGCCCCACGAGTCCCATGGGCGCGTGAGCGGCGTCCACGCCTCGCGCGAGCCGTAACCGGGCGGAACAAGCGAGAGCAAGAAGTCGTTGTGCAGGAAGAGGTAGAATTGAGGTCCCCAGGAGTTGTATTGTAGCCCCATGAAGTGCACGCGCGAGCTGTGTGCCGAAGCAAATGGCGCGGTGGGGCGCACGAAGAGCCCAGATTGCGTCAAGAAGCCCCACATCTCCCGCCCGTCTTGCAGGGGAGGCATTTGCAGTGTCACGATGTGCGTGGGCGGCAGGGGAGAAGAGACCGACGGGGGCGCATATCCGCTGAAAGTGTAGATCTCGATAGAACCTGGGTCGTTTGCTACCGTGATCATGAATGCGCGATTTGAGAGGAAGTCGAATTCTCGCGAAGGGAATGTGTCCCACAGACAATACTGTATGTACATTAGATAACCGATGCGGAGAAACCTTCAAAAATCCAACGTACAACTAGCATCTCAGCAGTCACCCAGTTCCAAATGATGAGACCCGGGCCCGAGTCCCAGAAAATACCGATAACATCGTCCACGACCCGGGTAGTCATGCTGCCTAATCCAGATGAGATTTCAGCACGGAGCACGGAGGATGCAGCGCCAGGATGGGCGGCATTTGTGCTTGTTGTCTGCAGATAGACTTTGATCACGAAGCCTGAATGTATGCTGTTCAATTCAAGATGAATCGGCCACAAGACACCATCGCAGGAGGACACACTTACATATCATCCGCATCTATCAGCACAACCAAATCCTGCGAGGGTTCAATAGTAAACTCTCTCGTCACTACATCCAGCTCGTCCCTGACGATGCTTCGCGCTTCCTTGGTTCGCGAGGGTAGCCAGGTGGCTATCAGATGGCGAAACACGATAGATTCCTCAATGTTTCCAACGTCACCAGCCATCATTAATTTCGTAAACACGCCGCCGGCGAGTTCGTACGCCTGGCATGCTCCGGGAATTGGCACCATGACCTTCCGTGTCCAGTCGAGCATCCTCCAACGGCGGCGTCGGTCAAGCAGTAGTTCGAGGCGATCGGCCGTGGTCATCAGATCAGGAGGCCCGTCGACCATGCCATCTGCGGCAAGTTCGATCTGGTACTGTAGCTCCAGCGATCCCTTTACAGTTGCACGCAATGTCTTGCAGACCTGGCCAGTTGGAACGTAGGGTCAACCACCGTCAACCCCAACTGATTTGATGGGCGGAAATCGGTACTCACGGAGCTGCACAGCAGGATCTCTCTGCAATCAAGCCATTTGAGGATCGCAATAACAATCTCGACAGGGAGTCCTAGTAGTACCGTTGATTTCATCCCTAACATGAGCAGCACGATACTAACACGGGAGGCGGGAGGCCCTGTTAGAGCCCCGAACATCAGGCAAATACTTGATAATACATTGTTACTATTTTTTCGAATGTTTAGGCTCGGTATATTTCCCAAAACAGGCTTATTTTCGCGATCTGATTGGCTGAGGATGGGTATCCGGAACACTGTCACCGGCCTAAACATTCGAAACAATAGTAACAATGTATTATCGAATAATTACAACATGTTCAACGCCCTAATAGGCACCTCCGCCTCCCGTGTAAAGCAAACAGTGTCCAGCGCGCTTTGCGAAGTCGGCGCGGGTGTTAGAGATGTAATTCGAGACCAGGTCGGAGTCCCAGGGGCCGCTGTCAGCAGTTCCTGGGGGCCTGGGGGCGGGCGCAATCACGATCACGAGGAACGCTACGGTGCTTCTCTCTCTATTAGATCAAGTTCGGAAGGCAAGTGGCGGCGGAACGAAAACTGAACCACGCGTGCTGGTACACGACGGCGGTGGTTACAGAAACTCTAGGCTGCAAGCTAATAGAGGGGGCCAAAGGTGAGGTCCCCCGTGGGAACGCTGAGTTTCATTCGGCGCGGCGGCACGTCATGTGCTCAACGCGACAAGACGCAGGACGCGCTAAGAGTCAGCGAGACGCGACGGCCACTCTTCTCTCTCAAGCATGCTCTATTGACGTCTCTTGCTGTGACCACTACGAAACTGCTCCATGCATTATTCTTGTATATATATAATATTTATTCTCTCATCTGTCGGCTCACGAGAATGGCTGCGCGATGTGATTCATTCGAGTCCTGTATCTGTGGCTGCGAGCGCGACGCGTGCTTGCTGGGGCGTGAACCCCATCTCGACGATCTGTCCCACTATATGTGGTGGCGGAGAGACTGGGCGCGATGGTTGACCGTGTGGCTGTGACTGCGGGGACGGCGAAACTCGCGCGGACTGGTTCTGTGTAAATAAAATATATGCGCAATCTCGATATGCAGCTGAGCACTCCGAGGATGACATCCTCGTCGTTGGAGGAGTCGTCCAAGAGTCTGTCCTCGCGATTGCCAAAGTCGAAATCGCCAGGAGACCTGGACCGGGCAACCAGTGGCTGTGGGGAATGATGTGAGTTAGACGGCGGCGCTGGAGCAGACTCAAAGTCATCAAAATAATCCCACAGCGAGCCTGACGACTTTGTTGCAAAAGTGTCCTTCATCGGAGCCAGCTTTGAGGTAAATTTGTTTAATCCCCAGTCGTCCTCCGTTGGCTTCGATAAAGTGTGCTGTGTGGACGGTTTTGTCGGCTCCATGTCGAATGCCCAATCATCATCCACAGGCTCCGCGCGCTGAGTGGTAGCATGTTTAGAGTAAAGTCTCCTAGAGCATTGAGTCCCACCCAGGCAGACAATGATAGAGCCGCGAGAAATTCGCCTATTGTCATGAAGTCGGTGCATTGTATAGCGCGGAAGACAACGAGAACACGATCCTCCTGCGGAATACCTATATGCCATTGTGCGGCATGGCGAGGGGATTGTCTTAGCGGTGTCATGACCGCACCCGCCACAGCATCCGCGAGGCCGCCGGAGAGCGGAGAGCATGTGCGTGACGTGCGAGTAGACGCCAGACGGGTTCAGAAGCGTTTTGAGCTGCTCATATGCGGTGAACTGGACCGTGGTGAACGAGACATTCATGGTGAGCGTGCTGGGGCACGAGACGTAAAACGCGCCGAGGTCCTCGGTGCGGTAGACGGTCTGCACGCGGATGATCGCAGAGCGGAACTCAGACTGATGCACCTGCATCCGTTGTTTGATCACTGTAAGCAGGTCGGCGTCGGCGGCACGGTGAGCGGGCAGGCAGCGGCGCACTCACCATCAAACGGGTTCATCGGCGCATCGCTCGCGATTGTCGCCGCAGCACCTCCGAATGCTGCAAACGCGGCTCAATGTGTTCTCTGCGGGGGAGGCGGACCATGCACAAAAACACAGTATTTGACGAGGTCGGCGATGGATATATTGAGCGGGAGACCTCAGTAGATTGGGGACATTGCTGAGGTCCTTCGCCGTCCGGGTCGGTGGGCATATTGCGGTGGAGCCGACAAGCGCGAACGACGAGCGCGATGGTGCTTGGGGAACTTATATCATATGATATAGACGCGTTCAGCACTTACACGCGACTTGACGCGACAACGAGTATTCTAACTCCGACGTTCCCACGGGGGACCTCACCTTTGGCCCCCTCTATATGATCTCAGCCTCTATATAGAACGACTGTCTTCTATACGAGGCTGATTCATGAGCCTACAGAAACTCAACCACTTGTAGTCAAGTATATTCCTTAGGCTGTTACACCGGTGAGTCATGATTCATTGACATCGGGCCCGTCGTCAACTTGTAGCATTCCGACACTTACGGAAGCTTCAGTATTTCCTTCTTTCAGATTTCTATGATTTTGACGTCTTGGGGCAACGGGTTCCGTCATTTTCAAGAAACAAGGAAATGTATATTACAACTCACGGATATGATACGGTACTCACTGGCATGAGTAGCGCTGTAATTGGCAAGTCACTTCTCAACCAGTTTCTGTATTGCTGATCGTCGCATGACTGACCCTTTGCTGTAGATCGAGAAAAATGTCCGTCAACATGTAGCCGACCCTACACGAACACACAATTCCTCGGACCATGCCAAGAATGCATCCGGATTCTTCTGCTCCGTCATGAGTGAATTCTGGGAATATTAGTAGTATATGGTATACTACCATCTTAGGGACACTTGCATCACTTGGCCATCTTCGTCATGACATTCTCTCTCCCTCCACTCTCCCAATCGTCCCAGCAGATGGCCAAAACTACACTATCTCTCGCCATCCGATTGACAAATGGATCTCCCTCACGCGACTTACGGCCCTCCGAGGCTAGCGCATCTGGAAGTACCCACATCCACCGCAAGTGCCCGTCCTTCTTGCAACCCATCGTCCTCGCGAGACCCTGCGACGCCGCGTTGCCCGGATGTGCGGACCACGACACGCGGCGGAAGCCCAGCCCGGGCGGCGACGCGCTCGGGAGCTCGAGGAGGTAGCGCAGGAGGAGCCCGACCATGTTCCGCGCGACGTGCGTGTGGCGGAACGCAGGGAACACGACGACGAAGCCGACCTCGGTGCTCAGGTTCTGCGGCGCGGTGTTGAACATCGCCAGAACGCCTGCGAGCGCGCCATCGAGCTCCGGGTGCGCCGGGTCGGGGCGCGTCTTGTCGATCACGGCGAAGAGCAGCGCGTGCGGCGCCCTGCGGCAGCGCAGCTCGACGAAGGTGAGGAACTCGGGCAGCGTCGCGTGGAAGAAGGGGAAGTAGCGGAAGGGCTCGATCCCAGTGGCCCGATGGTCTCCCAGTATATTTTTGCGTGTACGGCGGGCACGAAGGGCGTCAGGCGGACACGTTCATTCTCGAGGGCTTCGGCGGGCAGAGGGTAGGCGAAATTGATGTCGTATGGGTCAGTCCCGTATAGCTCGGTATCGGGGAGGACCGGCGACTGCGGTGGAGGGACATAATTATTGATGAACGGCATTCACGTCGAATTGGAATGAAATTTTGGACTTCCGCATGCGATACCCGCTGTACTTATAGATAGCTGCGCGTTTAATGGCCTCGAGTCATGTTGCATTGACAAATCGTATCGGTGACTCGATATCTCGATTCTAGGGCGGTCATTGATTTACCAACAAGATTAAGGATCGGATCCAGGAAAGAGATCTTCGGTATCAATACATTGGTGTCTCACTGGTCGCGCCGTACACAGTGGTACTCCGAGTCGACTACTAGTAATATTGATGTACAGTACCTCTTAAAGTTATGCGAGTCTGTACAGTAGTTATTCCGAGCTCGTATCGCTACAACGAGGTCGCGGCTCACCTCAGTCGCGCTGTACACGCTGGAACTCGACTGGGGTGAGAGGCGATAATATTATAATACATACGCGTTCTATTGCCCTTCGATCACGTGTCCGTGTCACTTTCCGATCCCGACTCAGCACCAACCAGTTTGAGCACACCGACCAAAGGCTCTAGTTCTGCCACGACCTCGGCCTCCTTCCAAACCACATCTGCAGATTTGCGCAATGTCAACTGCTCCAAGACCATCCCGCAAGACGCGCGAGAGCGCAAAGCCCGCAGCAGCGCGGGCCCCACCACCGCACCGTAGCTCGGATCAGTCCACACATTACCAACGGCGATGTCCATGGCAAGTGTCTTCAACTTCGGGCACAGAAATCCTCCGAGTCCATGAGCGTCCGCAGTGCACTCGCCAAGCGCCGTCAGAAAGGGCGCAACATAGTCCGCAGCAATCGACAGACGGGCGACGTCCAGGCATCCCCGCAAGAGGCTGCGGTATTCGGCGATGTCCAGAAAGGATGCGCCGATGTTCAGGTCGAACGTCGTCACGGGCAGTGCAGACAGCAGTCCGCCAAATGTGCATGCAGGGAGACGTTCGTCGCACCACCCTTCCCCTTCGAAGTTTTCGGACCGTGCGGAGACCCGGAACGGAGGAAGGTTTGCGATGGCATCCTGGACGTCGGCGTCGCAACAGGACTTTCCAGGCGTGCTCATGTCGATGGAGACTCTTTGCAGAGTGGGGAAACTTGGGATGTGGCTCTTGAAGCGCGCTAAAGCGGCGATGAACGCGTCCGAGTCGGGAGTCGAATCTTGATTGTGAATTATGAGTCCGAGCTGCAAGGAGGAACAAGCAGGAATGTCCAGACTGGAGAGGAGGAACGCCACGTTCGGCGATGCGTCACTGAAGCAAAGTAGCCGAAGTCTTTCTAGAGACACCACACGAGGAGGCTTTTCGAGTGAATCTGCAGTTGACAGTGGACAACCCGAGATAATGAGAGCCTCGAGGTGTTTCGTCGATCCTAGTATGTCCAGAAGGGCGTCTACCGAGGATGGGAGATGGTGAAGGAGTAACAGCTCCAGGCGGACGAGAGATGCCAAGACCTGTGACGTAGGTGGGAATGCCATATCCCGCATAGAGAGAACGCGGAGGCGCGGGAACCGGGCAGGGTCACGTTCAAAGTCAAAATTGGTGTCCGCCTCGTTGCATCCATTGTTCCCGTCATCAGCGGTTCCCTCTACTTTGAGTCTCTCTAGAGTGGAGAAACGGACGTCGTTCAGATTGCACCCGGGCGACCAATGGTATATGTCCAGACGGTGAACACGATGCGCATGGTCACGAAGGATCGCTTCCGTAGTTTTGGCCACAAGGGGTGTGTTCATCCTGGACGTGACCTGAAGTTTCGCGCCTCCGGATCGCTCGAGAATGGCAGCCATCAACGTAGCATCTTCGCAAATTTCGAACTTCATCCACAACCTCGGAGTGCCAAGAGCAACCGCACGCCAGTGGCGACAAACGTGGGTCAGCTTGAGCCACGGAAGGGCATGTCGGGAGACGGTCCAGTCCTGTGCGTAGAGGATAATCTCGACGACTAGCTCGTTTGGCAACCTGGTGAATGGAGACAGTGTGTTGCGAGAGGCTTTCGTGTCTGGTAGGTCTTTGTCCATCCTTCGAAACCTCGCATGCATACGTTTGCGCTTCGCATTAGTAAAAAGTCCTGATATGGAGGCTGGAGCTTCAGAAGACCGCGAATTAGACAAAGGATCCATGGATGTACGGCGCGCAGTTGAGAACGTCGCGGAGCGTGGATTCATATCAACCCCTGCACAAGGAGGTCATCAATATCGATATCACAAGAGCAGAGCAATCCAGATGTTATAACTACTGCGAAACATACTTACAGGTCTAGAAGGAAAGGATCCTGTAGGAGGAGATTCGGCAGTACAAAGGCGGCCAGGAAATCATTGTGAGGAATCAATGCCTTCCTGCTCTAACGGTGCAGTACACACCTCGGATATGCTAGCAGCGCAGCGAGCCAAGGCAAAATTTGAATGTAACCGTAGGGCAGAGTGAGTGGCGAGCTGGCCACTTGAGGGTTGAGGTTGAGGTGCAGACGCCACAGACGCGTTGACGCCACTGAGGTTTTAACACCCATGCACGTGCCAACGGCTACTTCCGACTCAAGTCCAAGACCTACCTCCACCGAACAGTGTCTTCGAATGCCATGGCAATTCTCAGCCTTGGCCTCCACAATTCGAATTCCCGAACGGTCAGCAGAACGCATGGCAGCAGACATCTTCACTGGCAGACGATCGTCCAGAAACAGCCAGACAACAGCGGCTCATAGAAGACGCCCGAGGTCCACGACAAAGCATTAACAGCGCAAATAAACGTACAGTGCACGACACAGCGACGCAGAGGGACGGACGCCCCCACCGCCCGCCCGAGATAAGATACCCAACAGCGACCTCGACCCCGCTCACGCACACGCACACGCGCACGCACACTGCCCGCACGTCCACTCGCGCCCGAGCACCTCCGCCCACGCCATCACGCAGTACACCGCGCCGGCGGGCAGCGCACACGCGCGGCCGACGGCGGCCCAGTCCCACTGGCGGCGCCGGCGGCCCGTCTTCATGCCGGCCTCCGCGGGCGCGAGCACGATGTTCGACGTGACCCACAGCTGCACGCTGCGGCTGCAGCACGTCGTCGTGCCCACGACGGCCCAGCACAGCGCGGGGCGCCGGTCGTGCGCGAGCAGCTGCAACGTGAAGAGCGTCGCGGGCCAACAGATTGCTGGCGGCGCAGCGCGTCAGCGGGGGACGGAATGGGAGGGGGAGGGAGAGGGAGAGGGGCGGCGCACCTTGGAGCGCGCAGAGGCGGATGAGCGTGGGCAGCGGGGAGTAGTACACGCGCCAGCGCTTGAGGAGGCCTGTCGTGAGCTGGAGGCATTGCCAGCCGGTGAGGATCGACTGTCGAGCGGGTGTCATGTCAGTAGGTGTTAGTGGTGAAGAGAGATTGGCGTACCCAGAGGACGGCGACAAAGAAGTCGATGCGCCGTATGAGCGAGTGTTCTGTGACGAGATGAAAGATATTGTACAGTGTTCCGACAACGGCGGGGACGATGGAGAGCAGGCGGGAGAAGTTAAATAGGGAAGGGAGGAGGGCGGCGGCCAATGCGGGGCATGGCGGTGTGCAATGCGGGGGGCTGGGGTGGATAATCCGTGCGGTTGGAAGATTACGCGGCTGCGCAAAACGGGGTGGGTGAGCGGCAGGAAAACAAACGTCAGTTTCAAATGCGGGAACGCGAATATTTGAACTGTAGCGGATTTTTTCTAAACAGGTCTACTAATATATCCGAAACCAGGAGAGAACATGACTATTCCAAGGTTCCCGCGCGACGCATTAAGGGTGGCCGGGCACACAGTATTCAATTCGGCGGGTGGCTACGGGCCAGGCACGCTGCCAGATCTCCCATCGCGAAGCCGCAGCGCGCCTGACACGTGACCACTTCAGCCAGACCAACATAAGACGGAAGTTACGGAACGGACGCGCATACTACGGACCGTGGACAAATATCCTGGTGACCGATGAAAGGAATCTCACCGAATCTTCGCCCTCCGTCTCCGTCTCTCCTGCGCCGAGCACGCCAGGCGCAGTCGTGATGGGCCGCAATTGCCCGCTGTCGTCCGCGCGAGCTTTGCCCTTGGCGAGCACCCGGGCGCGCAGCGTTCCAGAGAAGTCGCCCGTCGAGACGGTGTATACCGCACCGCCTTCCGATGGGCCTGCATGCGCGCCCTCGTCGTCGGATGTTTCCTCGTCGCGCTCTGGAGCCAGACGATCATGGCGCGAGGCAGGTGCTAGCGAGGCGGCAGTAGAGAATTGTGATGTTGGATGCGTGTGTAGGTGTGAGGAGGTGGTGGTCCGCCGCGCTTGCGCGGTGGAGGAGGCCGGAGAGGGTGGGGTGAGCGAATAGGGCGGTGGACTGTTGCTCGGCGCGCTCATCACTACTGCGGCGTTGCGGGAGCGCGTGCGTGCAGCGGGGCGTCTTCGGGCTGGCAAGGAGCCCACGATGTTGCACGAGGGTGGACAAGCCGAGTTACGGGAAGGCTGCGGAGGTACGACAGATGCAGAGACCGAGGTCGGGGGAGACGGCGGACGATCTCGCTGGCGGCCCGGGAGTGCGAGAGGGGAGAAGGTGAGAGAGATTGGAGAACCGCCACCGGTGATGTGGGGAAGAGCAGATGCGGGGACGAGAAAGTATGCGGGAGACTCGGGGACTCGGGGATATTGCTCTACGGGAAACATGCTGGTCAGTAGGACACGCGTGCAGGGAATTGGAGAGACCATATCTCACCCGGGCAAGGACGATATATAGGAGATGCTGGCGCCGGATGAATCGGATGCAGTAACGGAATGTCAGAGCCCTGTCTTGCTACTCCCCCGTCCTCGCTGCATCGTTCACTAGAACTAGTACTAGTACTAGTACCGTAAGTACTACTAAGAACTTAGTACTCAGAACAGCGTCCCAGGTCACGTGCACTATCTTATCTGCCACAACAACTCTGCCTCCTGCCTCCATCTTACTATCCCTCATCAGGTCTCTGGCATACATCAGTCGTCCATTCGACAGCTCCCGGACTGTGCGCCTTCGCTTAAGCGAACATAAAGTCCCCTACGTTTGTCGACCAGCTACTGCCTCGGCTGCGCCACGTCCTCCTCGTTCATTACTCGCCACATCCCGGTCCCGGTACCCAGACGAGTGCAGGATGTACCTCTCGATAAGCAGGCGCGTCATGGCCCCGTCTTCTCACATCGCACCAGTCTTCTCGCATCTCGCGTACCCCCTCGTGTTCCTGCACGCTGCGCGGAGGATCAGCCACGACGCGCAGCAGACGGCTCTAGCGGGTGCACTTGTCGCCGTTGGGCCCAGTGGACGCCCCATCGCCGACTCGGGTGCGATTCAGCTATCGCGTCATCTCTGACACTATTGGCACGCCTTCCCAGGCATGGTCTGGTCTGGGGCGATCGTGATGCCGGGCTGCGCGCATGTCCGATGTGCGTGCATCTGCCCGGCGCGAGCTCCGCCGCTGGGGTGCCACAGTATACTGCAACATTCGTCGGACGACGCGCAGGCCGGGTTCGTATTTCTGGACGCTGGGGACCAAAGCAAGCGGCTGCTCGGGGCCAGTGCCCTCAGGCGAGGAACGTTCGCCCGCAGGATGGAGCTGGCGCGTGTTAGCTCGGAGCCACGTAGGCATGCTATGGCGTTCGCCATGCTTGATTGAGACACGCTCCAGGTCGATGATTACTTACTGCGGCCCTCTTGCCGTGTGGTGGCCTGCCACACGTCATTACTGTTGGCCCTTTGGCTCGCACGTGCAGGCATGTGCGCTGCGTTTGGGATGAAGTTGGGTTATTTTACAGGGCACCACGGCCATGTTTTATATGAAGAGACTATACAGCAACAGGCAGCACTGACTAGATCTAGGCGATGCATGGATGTGTCAGTGTCGGCGTGAAAATGCCTTGGTAAAGAAATCCCAGCAAGACAGGATGTTGTCAACGATATGGATGTGGATGGGCCCTGGACCACCTCCCACACTCGAAGACGCAACGCCCCGTTTCATTCCTCCTCGCTTGAACTCTCGTCTGAACTGACGAACTCGTCTGTGATGCTCTGCTCGAAGCTATCCAGCTGGCGCCTAAGTTTCGCCACATACTTCTTCTTGGGCTTCTCGTTACCCGGAAAGTGATCATTGCAGGTGAGCACCAGCTTCTCCAGCCTCGCGCCCCTCGAGATGCGATGCTCGAGACACTTGATGAGCCGCACCACTCCCTTGTCGTAGATGTACACGTCCCGGATGCACATCTTCTTGAGCTGCGGGCAGACCACGTCTCCCGGCGCCTCCTCGGGCGCGCCGCACAGCGCAACCAAGAGTGGCCGAATCCTGCCGCATTGACCGCCCACAGCTGTATAGAAGTCGAGAAGCGTCCGATCGAGGACACGAATGTGGACCGCTCGATAGGCGCAGTACCGAGGAGCTGCGCGACGTCGCGGATTGCACGAGGCAGCATCTGACCCGGCGGATGGTCGCAGACAATCGTCAGCGACTGCGCGGCGCCGTCCTCTGCGGAGAATGAGGAAAGACGTAGTTCCCATTGGTAGAATCTTAGGAAGAGCTGGGCGTGCGTTGCATTGGCCACTTGGGGTACTCTCGACCAGTCCCGGGGAAGCACGGATGTGAACATGATGGTGAAGTCCTCGACGTATGCGGCTTCAAGAGTGACCGAAACAGTGGTGGGCAGCGAGAGATGGGCGAGGAAGGACGAGATCGACTTGGGTGCGCTACGCATCGTCAGGGTACGCAGCTTCGGGAGGGGAACGAGGCGCACCGCGTCAGGATAGGATGGGGATGTCTTGGGCTGGTATGGGCCGCATGAACGGAGTGAGAGGTGTGCCAATTCAGGGCACCTGTCGACGATCGCAAGGAGGGAATCCATCGACGTCTTATGACCTTCGAGAGTGGTCCAGCACCAAGGTGACAAGGTTTGTGAGGATAGGGGAGTCTGAAGACAAGTGTATATGGATGAGCACGAGCGAACGGAGAGCCGGAAGTGATGCGCTAGCTGGAAAGGTAGGGAGTTCTGGGGACGGCATGTCATTGATTTCTGTGATAATTTCGAGGACTTCCAGTGCTAGCATCGAGAAGTCGTCGACCAACGAGCCGAGCATGTTTGTAATGCTGGTCACTGAGGCATTGTGCCTCGGAAGTCGTAGGCTTCGGATGCGGTCACTGTGCGGACGTAACAGCTTGAAGACATTGAATAGATTAGATGCCCCGTACAAGACCAATAATGGCTGATCTGCCCTCCATCGGATCCGACAACCCTTTGGAATGAAAATGTCGAGCGCCGCATCTTGAGAACGCTCCAAACACATGGAAATGAAGTCCATGGACTTGCAAACGTCGATCTCGGCCCACAAGGCGGGCGTGGAAAGTATGGTGTCGCGCCAGTGGTGGCATACTCTCATCAGTTTGAACCATGACACATAGCGGAAAATTGTCACGAGGAGCTCGTTTGGAAGCCGGCTCACAGGAGCGAACGAATTGTGCAGAACCCGTAGAGAGCGGTCGTACTGAACTATCTCGCTCAGTCTCTGTTTAATCCAGTCCTGAGCATCACGGGGCAGAATGCTAGTCAAGAAGGCTAGCTCATCGAGGGATGGCCTTTTAGCATCGATGATGGTGGGCAACTTGAATATGAGGTATCTGACACGGTGAATAATTTCCGGAGACCATCAGAAAATATGTAGACTGACCTGCAGAGGACGTTTGGTGTTCGTATACAGTAGTGCAAGCTCACCCCTATCGAAGAGTACACTGGGTGCAGGACTCGGCAATTTACATGAAATAGTTGTGAAATTGCTTTGAAAATGTTATAAATCCATGCTTGACAATTTAGCATGTTGTTCTGTGGAATTACCCAATTTGTGGATTCAGCAATTCTGCCTGTGTTGCTGAAGACTAACCATATATGGGGGAAATAGTAAGTTATCAGCAATCTTATGATTGAGGTTTAGGCAACTTTAGGACTTCTTATCAATGAGATCTTGAATTTGCCTTGAATGAAGCTCAGAAATTGTCATAACTCTTACTACAGACATACCTGCAAAAATTCTGTGACCTGTGACATTAGAACCCTGATATTACTATGAACTTGCTCATGATTATGCTGTTAGATAACTAAGTAAGTAACAAGGCATTGCCTTGAATCTTTCTGTGGAAATGCCATGGATATACCAGATAAATTGTCTTAAGATGAGCATGGCAGTATCAGATCAACATGATGAAATTTCCATGTACAAACCATGATATCACTATGGATTGATCATAAAATTGTCATGGACAATCCCTGAGATTGCTGACTACAAGCTAGAACATTGCCAAGCAATCATCAATAATTTGCTGTGAATAGAATCAAGAATTTATTATGGATCAGAATCAAGATATTACCATAAACCAGAACCAAGAGATTGCCAGAACCTAATATCAAGAAATTACCATGAGCTAGAACCAAGATATTGCCAAGAACCAATATCATGAAATCACCATGAACCAGAACCAAGGTATTTTCAAGGATCATGTTCTGAATTTACCAAGGATCATGTAGAAATAAAACCAAGAATCAGACCAGGATATTATCAAGGATGGAGTCATGAAATTGCCAAATCCAAGTCAAATGCATCCTGTAGTGCACCTGCGAGCACAAATTCAACTTGGTGAGTCTATTGCCAGTCCAGTCCAAGTCCACCAGAGTCCAACTGTGCCAGAGCACTGCCAGTGATGTATGTGAGTGCAAGTCTAATTTGAGTCCATCAAAGTTAAACATAGTGGTAGCACCACATGCCATTGTCTGTCTTGGTAGTGTCTATAAAGTCCAACCCGAGTCCATTTCCAGTCCAGTCCAAGTCCAGTTTAAGTCCACCAGAGTCCAACTGTTCCAGAGCACTGCCAGTGATGCACAGTTCAATCCAAGTCTATTGTCAGCCCAGTCCAAGTCCACCAAAGTTTGATTGTGCCGGAGCACTGCCGGTGACACATGTGAGCGCAAGTTTAATCTGAGTCCACTAGCATTGGAGTCCAATGCAGTGGCAGCACCACATTGTTTGTCTTGGTAGTGTTTATAAAGTTCAACCCAAGTCCATTGCCAGTCCAGTCCAAGTCCATTGTCAGTCTAGTCCAAGTCCACCAGAGTCTGAATGCACTAGAGTGTTGCCAGGCACACATGTGAGTACAAGTCCACTCTGGGTCCATTACCAGTCCAGTCCAAGTCCACTAGAGTCCAACTGTGTCAGAGCACTGCCAGTGATGCAAAGTCCAATCTGAGTCCGTTGCCAGTCCAGTCCAAGTCTATGAGCATTGCCAGTGACACATATAAGTGCAAGTCCAATCCGAGTCCATTGTCAGTCTATTTCAAGTCCACCAGAGTCTGACTGTGCTGGAGTGTTGTCAGTGACAAACGTGAGTGCAAGTCCAATCTAAGTCCATTGCCAGTCCGGTCCGAGTCCATTGCCAATCCAGTCCAAGTCCATTGCCAATCCAGTCCGAGTCCATCACCAATCCAGTTCAAGTCCACCAGAGTCCAACTGTGCTGGAGTGTTGCCAGTGACACATGTGAGTGCGAGTCCAATCTAAGTCCATTGCCAGTCCAGTTCAAGTCCATTGCCAATCCAGTCCGAGTCCACCAGAGTCCAACTTGAACTGTGCCAGAGTGCTGCCAGTGATGCACAGTCCAACCTGGGTCCATTGCCTGTCCATTGTCAGTCCAGTCCAAGTCCACCAGAGTCCAACTGTTCCAGAGTGCTGCCACCGGTGCACAGTCCAATCCACGTCCATTGCCAGTCCATTGTCAGTTCATTCCAAGTCCACCGGAGTCTGACTATGCCAGACTATTGCCAGTGACACACATGAGTGCAAGTTCAGCCCGAGTCTATTGTCAGTCCAATTCAAGTCCACCAGAGTCTGAACTATGCTAGAGTGTTGCAAGTCCAATCAAAGTCCATTGTCAGTCCAGTCCGAGTCCATTGCCAATCCAGTCCAAGTCCACCAGATTCCAACTGGGCCAGAGTGCTGCCAGTGATGCACAGTCCAACCCGAGTCCATTGCCAGTCCATTGCCAGTCCAGTCCATGTCTGCCAAAGTCTGACTGTACCAAAGTGTTGCCAGTGACACACACAAGTCCAATCTGGGTTCATTGTCAGTCCAGTCCAAGTGCCAGTGCACCAGAGTCCAACTGTTCCAGAGTGCTGCCAGCGGTGCACAGTCCAACCCGAGTTCATTGCCAGTCCAGTCTGAGTCCACTGGAGTCTGACTGTGCCAGACTGTTGCCAGTGACACATGCGAGTGCGAGTCCAATCTAAGTCCATTGCCAGTCCACTCCAAGTCCACCAGAGTTCAACCGTGCCAGAGCACTTCCAGTGACATATATAATTGCAAGTCCAATCCGGGTTGTCACAATCATGGTACACACAGATAGTAGCAAACAGGAACATGCAACTGTCATCTGAGCCAAGGCAATAAATGAAACATGAACTTTAATACCAACATGTTGAACTTTCTTATTTCTACGGCCATTGTCTCTGGTAGATTAGATATGGACCGTTATCTCACACCGTTATCTCTCACATGTTATCTCACATGTTATCTCACAAGATAAGATAGGTGTTCCTTTGTTTCCTCTTTCGGGATTCCTTTGTCTTCCCTATATGGGATTCGACTCTCACAGTCTTTGTTCTGGATTGGGACATTCCATTGTCTTCCCCATTTGGGTCTTCCATTGTTCTGTCCAGTATATATAGAGGCTGGTTTTGTACGTCGCTCCTCAGTCTTTTATCTCTGACTGAGGAGTAAGTCCACTCGTTGTTATCTGTCTCTATTCTTGCTTACAACCTGTACTAGCTTACGTCCTGTGTGTGACCTTGCTAGGTATCGTTGTAATCATTAGTCTTTTATCTCTGACTGAGGACTTACGTCCTGTGTGTGACCTTGCTAGTGCCGGCGTATCGCCCTTCTAGGATCTTATTTCAACAGGTTATGAGCCCCGCGCTCTAGCCGCATTCCTCCCTGTTGCTCTGGTCGTCATCTTGCGCGCGCATACTCTCGTCGACCACTACTCTGTGTCTCCTCTTCCGTATCACTCTGTGGGTTTAGCGCTGTTGAACAGCGTTAACTCAGGCGACATCTATCGGATCCCCCGGTGTTACATCGGCTGACTGGGGGTGAAGTTCGCTCTGACTCTTGAAACGAGTGTTCCCCACCTCGATCACGGACTTGACACACATCGCGCTTTCATTTTTTGATCCTACGCTCTTGGCACTGTGGATTATCCGTGTTCTACCCGTGCACACATCTACGATTCTGAAGACTTTGTCGACCGTGCTGAAGACGTCGATCGTCCACGAGACCGCTTTGTCGAGTGTGACGAACAGCCTTGCCCAAATCGTTATAACGGCATAGGATACGTTCGACGTCCCAATTTCGACTTTCAGGAAATCGACTCTGCACAGGAAGCTCTAATACGTGATAATCTCCTTTCCACACAATCACATCCTCAGTCATCTCGCTCCGCTACTCGTCCACCAACACCTACTCCCTCACTCCCTTCGCTTGTCTTCGACTACGATATCATCATGTCGGAGCTCAAGCTTTCCAATATCCCAAACCTCACGTCGAGCTCGCAATACCGCTCCTGGTCTGGCTCCATGATGGGAGCCCTCATCTATTCTGAGTCCTGGGGAGTCGTCAGCGGCACTGAGTCCGCTCCTGACGCCACGACGGATGCTGCCGGCTACAAGGCCTGGCAGACTAAGGACGCTCGTGCCCAGGGTCTCCTTTATATGTATGTAGACCAACAACTCCACCACGTCTTCGAATCCGCGAACGGCTCGTCTCGAGCCATGTGGACTGCACTCAAGGAGAAGGTCGGAACGCCGGAAGGCATGACGATCTTCCAAAAATATCAATCCTTGTTCCACACGCAGTTCGTCGACACTCGCCCTATGTCCGATCAAATCGACGCTCTCCTCTCCACCATCAAAGTCGTCATTGATGGAGGCATCGCTCTCGACGACATGCAGAAGGCCCTCCTCATCCTGACGCATCTCCCAGCCGGATACGCGACTACTACGTCCGCTATCCTTGCCACGACGGAGCTCAAGGCCCTCAAGCCTGAGTTTGTCAAGTCGAAGGTCCTAGCTGAGGAGTCTAGCAAGAAAGGTCAGGGTACTTCCTCTGCGTCGCGCGCCTCCACCACCAAGGCGGCCCAATCTGGCCCTTGCCCGCACTGCGGCAAGACCGGTCATCCCGGTTCCAGGTGCTGGAAAAAGTGGGGACGGCATGGCGAGAAGAGGGAGAAGAAGGACGGTTCTGGCGATGGGAAAGGCAAGGCGAAGGATACTGCTTTGGCTACTGTAGAAGTTGTAGCCAGTGGGAGCAATGAGATTCACGCTTCCTTCTATACTGGTGGGACTGAGAAACTTACCGCCTGGATCATGGATTCTGGTGCTACGTCGCACATCACCCCTGAAAAATCTGACCTCACCAACTATGTTGCCTATGCCGAACCTAAGATATTTGGCACCGCTAAGAAAGACGTCGACGACGATTCTACTATAAAGGCACTCGGTGAAGGCATCGTCCACTGTAACGTTCAGATTGGTGATGAAGTAGCAAGTCTTATCATTTCGAAAGTCTGCTATGTTCCCGACGCATCTTCCCGTCTGTTTTCAACCACCATGGTTGAACGAAATCAGATGTGCATGATCCAAGGCTGCGGACAGATGATATTTCTCGACAAGTACCCTATTGGCAATATCGCTGAAGGTAGTTCTTTGAAAATTACCGGTCGACCCCTCTTTGTTGCGCATTGGGACGACTGGCTTCAATCCTACATTGGCGAATTTACTATTACTGGGAGATTGGCCCAATACCGCCTATCCTCACACGAACTTTGGCATCAACGTTGTGGACATGCATCCAGGGATGTTGTTCGAAAACTCCCCTCCAACGTTTCCGGTGTTGATGAAATCTCTGCGCACCCTGGCACTCCATGTGAAGGATGTGCGCTAGGGAAGCAGCACCGGGCTCCTTTCCCTGAATCCAAGAAGCGAGCATCGAGGCCACTCGAACTAATTCACACTGATTTGGATGGACCCATGTCCGTTCAATCTGTCGATGGTTACTCATACTTCGCTACCTTCCTTGACGATTACTCTGGCTTTGGCTATATCTGTTTCCTCAAGCACAAATCACAAGTGATCGATGCATTCCGTATGTACAAGGCATGGGCTGAAAAGCACTCTGGCCATACTATCAAAACGGTACGCTCCGATCGTGGGGGGGAATATATGTCAGACACTTTCGGGAAGCTTCTTTCGGAATCTGGAATCGAGCACGATAAGACGATGCCCTATAGCCCGCAGCAAAATGGTCGCGCTGAACGCTGGAACCGCACGGTTGTTGAGAAAGCAATGTCTATGCTCTATCACGCCGGCATGTCTAAAGGTTTCTGGAAATTCGCTGTTGACGCTGCGGCACACATTCATAATCGTGTTCCCATGAGACGCCTCAAATGGTCTTGTCCGATAACTGTCTGGGATGGGACTATCCCAGATGTATCGTATTTTCGAGTGTTTGGCTGCAAAGCCTATGTCCACACTCCAAAGGAACAACGTAGGAAACTCGACAAGAAGGCTGTCGAACTTACGTTTGTTGGGTATGAGTCCGGAAGCAAAGGTTATCGCTTCTGGAATCGGGATACCCATTCTGTTGTCTTGTCTCGCGATGTGACATTCGACGAAGAATCCTTCCCCGCTAAGTCCAAGCAACAACCCGTCGTCGCCCCTTTAGATGCTCCGGCAGGCGATGATGATGAACTTGAATATCTCGAACTGCCTCTTTCCCCGGTACCCTCTCATAGTGAAGTACTACCGGGAGAACCTGCAGCGGAACCGGTACCCTCTCATGATGAAGTACTACCGGAAGAAGCTGACCCTTTGGCACGACCTCCTGCTGACGAACCTGCTCCACTCCATCCATTGCCTCCTCCACCTCGTCCACAGCACAAGAAGAAGAACCCTGTTCCTTCTGGACTTCCTGTTCCTAGTGATCGTCCTAAGCGTACCAACGCTGGGAAGAATCCTGCACGTGCACAGGACAATGTCTATGGTGATGAACCTGGCTCATCGGTTGATCGGCGCACAGACAGCTCAGGCGGACAATCTATCCGTCATCTCTTAGAGCTTGCGTCTACCTACAAGCCGACTATTCCCCAATCTCATCGGGAAGCCATGAAAGCATCGGACGCTGCGCAGTGGAAACTGGCTGAGAAGTCAGAAATCGATTCACTTATGGAGAACAAGACTTGGAAACTCGTCCCTCGTCCCAAGAATCGACAGGTAGTGGGAGCGCGCTGGGTATATGCGATCAAACCTGATGGTCGTTACAAAGCCCGCCTAGTAGCCAAAGGATATTCTCAGGTTTATGGTCAGGATTACCATGAAACTTTCTCTCCCGTCGCTCGTTTTGAATCTATCCGCTATCTCCTGGCGCATGCCGCGCTTGAGAACTGGGAGATTCACTCCATGGATGTTACCACAGCATTCCTTAACGGAGATTTAGACGAGGAGATTTTCATGGAACAGCCTGAAGGCTGGGATATTCCTGGAAAGGAAGGTTGGGTCTGTTCCCTCTTAAAGGCGCTTTATGGGCTGAAACAAGCCTCTCGCCAATGGAACGAAAAGATCAATGCACCTTGCTGGAGACTGGCTTCATCCGCACTTACGCGGACTCTGGAGTCTACATTTATCAACGGGAACAAGACGGAGTCATCACAATCATCATTCTATACGTAGATGATCTGTTGTTGATGGGTAACCGGCTTTCGCACATCAAGGAAGTCAAGGCACGTCTTGCCAAGACTTACAAAATGACAGACCTTGGTGAAGTCGACCGCTTCTTAGGCCTTCGGATAGTTCGTAACAGAACGACTCAAACGATAGACATCGACCAGGAGTCCTATATCCAGGAAGTGCTTGAACGGTTTGACATGGCGGATTGCAAATCGGCGAAAACTCCTCTCCCCGCTGGTGCTGTGTTGGTCCAGAATGATCAACAAACTTCGGACGCTTTTCGGACCCGGTATCAGAGCCTTATTGGCAGTCTCCTATACGCCATGCTCGTACTCGTCCTGATATTGCCTATGCGGTCACACGGCTTTCCAAATACAACTCGAACCCCTCGGAGCAACACTACGAGTTTGCCAAGTACATCTGTCGGTATCTTCGTGGTACTACAGCTCTGAAGCTTCGCTACTCCGGGAATTCTGGGTCTGGCCTCGTTGGCTACTCTGACTCAGACTGGGCGGAAGACCGTGATGATAGACACTCGACCACTGGATTTTGTTTCCTTTTGGCCGAAGGCGCTGTATCGTGGGTGTCACGGCGACAACCTACGGTATCTTTATCGTCCACAGAAGCCGAATATCAGGCAGCTTCTGACTCGTGCAGACAACTTGCCTGGCTGTGTACGCTCGGAGAAGAGTTAGGAGATGACATGTCGAAACCCACTCAGCTCCTCATGGATAATCAGGGTGCTATCTTCCTCGCCATCAATCCTGCTCATGATCGTCGTACAAAGCACGTCAATATCCGCTATCACTTCATTCGTGAATACGTTGATGATGAAAATGTGGAAATCTTCTACATTCCAACTGCGGAGATGGTTGCCGACTGTCTTACGAAAGCCTGCCTTACTCCAAGGTCGTTCAGTTTCGTGAGGCTATGGGACTTGTCTCTGCGACTGCTTAGTCGAGTGGGAGTGTTGAACTTTCTTATTTCTACGTC
>JABYQE010000068.1:0-150844 GCA_022376435.1 Amylocystis lapponica
GAAGCTATGAAGGTATGCTCTGACGACTCTACATTGCCGTAGCACTTGCGCTAATCACACCTTCACTCAGATCATGCTTTTCACATTCGCGGGGTCTTCCCATACAAAGTACACATCCTACCTCCTCGAGACAATTTGTAACCTCGAATTGGAGTGCAGCCCCGAGCTGCGCAACGCCATTCTTGACAGTTTACTTGTCAATCTCTCAGGCCAGCCTGGGCATTTTGCTGCGGGTGATCTCGTCCAGGAATATTTCAACCGCCTCTTACAAGCCATTGTCGAGCGCAAGGGTACCGAATACAGCACTCACTTTGTACGTGATGTGGTCTCTCGGAATCTCCACCACATGGCCCGATTACAAGATGACTTGAAGGAAGGAGTTGGACTCGCCGCTCGATCTGGCCGACACAGCGATCCTCATCATCGTGCGGAGTTGCGCAAACTCACTGACAAGTACAAGACTCACGAGCTTCATTTGCGGCGCCCGGGGCGTCAACTCGGCTCTGATCTGCGCGACGTCGACGACTACCGGCGTGGCTTCAAAAGCCTCTCCAATGGCAAACTGCAAAAGTGGATCAAGGAGTCGGTCTATGTACGAGGTGCCCGGGGCACTGGAACTGCTTGTGCGTCCACCATTCCTACCACTGGCCACCTCCACGACACCTCCACGCGCGATGAGAACCTCGAACAATCGGACGACAACGACTCGGATGATGATGGCTCGGATGACTCGCACAATGTCAACGATGCCCCGGATCGACAGCAAGTCCCGGAACATTTCTTCGGTACCATGCGCCTTGTTGACGGCGAGCTTGTCATTCAGAGCATGGACCTTGATGCAGAGGCAGAGGCATTCCTAAGTGCGCTCAAACAACGAGACGGAGACTCCGGAGTTGATCCAGACGAGATGGAAGCTGCGGTTGGACAAGTCGAGGGCGCGGGCCCTGGAGAATATAATGCTGGTGATGCCGAGAATTCCAATTTGATGTGAGTGATAATCGCATCATGATGTTCACCGACGTACAGTCGCATTTCCATCACCGAGGGGCATACTCACAATACCCAACAGGTCGTTATAAATCTTCTTGTGTACTGTACATCACTGGTCTCAATGCAACACACTGGCCAAATGACCCCCGCTGCTACCGATCGATCCACGCAAACTGCTATTGAATGAGGTAAGTCAATTAGCATCAGCTCTGTTTGTCAATGCCGCGCTCTCTGCCGCCGAACTAGGGTGTCGCAACCTCCAATCCGAACGCCCCCCGGAACACGGATACGGCCAGCGCTCTGAGCCGCAGGCGCAGTTGTGCGAGGCTGATCTTCAAATTCACTGGTGTCTGTCTCCTCCAGCTCACTCTCGCTGTCCGACTCTCCGCTATCTTCGTCACCCGTAGATCTCCCGGCAGAGTCCTGTGTACCCCTCTCTAATGCCTCCTTTGCCTCCTTCGCCTTTCGTTGGCGTGTCTCCTTCCGCTTCGCATTTGCAATTGCCTTTACCTCTCGCCCGATTCTCTCGAAGTCCATGCGAAGCTCCTCGACAACATGGTAGAGCTTGTCGTGGTGGTCGTCAAGTAGTGGGCACATGAATATAATGGGAATTAAGGTTCGGATGTCTTCGACGACGTAGAAGTCATCGAGAAGGGCCTTAATAACCGTATCAGGTAAGATTGTCTCCCATAAAGTCATCCCCTGAGTGACTTCGTCCGCGTTCTCCCACAGTTCCTCGCGGAAATGTTCAAGGCGGCTCGTTCCATGTTCCTTCATCTTCTTTGTCAGCTTCGGCATGCGCTTGCCAGATGCTGTCTGTGTGTGTTTGCGGCCTGTGGATCCTGCATCCACATTCTCATTGTCGACGGATGGTGTGCGCTCACTTTCGGCTGATCCACTGTGTTCGTCTAAACGTGGGCAGGCATGAATATACGACAGGACAGATGTATGGCAATTTCCACCTCACCTGAGGGTGCCGGAGCACCTAGGGCCAGCTCTGGTAGGCAACCACTGCAATTACAGGGCACTGGGCGCCGGGCTGCAGGATGTTCTTGGCAAGACGGGCATGTACAACCAGGTTCGTCGTTGTGATTGTCATAAAGACGATCAATTTCGTCAACTTTGCATTTAGCCGTGATGAGGCACGCGATGCTGGAGTCCATCTGCGTCGCATCTGGGTGAGATTTTTTGGCCTGCTTCGCCGGCAGCCTGGGGGTCTCGAGAGCCTTGCGAGCAGCATCCGTAGCATTTCGTGGTAGGTAGATTACTGCTCGTGAATCCTTTCCCCTTCCATCACGGATCCGTCCGACCTTTTGTAGGACCATGTCAGAATCCGGAGGGATGTCGCCGTACAAAACCACATCATGTGTGTTCGGGGCATCAATACCGACAGCTAGCGTATCGGTTGCAACCGTCACGCGAGAGTGCGACTCGGAGCTATCGTGCATGAACGCAAGCGTGTCGGCATTGTATGATGGCCAGTTCAGGGCGTTGTACATTCGAATGCACCGTGCACGGTCTGGGAGATGCGATGCAATCTTCCACAGGTAAGCAGTCACCCGGAAGCCTAGCGCGATTGTTGAACAGAAGATGATAATGTTTCGTTCCCCGGACAGGACCCAGGCCAGCTCGGGAAATTCCATCGCCCGCCTCCCGGACTCCATATCACGGAAAAGGAGTCGTATGTCGTAGCGTGCATTCGACCTGCGGATAAAGTGGCACGTACCCTCGCGCAGCCCAAGAAAACCGCACACGGCAAGGAAGGGTGGCCCACAACGTAATGTTGCACTCAAACCAATCAAAATAGGATTACTAGAAAGGCGTAATCGCATATGTCCGATCTGCCGAAAGGCGGGGCGGAACTGAGCTCCCCATGTTACTAATAGATGGACCTCGTCCACACCCATCGCGATAACCCGAGACTGGAAGGCCTTGTCCGCTATGAGTGAGTCAAATCCCTTCGTCTTGAGCTGCTCCGGTGCCAGGAGAATTGCGGCGACGCCCGAGCGCGCCTCTGCCCACAGATCACGGTGTGCATGGCGGGCCTGCTCGATTGTATCGGCATTAATGACCAGCGTTGTCAGGCCGGCCGCTGCGAACTTCGGCTTCTGGGGTGACACCATTACAACAGGAAGTATTCAAAGATAGATGATCTAACTTACCATGTCAAGCTCCAAAGATTTCGTGGGGCATACCACGAGCATGGCAGGATCCTTCTTCACGGCCACCGCTGGACTCGGACACAGGGTGGGGTTCTGTGCCAGCTCGCGGGCAACAACCATGTACATCGTTAGGAAGCCTGTCTTCCCAGAGCCCGTGGGTGTTACCGCCAGTATGTCGCTGCCATCGAGGGCCCTGCAGACGCCGTCGAGCTGATAGTCGTGCGGAGAGTAAGGGAAGTGTGGCGCGAGGATTTTGCGGCAGAGAACATGTCCCTCAGGAGAATTAAATCGAAAGGAGTGTGTGGATATAGATTCCTGATCCATTGAAAGAGGTTTTGAAGTAGTACAGAGGATACAAACTAGAGGAAACACGAGTACAAGGGGCCGGCCACATCGCGACAGACGACGCGTCGCAAGCGACAGATTCGTGCGCGCGTTTCGGAGATCAAATTGCACGGATAACACCGAAAGTGAGTACAACGGTTCGGACCCCCCATTTGCAACCAGACTAGGCTTGTACTGAGGATTCTCGCCACGGTCTTGGTACATCTTTACATAAGCAAGGTGGTTTGACTTCGACTTCTCGTTCGCAGTAAAATAAGCGGTTCTCCGCCAATGTATGAACTATCCAGTCAGAGGGACGAGGACCTGGCCATGATGGCATGGGTGTACAGGCACTCGTTCGCCCGCCGCACTTGTTATTCTCTATCTACGATGCTACGGTCACCAACGATTCAAGCACTTCCGTCGCATGAAACATGGCTTTGGCTAAACTAGACGGTGGTGTCCAGTTCAACAGGTGAATTTTCCATACCTATCTACATCAAGATCGCCTTATAGCACTGATGTTATGAGCGCAGCTCGTGCGAACACATCCATGCACGTACACTTTGCGTTACCGTTACTCGGCGGTGTTTGGAGATTCCTGCGGGAAGAAGTATTAGATCCGTCACTCAACTTGGATCAAAACAGGGTTTGTGTGACGCACTGTGATCCGTACTCCAATCTCGTTCAATCGAACGAGAACTGGAGCAAGGATTTCATCCCGAGCCTCCAGTACGATTTCGCATGAGATGGCTGGGGCTCCCGCTGCTGCACGAGCGAGACAGCACGAGAGCAACTCCTCGCAGATGGCCTGTCTCTCGTCAACCTCTCCCGACAGGACCAAGTGCGTCAACTCGGGACACAAAACCGTCTCCGCACCAGAAGTGTCTGTCCCTATTACACGCAGGATGGCGAGAGTTATCGCATCTTTCGCACAGATTTCCAGATGGGTGATGGTCGGAATGCGCTGAAACATACGGTGCCATTGGTGTTCAGGAAACGAACAACCCATATCGCGAATCGTGAGGTGGGACAGAGCGGGAAAAGGCATCGCAGAGAAACCAGTGAACTCGCGGTCTTCGAGGTCTGTGCGATAGCTGTACACCTCTATCTCCAGATGCGGCGACCGGATGGTAGAAATACATTTGTAATTCGGGAGGCGTTGTGATAGCTCCAGAGTGGCCTTTTTGACGTCGGAGACCATCTCGCGCAGGGAAGCACAGTTGCGCAAGACTGGAGTCACAGGTTCTTCCAATTCATGTGCGAAGTAACCAATCTTGACAGTGATTGTGGTGGGAAAGGAAAGGTAGGGAAATATGGTCATATCCGTCACTCCCGGCCAATCCATGTGTAATTCCTTTAGGAATTTGAGAGGAATCATGGGTATCCCCCCGGGTCGACGAAGGTCATCGTCAGAATCGAGGCCGCGAAACGATAAGTCCAGCGACTCCAGAGTAGGACAGGCACGCAGAAGGTTCACGAGTTTCTCCGCTTCGACGTAGTCCATACAAACACGGAGCCGAGTGAGGTTTTTCCTGCCCAGCATCGGACCGTTATCTTCGTCGCCACCACCGAAGATCTCCATATCGGTCAGCAAAGGCATTTGGTTATCGAACACGGTCTCCACCCACGCCTGTAAAAATGGGTGGATATGCAGGCTCCGTAGGACTGGTGCTGGGGATGTGAAAAATGGCAAGACTCGCTCCACTGTATCCGCATAGACGTCATACAAATGGAACGAAATAAACCGATATGTTTGGTTCGACAGGGTTCGTACCAGCGCATCCGGCATACTTGTAATTGGGGTGGTGATATCAACGCGGAGGAGTGCGTCTATCGACCGAGTCAGATATTGGCGAAGTATGTCGGGATCGGAGAATGAAGGGAGGAAAATATTCGTCCAAAGCAGCGGGGATACGAGGGTGAGACAACGCCAGCTGCTGCAGACGTGCGACAATGTCACTGGGACCCAAGTATCGCTGTCCTGAAGGGCGATCCCAGGCGGTGCCAAGAGGTGGTGGAAAATCTCTAGTAGAGTGTCGTCCGGGACCTTGTCAACTGCTGAATACTGCGGAGAGTTCTGAGGAGTTGACATGGCCTGGTCCAAAAACATCTTAGCATTAGCAAGTGACAGTGAAAGACGAGTCCACTCACTGGCAGAGAGCAAGCTTGATCGATATCGGAAACGTTATTGATACTGTGTCTCATGGTGAACTTGTACTAAGGATTCTCGCCACTTGCCCACTTCCTTCTCGTCCTTTTTGGGAGCGCCGAATCGGACAAGCCCGGATCTTTACATAAGAAAGGTGGTTTACATAATTGTCAGAAATAATAAATCCGGCATGTCATAAAACATTGTATGTCGCTCTCGGATGGGCCTACCTCCCGGAGTGAAGGAGCCTACTGCACCACCTGATACAGGCGGAGGATGGATGTGGGTTTAAATACCAGCATGAACCGTTATGTATCACGTTGCACACATTCCTGCCAGCAGCTCATCGAGATTGCCTGCAACTTGAACACCGACGTGATGAGTGTAGCCCGGGGCGAACAGACATCTATGCACATACACTCTGTGTCGCAGTTACACCAAGACGGCAGGGTTCTGAGAACTCTGCAAAGACAAATCGGGCCCGTCACTCGACTTGAATCAAAAAACAATTTGTATGACGCACCATGATCTGTATTCCATTCTCGTTCAGTCAGGCGGGTACAGGGTGTGGCCTCTCCTCCCTCGCCTCCAGTACGATCTCGAACGAGACGTCGTGCACAGGGGCTCCCGCCACTGCACGGGTGACAGGGTAGGAATCTCCTCCCTCGCTTCCGGTACAATCGCGCACGAGATGACCGGCGCTCCCGCTGCCGCACGAGCGAGACGGCATGAGGACATCTCATCGCGCACGACCTGCCCCTCGTCAATTTCCCCCGACAGGACCAAGTGCGTCAGCTGAGGACACAAAATCCTGTCCCCGTTGGGAGCCTCAGGCTGAGTGCATATCCGTATCGCACGCAGGATCGCGAGGGCCATCGCATCTTTCGCGCAGACTTCCAGATGGGTGACGGTCGGAATGAGCTGGAACATGTGGCGCCAAAGGTGTTCAGGAAACGGACAATCCGTATCGCGTATTTTGAGGTGGGACAGGGCGGGGAAAGGCATAGTGGAGAAGCCAGTGTACCCCGCATAGTCGAAGGCGGTCGAAATGCTGTGCACATCTAGCTCCAGATGCGACGACCGCAGGGTAGTAAGGCATTCGTAGCGTGGGGGGCGCTGCAATAGCTCCAGAGTGGCCATGTCGACGTCGGAGACGATCTCGCGCAAGGAAGCGCAGTCGCGTAAGACTGCCACAGGTTCCGCATGTGGGGAGTAAACAAGTCTGACGGTGGCTGTCTTGGAAAGGAAATGTAGCGCAGGATGGCCATCGCCCGAACACCTGCAGTAACCACACGTAATTCCTTTAGACATTTGAGAGGAATCATGGGTATCTCTCCGGGTAGATAAAGGTCATCTGCGTCGTCGGATTTGAGGAGATGAAAGGCCAAGTCCAGTGACTCCAAAGTAGGACAGGCACGCAGAAGGCTCACAAGTTCTTCCGCTCCGGGATATTCCACATCAATAAGGAGCCGAGTGAGGTTTTCCCTGGCCAGCAGATTGCCGTATCTGGTAGAGACATCCAAGTCGCTCAGTAAAGGCATCTGGCCATCGAACACGGTATCCGACCACGCCCAGGTCTCATTATATGGCATGATGTGCAGGCTCCGTAGCTGTGGTGCTGGGGATGTGAAAAATGACGATAATCGCATCGCCGATTTCACATTGACATCGTATAGATGGAACGAAACGAGCCGATGGGTTTGGGTCGACAAGGTTTGTGCCAGTAGATCCATGCATATGGTACTTTTGATTGGGGCGGCGATGTCAACACGGAGGAGTGCGTCCCTCGACCGCGTCAAATATTGGTGAAGGATGGCGGGATCGGAGAATGAAGAGAGGAATATATTCGTCCAAAGCCGTGGGGATGCGAGCGCCAGACAACGCCAATTGCTGCAGACGTGCGAAAGCGTGACTGGTAGCCACGTATCGCTTTCCCGAATGGCGGCGCCAGGCGGTCCCAAGAGGTGATGGAAGATCTCTAGCAGAATGTCATCCGGGACCTTGTCAACTTTTGGATACGACGGGGAGTTCTGGAAAGTCGGCATGGCCTGGATCTGGGAACGTTTCGGTGTCAGCAAACGACGATGCAAGAAGAGTCCACTCCAAGCGAGCAGCAAACCTTCAGAGGGTTGACTGGAAAATCTGAACGAATTGAGAGGACTAGTTCATCTGCTAGAACGAGGCTCCGCGCAGGCGCTGCGGCAGATTCAGAAGCGCCCACACGATAGGAAGCTGATGCTAACCGTGAGATACAGCTCTAGAATGGATGAGAAGGGACAAGCAGAGACTATTTACCGCGCACAAAGAGGAACCGAGACTCCTGCACACCCGTGAGCGTGCCCGCGCTTCACATGAGTTGTTCAGAAGCTATAAGACCACAGTACTGAGCAGGAATCGAGCAGGCGCAGAGTACGACTCACGAGCCAGGGACCTTTCGGACAAGCCAGAATTCATGCCGGGAGATATCGGACGGCCGCGCTTACTCTCGAAGAGCTGCAGATCCAAAGGTCTTTTGAGTATGAGCTGAGGAGAACAAATGACGCAGCAAGTGCTCCACTCACATGTTCGCCATTCCGCTCTCGTCCATCACAAATGCAGTCTCCGCGCGTACCTCGTCCCACGAACCTGTAGTTATTCTTGAAGCAGCACTGCTCTTGAATCTTGACACCTCTGGATGTAGTACCACGGTATGAGACGTCAAGTACTTGCACCAGTGTTTATGCAGCCGTCATGCAACGAGCTCGAAGCTTCCAGTCATTCCCGGAGCCAGAGCCTGAAATCCCATCTTGCGACAGCGCCAATACTGTACAAACCAAACGCGAGATAAGTAGCACAAGGCAGATGCACGTCCAAAGCATCTCGCACAGGCAGTCCACACCAACACCATTCATGCAGGACCGTCCCACCCACTAGATCTCCGCCTCCCCGAACGGGTCCCAATCCCACTCCCACTGCTCCCAATCGCTCTTGTCGATCTCCTCCTCGACAGGTGGATCATCCTCAATGGGCGGGTCATCCTCCTCGGGCGGTGGGTCCCCCGCGAGCCCTTCCTCCTCCGTAAGCTCGTCCACCTCCTCCTCGTCGCTGCTCATGTCGTCCAGTCCACTTGCCGTGAGCCGCGCGAGCGCACGGCCGGCGCGCGCGATGCGCCGGCGCGCCGCAGGATGCGCGGGGTATGGCGTCGTGCTTGGCAATGCGACGAGGGGGTCGGGGAGGTCTGCGTCTGCGGCGTCCGAGACAGACGCGGGGGACGAGCCGAGTGCGAGCTCGCGCAGCGACGTGGGGCTCGACGCGGGCGATGCGCGCGGGAGAGGGGACAGCGCGCGTGTCGGGGAGAGGGGCGGGGAAGGGGAGGCAGCGCGGCAAAGGGCTCCTTCACGCGCGCCCTCGCGCTCGAGGAGCCGCGCGAAGGCATGCGTGGAGTTCCACCGGCGGATCTGCTGCGCTTCGTCCCATTCTGCAGACGGATCGAGTGCGTCGTCGTCAGGGGGAACGTGTGGGGCGGCACGTACGGGGAGAGTTGCGAGGCGGATGGCGTCGAGGTGCGCGATACGAATACAACCGCGGGCGCTGCGGCGTGCGCGGAAGACGTAGGGTTTGTTCCCGACGCCCTTGCGGGGCGGGAGGCGCATTGTGTTGATCGTAATGTGTACGGCGACGCCGGGGAGGTGGTGCTGCTCCGTTCCGAAGAATCCGCGTGTCAGTGTGTATAGACACGTGAAGTAAGGGGATAATCACGCACATAAATGATCGCTCTGTCCAGCTCCGGGCCATTTGGCCAGACGTGCGCAACTGTAAAGTCATCCTCTGCCTCCCATATCCACCCCTGCTGCTCCTCCTCATCCTCGTCGTCGCCCTCTGCACGTCCACTAGAACCCGCACAGCCAGTCACGTCTTCGTCTGCATCCGCACTGGTGCCTGCGCCGTGTACCTCCTCGTACAGGTGAGGGAAGAGCCGCCTCTCACGCACACTGGACAGTCGTGTGTACGTGCGCCCCGACCCAGGCTTTATCACACCAGGCTTGTACGCACCGTTGTAGAGTGAAATGCCCGTGCGCACGTCAAAAAAGTGCGTCCATCCGTCGGGGATCTGCGTGTCCGCACCCGGGTCGGTCGGTCGCGGACGCACAGTGGACGGCCCCGCCCCACCGGCACGCATGCGCGACGTTGTCGCTGTGTTCTTCCCCTTTCCCTTGGCGTCCACAGGAGCTGGCGCAGGCTTTGGCGGGGCAGCCTTGGTTGTGCGCTTCTCCGCGACGCGCGCGCTTCGGCGGTGGGCGGTGCCATTGCCGCTGCCGCGAGAGAGCTCGCGCAGGGGGACGTCGGACGCGAAGAGGAAGAGGACGAGCTTGTGCAAGTGGCGAATGGTGTAATTGGTGGGCACCTGCACGATGCGGCAGGCGGTGGCGCGATCCTTGTCGTCCGAGTCGCGCTTCTTGCGCTTCTTGCTGTCGGGATCCACAGTGTCTACGTCCGCGTCGTCGCCGAGGACGAGCTGGAAGCGTAGGGCGAGATGCTTGGCAAAACCGATGGCGCGGGGGAGCGTGAGTGCCACAAGGGAGCGCTTGATCCCGAAAGGGTTGGAGGGGGAATCGGAGGGGATAGAGAAAGGCGTGCGGAGGAAGGAGTAGGGCGTGTATGGCGTGGAGCGCGTCGAGGCAGAGGTGAATGGCGACGACGTGGGCGCGAGAGAAGAGGATGCATGTCCTGCGTCGGACCTGGCGCGTGTGCGTTTAGAGGGAGGCTCGGAGGTAGATGCGTGTGGTGTGTCGTAGCCATCGCGCGGGCGTTTCATCACTGTCGAGAAGTACTCTAGCAAGGCTGCAGGCAGTGATACGTGGCGGACAAGACTTGCTGGTGAACGTTTGAATCCGACTTGCGGCAAGTACGTGCTGGCAGCGTGCACGAGTAAGTCTAACAGTGAAAAGACGAAGTTGGCAGCAAAGGAGCCGACGACTCAACTCCGCCAACGCGGTCACGTGCATGCACCCGCCATGCATGCCGGGGTGACCCTCAGGCTGCCCAGGGTACGAGCCATAGGGTGAGTGGTAGGCACATTTGTTGTAGCCGTCAGATACGCGTGCGGGTAGGCTTTGGACGACGGCTGGGAGTGACAAAGGCCGTCAGAGGATGATTTCTGGCTCATGACGGGCGGGCGGAACAGGTGGGCGCGCAAGGGTGCAGAACGTTAAGGAGGGAGGGCGAGCCCGGCGAGGGTGCAGCACGCTGAGGAGGGAGGGAGCGCAACGGGGGCGGGGGACAAATAGCCGCGACCTCCCGCCTTGTTATAAGCATTCCGCGCATGTCTGTGTCTTCTATATTGCAGATTCCGATCAAAGAGCGACTGGATTGGCTATGTTCTGAGCAAATGCGGCATGTTTTTAGCCATCGAGGACACTACCGACCTCGGACTACATGCAGTCAAGCGCAGACAATGCCCATGTAGTCCAGAGCAAGGTCGCGATTAGAGCTCGAGCAAATTCCGACTCTCACAATCAATAGCAAGGTTGTAGTTTCGAAACACAAAACGCGTGAGTTAGATTGTGGGTAGGCATACAACTTCGTAGCTATCGATACATCATGGTGCGGAATAGTAGAACAGAATAGAGAGTGTGGGGCATTAAATGGAAACACGTTCGCGTGGAAGGGAGGGGAGGGAAGGAAAGTCGTATGGCATCGAGCACTGTCCGCACAGCGGGCAAGCACATGGATCCAAGTAGGCGAGCGTTGAAGATGTGGGGATTATTGCCGTGTGGCAAACACGACACTGACGACCACGACCGCGATGGCCAAGAGCAAGACGGAGAGCGCAAGCAGGCATCGCTTCGCCCACTTCACCTCCATCCGTCGCATGTCTGCAATGAGCTGCTCCCGCTCCGCCTCCGTCTTCTCAATCTCCCACTCGGCGGGCGCACGGAGGGACGAGACAAGGATCAAAGATCCAGCAAGCCAGAACAGCGGGAATACTGAACGCAAAGCACAAATTAGTATATATGCATGCAGCGGATGAAAAACTGAGACTTACAGAATCCAAATAGGAAGAAGTATTTCGCAAGTGTCTGGGGCTCTGCCGCTGCTGTGTACGCTGGCAGCTCGGACACAGACGCATACGGCGGCGGTAGCGTATCGCGCTCGAGGGCGCCATCGTGTCGGCTGTCCCGTGTCCCGGTGCGTGTCGGGCGGGGTGATGAGTGGACAACGCCAAAGAAGTCGTCGACTGGGTCTGTTCCCTCCTCGGCTTCCAAACGAGTGCGAGAGTCGCGGATGTGGGCGGTTGGGATAGGAAGAGGGAGGGCCGTGTCGAATGATTCATTTGTGCCGACTACTACTTGGGCTTCGACGTCTGTGCTGGCAGGAGAGGCTGCCTTCCTCCATGAGCCGAAGACGGAGCGGACTTTGGAGGATGAGAAGGAGGAAGAAGTAACAGACATCTCGACGGGTTTCACTGGCGAATTCGGGGATGGGACGACTGGCGGCGATGGCGGGTTGAGTGCATTGCGATGCCTTCGGGAGAGTTATATACTCTTGCCGCAGACCGTCGGATTGCAATCCAGCTTCGGAGGATTTTCATGGCAATTGCAGGAGGACAATCGTGGACCCACAAGCACAACCTGATGGTTGCTCTGCAGGAAGGACGACCGGGGCACGCGACGGACTGAATTGGTTGTGGGTCCATGTTTGTTTGGCCTTGTGGGTCCGAGTCCGACCCCGTCACCCGCAGCCGTCCACAATCCCAACCGCCCTCGATTGCAATCACATTTCCTCCTCCATCACTTCTCCGCTTGGCTGGGCAGTATATAGCTCACCTCGACTCGCAGAAATGGCCCGCACCTCACCGAACTCATTCAGAGTCCACCCAGTACATCAATCCTCTCGTCTTCAATATCATCACCGTCTCAAATGTCTTCATCCGCCTTCGTCTTCGGCCGTTGGACTCAGCCAAATGTCTCCGAGCGCGACCTAGAGGCGCAAGTCGTCGTCGGGTCATACGAACAGCTCCCCAGCACCGCCCTTCCCCTTCCTCCTTCCGCCCGAGCACACGTCCCTCGCGCCCACAGCTCTGACGGAGGAGACGGTACAGACCCTCTCGATGACTTCTTCGGCATCGTTCATTCGTCACGTCCCTTCCCGGGCAGCTCGACAGCCGGCACGACGCCGCAGTCACGCCCGTGCACGATGACGACCTGCCTCCATATTCGTACGCGTCGGAGCCGCCTGCCTATGACGACGTGGCAGAGCATCCTACCTTTGCGATGTACCTATTCAAGCTCGGCTTCCGTGAGTACTTCTTCGTGCTCATGCTTTATGATACATGTATACTTACGGTCTTGTGTTACTTTCTAGTGTTTCCGTTATTCTGGCTCGCCGGCACGGTCATCCTGATGTCCCCACTCCATGCTCCTGAAGGCTGGGAGCCTCACAAGACGGAGGGGGAGCGGCAGGAACTGCTCGAGCGGATGCGGCGGACGGAGGTCAAGTGGGCGAAGCGCTGCCTCATAGCCCTTTCGACGCTCACATTCGCCGTGCTCCTCGTCGTCTTGACTGCGGTCTTCGTCATGCGATCGTAAAGTTCCCGCTAGTGTCCATCACTCCACAGGCCGGCCTTCATCGCGTACGGACTGCGCTCCGTCCTCGCGGAGCAGTCAGCGACTGCCCGTCCGGTCCAGTCGCTATTGGTAGCGTGTTGCCCACGCTTCCGTCTCCCTCCCGAGCGCCGACATTCACTTGCTCATCCATCGAAATCTCATTTCCGGATCTGCGAGGCGGAGAGGATTCAATGCCGACTCGCGATCCCTCCGGGACAACCCCCACATTCTATCCGCCGACATCTATCTTGTGCCTATGCAGGCCAAGACAGTCTCCGCAAATCCCATATCTCTTCACGCACCAACTCGTGCTTCTCGTGCCCTTTCACCCCATTCGTTCAGACTGCCCGCAATCTACTTGCATAACACGTCCCCTCATTTGATTGCGTCCTTTTGCCTGTTCTTGACATATCGTTTGAAACTGTCAGTCGCGTTAAAAAGCTTCTACATACAATGCTACTGTACATGCGTCAATGTACCATTAGTAAGTTATTCTGAGGATTGGAGTGAGGAGATTGTCTACGCACCAATGTTATGAGCGTAGCTCGGGGTTACACTGCAGTTACCTCGGCAGTAGTGTTCGGCGAGAAGAGGTTGGATCCGCCACTCAAAAAAGGGTGTGCGATGCACTTGATCTGTACTCCAATCTCGTCCAGTCGAGCGAGAATCGGAGTAGAAGTTTCCTTCAGTACGATCTTGCACGAGGTGATCGGGGCTCCTGCCGCCGCACGAGCGATACAGCATGAGACCATCTCCTCGCAGACGGCCTGCTCCTTGTTGACATCTCCCAACAGGGCCAAGTGCGTCAGCTCGGGACACAAAACCGTCTCCGCATCGGAAATGTCTGTCCCTATCACACGCAGGATCGCGAGGGTTGTCACATCCTTCGCCCAGACTTCCAGATGCGTGATAGTGGGGATGCGCTGGAACGAGTGGCGCCATTGGTGTTCAGTCGGAAATGGACAGCCATTATCATGGATCGTGAGGTGGGACAGGGCCTGGAAAGGCATCGCGGAGAAGCCAGTGAACTCGGGGGCTGTGTGATCGTCGTACACCTGTATCTCTAGTTGCGGCGACCGGAGAGTAATGTATCTGAACTGTGTGTTCGGCCATAGCTCCAGGGTGGCTACTTTGGCGTCGGAGGCAATCTCGCGCAAGGAAGCACAGTCGCGTAAGACTGTCACGAGTTCCGAATGTCGCAAGTAACCAAGTTTGACGATGGTCGTCTTGGGAAAGGAAAGATAGGGCAGAATAGCCATATCCGCCCGATCCGAATTATCCACGTTTAATTCCCTTAGGCACTTGAGGGGAATTACAGGTATCTCCCTGAGTCGACGAAGGGCGTCGTCGGGCTGGGAGAGACACGCTAAGTCCAGTGACTCCAAAGTAGGACAGCCACGCAGAAGGTTCACGAGTTGGTCCATCTCGACAAATGCCGCATGAACAAAGAGCCGAGTGAGGTTTCTCCTGGCCAGCAGATTACTGGGATCGGCAGTGTGAATCTCCATATCGCCCAGCAAAGGCATCTGGTCATCGAACACGGTATCCAGCGACGCCTCGGAACATGGCTGGATGTGCAGGCTCCGCAGCTGTGGTGCTGGGGATGTAAAAAATGACAATACTTCCATCGCTGCGTCCCCATCAATGTTGTGCAGATGGAACGAAACGAAACGATGGCTTTGGTTCGACAAGATTGGTGCCAGCACATCCAGCGTACTTTCCATTGTGGGCGCAGCGATGATATCAATACGGAGGAGTGCGTCCCCTGACCGAGTCAAATATTGGCGAAGGATGGCGGGATCGGAGAATGAAGCGAGGAAAATATTCGTCCAAAGCAGTGGGGATGTGAGTGTGAGACAACGCCAATTGCTGCAGACGTGGGACAATTTCACTGGGAGCCACGTATCGCTTTCCCGAATGGCAGGCGGTCCCAAAAGGTGATGGAAGATCTCAAGCAGAATGTCGTCCGGAAGTTCTGAATGTGGCGAGTTCTGGGATGTCGACATGGCCTAAGTCCAATAACAACTCGACATTGTTAGCAAACAGGCAAATGTACAGAGTCCACCAGACACCAGGAGAGCGAGCATGCCACTGACCTTCAAGTTCGATCTATGCAGAGGCTAGATCTGATTCGGATGAGAAGGAAGTGGCCATGGGCGGCGAGCGGGCGCTCAGATATCACTCCTCGGAGTATGTTCATTGTTCGTTCTGGCCACATGTACATGCATTGTCATGAGACTTGATATCGATGATATTGCTGTGACTTGTGATAGTGATCAACTGCGCTGTTGCAGTGTGGTCGCAGGTTTCATAATATACAGTAATACGGTGCTGTGGCCTATCTATAAATGATCAGCAGCTACCCCCTAGTGTGGCGGCGAACAGTAAGTTGAGCACCCTGAATCCGGACGGCAAGCTTAAGGTCCAGCCCATCTGGTGATATATGATATCGTAGCTGTAAGCCATTGAGAAGCGCTGGGTTTTTTTTTAGCAATATGAGAATGGTATATATACGCGCACCGACGCATCCTTCATCTGCTTCAAGCTTCAAATTTCAAAGCTCCCGAGTCAAGCTTTCCAAGTTTTACCGCTCGCATTGCCTGTACACGCACGGCCAGCCTGGATCTACTCATTCCACGGCCGTACGTATTTGACCTCCATCGAAAACTTGCGCCTCTCGTGAATGCAGGTCACAGGAATTATACCACACGAACGAAAAAGTACAAGGACGCAATGTCAAAACAGGAAGAGACATCAGTCCATCCGGATACACCCCTTTCCGCATCACATGCGCAGCGCGCCTCCTGCCTCTCCAGGACCACCAGCTCAGCTAGGCGCAGCGGGCGTCGAACGCCCCGAATCTGCTGCGCCATTCCCGTTCCGCCCTGCGCTCTGACCCGCGACCTGGTTGGCGAGCTTCATGAGCTCGGGGTCCTGCATCGGGTTTCGCGAGTCGACCGCCTCCTTGATCAGCGACATCGTACTCTCCAGGCTTCTCCGGCGTGTGCTCGGACTCGTCATCGTCGTCCCAAGACTCGCCTGTCGCCCGTGCCCGCGGCGGAACGGAGTGACCGAGATCGAGGATGTGGGTGATGACGGCGAACCTGGCGAGCTCACCGACGAGGGCACTGCACCGCTGGAGATCACCTTCTCGAGCGCAGCCGCCACTCCGTTCGGCGGAGGTGGCGAGGCATGGCCCTCAGACGGTGTTGTGGGTTGCGAAGACAAGATCGCCCGACCTTCTTGGGACTCGGCGTCGAACAGCTCCGGAGGAAGGCGCTCATTCTCGATGTCGGACTTCCGGCTGCACGGAAGCAATCAGACAAATGTAGGTGACGAAGGAGAACAAGTACATACGCATCGTCGAAGCCGGATATGGCATCCTTGATTCCCTCGGCACCAAGCGCAAGTGCCCCATAGGGCAGCTTGGCTGAGCCAGTAATGCTCTTGAGCTCGGAGACTTTCTCAGATTCCTCGCTATCAAGTGAACGTCAATGTTAGATAACTATGACAACACAGGCGGACGCACCGGAGCAGAGCGAACACCCGCGCCATGCGGCCGACAGCAAGAATCTTGTTCTTGATAACTTTACGCCGTTCAGCTGTATCTTCGCTTGATGGCGTAGTGGGCGAGGGTACCGTCTCTTCGTCCGAGCTCTCTTCTAACTCTTCCTTAGTACAGCAATTAAGCATCGCGAGGAGCATGTCCGTGACTGCATATACTGATATGAGCACTGCAAAGGTCAGATGGATAAGATGAAATGCCTACTCTTCTCGCCTACAAAGGGCAGACTCCACGTGAATGCATCCATGAAGTTGGGTAGCCAGTACGGGTGAGGCGACGCGTTGAATTGGCGGATATTGAGAACGTTGCTTTCGTACTTCAAGATGGCAGCCTTGTTGTTATAGACATCGAGGTAGTTCGGTGCGGAGAAGAGGGTCATAACAGAGGGGAATCCAGTCGTCCGTGTCTTCCGGTACATGCGATAGCTATAATGAGAATTTACGCATAATGAGCACGCGCGCACGAGACCACTTGTTCAACGCACCCGGCATCCTGCGCCTCATGTGCACGGATAATCGATAACAACTTGTTGCGCTCAAGGAACTGGCAAGCCGCTTGATAACTATTGGCAACATCTTGTCAGTACAGCCACGCGACTACGAAGAGCGATATACAAACGTGAAAAAGTACGAGCAACCGCGTACGTGGTTGTGCACGAAGCTCTCGGACATTTTCTCCTGGCCGAAATCTTCGACAGGATCCGACCAAAGAATGTCACACATAAGACCCTGTGTGGGCGGCTCTCGGAATCGATCGATCTGACAATCCGACCGGGGCGCTCAGAGTTAGTATCCACTCTGTAGAAGAGGCGCGACAAACATTTCGGATATCGTCTAGGGTTTGCAGCTCGGGGGAAAGCCCGCCGTGGATGCAGAAGAATTGCTTGTTCATGATAGCGGCGAGGGGAAGCGCGCAGAACGACTGCATGCATGCGTCATAGAGACGCTCCGAGTACTTGCGCTTGCCTGGGATACAGTTGTCACGCTATAATCCCTCGAATAAAGGATGTGCGTACATTCAAGCTTGAAGGTGAAGTAGTCGGTCAGATGCCGACATTCGTGGTTTCCACGAAGAAGGAAGAGTGTCTCCGGGTACCATATTTTCAAGGACCATAGATATAGTACACACTAGAGGGAAACTCAGCACAGGCAGAGGGGACCAATAGAATAAAATACAGACCTCGATACTGAAGTATCCTCTATCCACGTAGTCGCCCAGGAAAAGATATCGTGTGGTTGCGGGACTGCCTCCGAGTTCGAACAACTTCATCAGATCGAACTGTAGTGTATGACGAGTTCAACAAGGAGTTCTACAACGCGAAGAATAAATCACATACGTATTGCCCATGAATGTCGCCACACACTACCAGATACAAGTCAATCTGGCAGTTGAAGACGCTACAGTGCCAGGAGCGTACCGGTGACTGGCGCGTCAACATGCAGAAGATTGGGTTCCGCACGCAGAATCTCTGTGCCTTTCTCCAGGATATACATGGCATGTTCCTCGGAGAGACGGCCCTCGCGATAAAAGTGGTTCTTCAAGAATGCGACATCCGGTTTCGTTGGATCTTCGCTCGAGAAAAATTGGGCATCGGTAGGCAGCGACATCGCCGGAGCTTGCACCTAGAAAGTCGTAGGACACCTCCAGATGAGTGAATAGAGTGTGCAGACAAAATATAACACAGACCTCCTTCACGACCCGCTCCTGCGTACTGATCGTGTAACCATTTTCGAGTTGGTGCTGAGTGAAGTCGATCTCTGGTATGGGGACCTTGTCGACTATTTGTATGATAGCCTTCTCGATCTGGGCTTGAGTGCCACTCATTATCGAAAGGCTTGGGTGGTGGAAGTCAGGAGCAAAGGGACGGGTACAGTGGACGGGGATGAAGACTCAAAGCGCCAAGGGCGATCGAAGCGTCGCAACTTGTTAGCGGGGTTGAAACCCCGCTTTGAAACTCGTGTAAGGCGTCGTGACTAGACGCTACTTACTGCAGCTTATTGGAGTAACGAAAACTACATCGCTATATATTCTCATGCCGGCGTTCGATTGCAAGCTCGTAGAGGCAGTACTCGTTATCTGCAGGGTCCCAAATTTCGCGAAATTCGGAGAAGAATTTGCTTGAACCCTGTATACACAGCAACGGTCCATAGCCACAAGTCCAGACCTGCATGGATAGTCGGGTCATGACCCAAAATACATTGGCAACACATGTTTTGCGACATTGAAGCCCAGCAACGATACGATGTATCCCGTGAAGAGTGGAAGAAGCGGCGTTAGCAGAAGCTCCGATCGAACTAGGAACGGAAGGGCTAGATATTTCGGTAGCATAAGCACGAGCAATTGCGAATTGGATTTGCCTCACCGTTGAGACCCAAGTAGACACCGTACACGTACTGCCCAAACCTAATGCGTAAATTTAGCCTCAATACCACCGAGATCTGAAAGAAGCACTCACGCCGCCAAGTAAAGCGTATTGGAGACGAACAGACAAATCCAATTGCTCTTGAGGATGATTGGAACAAGAAACAACTGCGCGAGGTATAGCGTGAGGTACAACGGGAAGAACGCATTTGTGTGCACGTCAAACGCGTAGGCCCATTCCACTACTGAATCTGCTGGCGTTGAATGTGACGGTGGTGAAACCAACACACGATTCGAGAAGAACCTGCAATGGAACTTTAGAGCCAGTCCGTGAACTCGCGTTCTACAGTATGACTGACCATAGTATTGTTGCCACCGCGATACCTAAGAGTAGGTAATCTCGGAAGATCATGAGTAGTGCCAGCTGTACGGCTTGAAGTGGTGTGTATGAGTAGACTACAGACCAAGCAACAGCGGATACTGCAGAACGTTGAACGACAACACGTGGGCATGACTATTGGAAACGTACCACTGAGACATGCTGCAAGCAGAATTAGAATGGCGGGATCATCTCTTGCCCATGTATTTTTGGTTTCTGTGAAGTTGGATGAACACATGTCTCGGCGACTTAGGAGACACTCGCACGCTTGTGAAAGTATACATTTCGATAGCTATTGGATTCTGATAAATACATGACTGACAGACTAGAATGAAGTAAGTGCTCACACTCTCTTCGGTGCCAGACATAGGTACGTGAGCTGCCAAGCCGCCAACTCGAAATCCTATATACTCGACAAGTGTCACACATATATCTCTCACTCACAAACGCCTGGATACATGGACCTACCATTTGCTGAAACCTCGTCAGGCGCCTGAAGATGACTGGTATACGGTTCGACATCGATGTCGACGCTCGCATAGGTGAGCTGCTGCTGTAGTATGGAGAAGTCGGCGAGTATGCGGGAAGTATGGTCGCCATGTCTGCGAGTACAGCGCACTTGCAAACCAAATAGAAAGGGAACGGCAGGAGGGAAACAGGCCAGAGATAGGCCTCCGGAACGCTGCAGGCAACAGTGAGCCCCAAGTGAAGCTGATATTCACCTCAGCACAAGCGCTGCGAAAGCGTCAGCGGAGTTTTAAGATTTTGCGCGCTGAGAGCGAAACTTCAGCCGGAGCCAACATTCAACCGCCTTTGCAGACGCCCGTCGCCGGTGCACTTGGACGACGTGCACGACAAACTCGCGACCATGGACGAAGATACCGAAGTCCTCGATTGGGGTAACGAGGACGACGAGCAGCAGGGTGCTCACCTCTACCAGAAGGCAACGGCGGGTCATGACGCCACCTGGCGTGACCCAGACGATGCAGAAGACGCCGTCTCGCTGGGCGACGAGGACGAAGCACAGGACTTCGCCACCCACCAGTCGACCGACCACGACAGCTCGCAGCGGGGTAAGCCTGCTACTCCGAGATCTCCTCCTGAGCAGCGGTCAGCAATCCCGGCCACCACATTCAACCGTACCAACTTTGTCCATTTCAACTCGGCACAGAAGCAGCCTCCCTCGCAGCCCCAGCCGAATTCGGATTCACCTAATCTTAAACGAACTCAGTCTCAACCCAAGCTCATTCACGCTCTCCCCCCAAAACCTGTTCTCACTGCTCCTGTCTACGTTCAGCCTCTCCCGCCACAAACCAGCACTTTAGCTGGTCCTATGGTGCGGAGGGAAAGGCGTCAAAACGGAACAGCGCAACCCGGCACTGGCGATAGCGATGCTCTTCCACCTGATTGGGAGATTCGGTACCCCAGAGGAGGCGGGTCGGAGGCCTACTTTTACAACATCACAACCCAAAAGTCGACATGGACTCATCCAGGACTGGTGAGCGGCGGATCGTCTCCATCGAAAGATCGAGAGAACGGCACTTCACAGGTGGCGGACACAAGGTCTCCTGCTCCAGGTGGCCTGGATCTCGCCATGCGTGCTAGTTCTCTCGAAAGAGGACGCAGCGGCCGCAAGGATGCGAATCAGAAGGTCTCGCCGTCGGACCAGATGTCATACGAAGATCGTCACTACCGTCCTGGTGAACCCGCCACAGTTGCCGAACCCGGCGTTAGAAGAGCCACTTACGACTCGGTAGTGTTTCCTGACCCACCAATTCCTACTCGCACGCAGTCACCGAGACCGGTCGGTGGCCGGTTCCGTTCGCGGTCCATTACGCCACCGAGGCGTGATCTCCCAGCACATGATCGAGTAGAACGCTCTCGTAGAGACTTCACCCCTCCTCGCACTCCGGTCGATCATGGTACGTGGAGAGAACCCCAGCGCGATATACTGCCAGCTGGAAGAGCGGGCGGTATGCCTGAGCGTGCTTGGGGGCCACCTCGGAAGTCGGTGTCACTAGAACCTGTGCAACCTCAGAGATTGAACAATCGTTCTCGCGATCGTCCTCCACGCTTGGATATGGATTCACCTCAGTTTTCGCCTGCGTATCAAGATCAGAGCATTCGTAACGGTCCTGATGAGTGGTCGGCCCCAAGTACGTTGTTCGAATCATCCCCTCCCCCCTCGTCCCCGGCGTCCGTGCTCCTCCCGAGGTGGAGGACACGCCCCTCGCGATTGTCTCGAGAAGCCTTGGGAGTTGAGATGGGCTGCCCTTTCCCTCTTCTTACTCGGCCCCTTCTCCTGCTCGACACCAGGACGCTCATTATGGACCCCTCTATTTTTCCCCTTCGCACTTTTCCCCTTTATCTATTCCTCTCCCTTTTGTGTGTTTCATCTTGCAGGACATAGGTCTCCGCCGCCTCTTGTGCGCGATGCATCCCCCCCGGCACTTCGACGCCCTGCGCAAGGGCTGGGCATGGGACTACTTGTGCCGCCAGCCCCCTTTCCGGATCCACCGAAGCAGAGAAGCCGATTCGACCAACCCGTCAACCCTGTCCAATCTGCCGCCGCTCGAGGGCCGTCGCGCCTACCGAATGATTTTGGGCCTCCTGGTCAGATCCCTCAGCGAAGAGGTCGTGACTATGAAGGTCCAGAAATTGGCCCCGATTTCGATCCAAAGCGCCGGCGTGTTGAAGATCGTGTAGCAGACCCGCCTCTGGAGCAACGGGCACCTGCAGACATTCTGAGTGCACACGGACTGCCACAACGACCGAATACGTCCCCATTTCCATCCCCTGCACCAGGCGATCAGTCACGTACGTATTTCTCGCGCTCGACTTTGTCGTACTTCACGCCGACTCGATAAACTGCCACACTGTGCATCTTCCTATACCTGCAGGTTCGCGCAAAAGGCCTCCCCTCCCACCGCAGAGTACTCGTTTTGCTGAGGCTTCAAGGGGCCCTACCACAGAGACCATTCCTCCCACGTCGCCCACGATCTCCAGCCAAGAGGGATCACCTTTTCCTTCGTCGCGTCCGCTGAATGAGGGCGGCGCCCCGCTGAGGTTTACTAACAGTTTCCCCAGTGACGTGCCCTCTGCTCCCCGCCGCCAGCTTCCGCCTCCGAACCGCGACGCTGATCTCGACATGGTGCCCCGCGGAGCACCAACGAGACCAACCGCGCCATCGGGCAGGCCAAGTCGCTTCGACAAGCCCTCGGCCGCGCCGCCGCGCGATTTACTGCCCACGGACCGCAATGCGATGGATATTGACCCGTCTCCTCACATATCTGCGATTCGCATGCATGACGGGCCTGCTCGTGCTAACATGGGCATGTATGCTGACCGTATGGCCACAGATCCACCAGTGGATGCACCCCCACGTGGTCCGCGGGCCATGACGAAGGGCGGTGTGCCGGGCATGTACCAGCCCCCTCCTCCATCGCCACCGTCTCTGTCACCCGTCGCGCCTTTCTCGAATCTCCGACCTGCGCCACTCCCGGATCCGGCATCAATGCCCGGCAGATCGCGCGCACGGCCTTTCCAACCGCAGCCTGTCGACAATGATCCCTGGGCTGAGCGCCGGGACAGGCAGGAAGTGCCTTTGAATCACGCGAATGGTCACCTTATGTCCTCGGATTTTCATCCAGGTAGGATGGACGACGACAGGAGTGTCCTACATAATGGTCCCCCGGGCAGGTCGACGCGTGTTGAGTCCAGACAACAGGTCATTTCACACTGCTACCTTTTGCGACGCCTTCTCATCCTGTTTGCCTAGTTTCCTCAGGATATGCGAGACCAGCGTGACCTTCCCCCTCGGTTTCCACGCCACCCTGATGGCCCTGCAATGCCGCGATCATTCTCCAATCCTAACTTGGCTGCGGCTAACAAGAGAGATGTTTACGAGCCTCCTGTAGAGCCTGTTCCTCCCCGGTCTACTGATCGTTGGCGTCCTACGGGCGTAGGGGAATCGACTCGTAGTCGTGCATTGCCTGGAAACCCCGACGATGAATTTGGACGCACGGTGAGTTTCTACTGGACTGGAAATAGCCATCCTCACTCACGGCTCACGGGTGCCATAGGCCTCGAGCTACCATCCCGTCTCTCCAACCAACCACTATCGTCCTTCGATGCCAAATGTTGACACAAATGATCGTCGACCTTCCTTTTCTGGAAATCGCAACGATGTGCCTGTGAGTCCTCCGTTGGTAATACTTCATTCGCCGTGCAAACAGAACTGCAGACTTTTGATCGACCACCACCTCCGATTGACGCATATCAAAATGGCGGTTCATCTGCTCGTCCTCGGAGAGACTCGGCTTACAAGCAGGACGACCGGCCTCGTGGTGTACGTTCTTGCGTCTTAGTAGTGTCATCGTATTCATTTTTGTCATTCCAGAGTCGCTTTGATCCTGAACCCGCACAGCAGTCGCCTTCCAGTCCGGTAGATTCCGAACCTCGCATCTGGATGACGAGGGAGCAATCTCGAGCGGTCTTTCAAGTGGACCATCCTCAACGACCGCCTCCAAGCTCTCGGACGTCTAACTCGCGCCCCCCTCGTGCGGACCCAACTAGTTGGCAGCCTCCGTTCGACGAGTCCAACCTTCCCTCGCGTCGGTTTAATGATGGTGCACCTCCACCGGGACGACATGACATACCTCCACGACCCCCAGTCGACGAATCTCCTCGCATGCGTCGCCAGGACTTCAGCTCAGACCGCGGCAGCGAGCGGAGCAGCCCCATTGAGACGCGTCCACGCCCACTCGAGGGCCGACTAGGCTCGCACTACGATGAACAGTATAGGTATCCGCCGATGGAAGGTCCATCGCAGCCGTCCTTGCCTTCACGCCCTCGCGACCGCGACATATACCCAGAGCCACCCCCTCGCGCAGACCTCAAGGACGTCCGGGATCGCCCTCCGCCCTTCCGCGACGAGCCTCCGCCAACCTGGGACCGCTCCGGCGCAGGCCGCGACGACTTCAAGGAGCCCCTGCCGAAGGCAGCAGTGAAGACGCATCCGGACCGTGCGCGGCTGATCGGCCCAGCGCCGGACCTGCCGCCCACGGAGGACGTGCTCACGAACATGCGGACGTCGAAGCCGGTGCGCATCCGCCGCCCGCCGCCCATGCCGAAGACGCAGCAGCAGCAGCAACAGGACAATCTCGCTACGCAGATGAGCATGGGCAGCCAGGAGCTGCCGCCGAAACCGCAGGGCATGCGCGAGGACGAGCGTGTGTCGCCTGCTGGCGCGGCGGACTTGCCGTTCGGGCAGGGCGCGGCGCGGCCGCCGAATGCGAGGCACGGCGGCTCGCTCCTGGACCGGCTGTCGCTGGACGATTCGCACACTGAGGCGCCGTCGCCGTCGTTGAGGGACCGGGTGGAAGGGAAGGGTGATGCACAGCTTGATGCGATGGACATGGAGTCCGAGGGGAATGGGGACGGGAACGGCGATCCTTCGATGCGAGGGGGAAGGGCGGAAAACGGCGCTTTGTCAAAACGAAAAGGGGGAGGAGGGGCGCTGGGTTCTAGGATTCGATGGCAGGTGGTGGTGTGAATATCCTTTTGTTTGTGTCTTCTCTCTACCAATTACAGAACATTTGTTGCACGCCCGGCAAGCTGTAATGTATACACGTTGCGTCGCGTAAGCTTGCGAACTCAGGTGCTGTATTCCCAGAGAGGGCCATACTGCAAAATGTCAATGTATGGGCGTAATTCTGAATGTGAGCGAAAAAGCTTTAGCTCAAATACAAATGGACACACTGGGAATTGAACCCAGCACCCCCCGCAATCACAAACTGTGCTAAGCGGATGTGATAACCAACTACACCATGTGCCCGGTGGTGCATGATGGGAAGACGCGGTGATAGGCGGTGCAGGGTGGAGAGCGGGAGTAGAGGGTGGTGCGGGCGTCGAGCTCGACGTTGTTCTCGACGGCGACGATGAGCAGCCCACCGGTCGCAGCAGCGCAGCCCGCGCCCGCACTCGATGCGTCCAAGCCAGACCGCCCACCCCCAGGCCCCCGCATGCCCTCCCTCAACCAGCTCGCCGCACGCATTAACCTCAACGCCGGCCCCGCTTCTGCAGCTGCCTCGTCCCGGCCCCGCCTTGCTGCCGCCCTCCTGCGCACAAGCTCGCAGAGCTCGCTGTCCACCGCAGACTCCACCGCCGTGAATCCTCCCGTGTCCCGCTCTGTGTCTCCTGCCAGTCTTGCCACGTCTCCCCCCAACAGCATCACTGTCACCCCCGCCAGCGACAAGGGCGAGTCGCTCACTGCAGAGCATCTCGAGCGCCTTAATAATGAGACGGAGCGGAAGGACAAAAAGGACAAGATGCCTGTGGGATACAAGAATATCCCCAGCCTCGACGCCATCACCGCACGTCTTGCTAAGGCCCGCACTCTCAGTATTGATGGTTCTGCTAGGCCCCCAGATGCAGAGACCATCGAGGATCCAAAGACGCCGGGGCTCCGCATCAAGGCCCCAGAGCATCCGCTCGAGCATACATGGTATGTACATGTCTAGTTTGCATTGCGCTCAAGGGTACGAGAAAGTGCTATTGACGAGGTGGTACGTCCCGGCAAGCCTCAGTGTACCGATCAATGGATTAGTCTGTGCCATGTCCTCCTGTCCATCCATTAATTGCTGGCTATATGCTCCGATGTGAACGGGCACGCGGACCGCACAGGGAGTGTGCATCGAGAGCACTTACCGTTCGCTGTGTCCAGTGCTTCTGTTCTTCAATGTCCGGTATTTCACTGCTTATAGCGAGATGACGACTCCTTGCCCGTCATTTGCTATTAATACGCCCTGGGGCCATTGGTCTGGCCTGAGATCCACATAGCTAAGGACACTTTTGCAGGACCCTCTACCACGACACGAAATCCAAGGTGCCCTTCACGCCTGCCACCGCAGCCCCAGTGGCCGGCATACCCCCGACCGACCCCCCGCCATCTGCGCATTTCGCGCCACCAGAATCGGACGAATACGAGGCGGGGCTGACGGTGATCGGCGAGTTCGACACAGTGGAGACGTACTGTCGGTACTTCAACTGGCTGAAGCCGCCCTCGCGCCTCGAGCGCAACTCGAACTACCACCTCTTCAAGTCGGGCATCAAACCGATGTGGGAGGACCCCGCGAACGCGGGCGGCGGCAAGTGGGTGCTCACGATGAAGAACAACGGCCCGCTGCTCGACCGCTGCTGGTCGTGGCTCGCGATGGCGCTCGTCGGCGAGGACCTCGACGAGGGCGACGAGATCTGCGGCGCCGTCGTGAGCCTGCGCAGCAAGGTCGACCGCATTCAGGTCTGGACGCGCTCCAAGGACGACGTTGAGAAAATCAACGGCATCGGCCGCAAGATGGCGAAGGTCCTCGACGTCTCCGAGGCGGACGGCATCGGCCTCGAGTTCCAGGTGCGCGTCTGCGGCGTTCTGCGCCGTCTGTCGCTGACCGGCTGCTTGCGCAGTACAACAACGACGACCGTCCGGTGCCCAACAAGTTCCTGACCATACAGGCGCTTCCGCAGACGTCGTACCGGACGTCGTTCCACGCGAAGAGCAGCCCGATCTCCGCTACCGCCGATGGCACTGCACCCTTCTCTGGTGGGGGTGGTGCAGGACCTGGCGGTGCTTTCGCAGGATTTGGTGTGGGTGGTGCAGGCGTGCTCGGTTCAGGCTGGAGAGGGAAGCGATGAGGACTACGTGCTATGGGCACCAGATATTTCTCGACGAGTGAGACTGCGAATGCAGTCGGGGGGAGGGAGACGGTGCGCTTGTTGCGATACGGCCTACGACATGACGGGGGTCCGCGATGCGTTGTATGAGGTTGGGACGGAGCAGGCTCAGCGTATTTATTACAACAACGTAATGTAGCAGCCAACGATACACATACATCCGCTGAATCCATTTGCGCGACCTATGTGGCCACGACGGGCGCACTCGCCCCGTCAGGCACGACGCTCGCAACAGCACCGGTACCGGTATCTTTGGCTGTCATCTTCTCTATCCATTTCTTCCGCCGTGCCACGCGAGCATCGAGTTTGTGCAAGGCCGCTTCGCGTTCCGCCCGCGTCGGGACGCGGAATAAGACGTCCTCCGTGCGCGACACGTAGAACAAGCGGTACGTCCGCACGCACACCTTGATCTCGAGCCCACCACGTGCTAGTATAGTAGGCGGGTCCGCAGAGCGGTCCGCAGAGGGCAATCGTGTCCTACAACGCGACGCATCCGTCAACATTCGTGATATGACGGAAACATGGATAACTCACTTGCGCAGGAACGGCATTCTGCTTGCAGGCAGCTCCACACCCTCGGTATTACCGTGCTGACGTGCTTATCAGCGTACAGTGAGCAGGGGAAGCCACGCGGCACCTACCGAGACGAACGAGTCGACATAAGCATGCCAGCGTCCGGTGAGGACCTCCGAGTCGTCGAAGCTCGAGTCATCCTTGCCGAGCAGCTGGACGGTGACAGTCTTCGAGTCGGTAAGCTGAATCCAAATCGACATAAGCATAGGTATGGAATTTTAACGTGAGGGAGGTGAGACGCACCCAGTCCATGCGGAACAGGTTCTCATCCGGCCCAAGAACCTTCTCCGTGTTCCGACGGAGGTTCTGCTGGTCTTGAGTCGTTGTTGCTACGAGCTCGCGCTCGCGATGGAGGAGGTCGAACAGCTCCTGGCTCTTGGCATCTAAGAGTACGGCTTGAACCTGGGTATATGCGTCAGCAGCCCGCACGGAAAGAGTGGGCCGCTGGGAAGCTACCTGCTTAATAAGCGCGCCAACAACCTTGTCGACTGTGAACATCTTGTACGCATTCTACGAATAGCAATAACATCAGCGAACAGTTGGGACCAAGACAGATGAATCTTCTCGCCTTGGCGCCGAACATGTAACGCAACTGATCCTCAAAGACATGTGGCTCGATCTCGTTGTCGAAGAGTTTCTCGCACGAATCCAACATCAGATCATAAAAGTGCGCAGCATTCGCGGACTTGTCATCCAGCCCCAAAAGACTGACTGCGGCACGCATATCGACAGCAAGGGAATTTGGCTTGCGCAAAGCAGTTGATTCGCTTGCAAGCTTTGTGGTGAGACCTCTGAAAATATGTAGGCGTGTATAAAGGACCTGTGGCACGATTAAGCCCGAAACCCAAGCAGAGACACGACGTCTGAAACTCACCTCTAGTAGACGGAACAGCACATAAAAGGTCGTATTCGTGAAGAAGCTATATCTCCGCCGCGCCGGGAGCCGTTCGGCTGAGGCTGATTCGCTGCTCGTCCCCACCGGCGATCGCCTCTCGTCTGCAGTTGCGTCTGGATTTGTGGGTGACACCAAACGAGACGCTGGCGACACACCGTCACGGGCACGGGTGCGTCGGCTCGACTTCGCTTGTTCACTCTTTAGCAGTCTCTTCCGTAGGTCACCAGCAGAGCCAGCTCCAGCCGCCTTCCTGTTCCGCCCTGCTCGAGAGCTGCCCGAGGCGCTTGCAAGTTCGGCATCGTCGACAGCGCTTTCTGTCTCCATGTCGCTGTCGACGGTCTCGTGCAGCGGCACAAATGCATTGAAGGCAACAGGCTCCAGAGCGAAGAAGAGAGGCACGAACGCACGAAGGAATATCTCGATCTTTCTCCTGTCCGCAAGCACGATCTGCGCCTGCGTGCGATCCAAGAACGACAGCGTGAGCTTCAGCGCATCCTGCAGCACCGCCACGTCCTCGATCACGAACTCGAGCTGGTGCCGGGGCCGCGTGCGCGCAAACAGCGGTTCGATGAGCGCCGCGCGCTTCGCCATCTGCTCCCCGCGGGCGGTCTCGATCTGGTTCACGAACGCCTTCGGCGTAATGGCCTTCTTGTCCGTGGCCTTGAACGTGATGCCCTGGTGGTCGAGCGACTTGTGGTAGTTGCGTGCGTCGACCTCGCGCCATACTTTGTTCCATTCGCGCTGCGCGCGCTTCCACTCTTCGTGCTTCTGCTTAAGGCGCGTGAGCACAACGGGGATCGCCAGTGCAGGGGTCTCCTGCATGAGCTGATACACCTCGACGCCGAGCTCGCGCCCGTAGATCTTCTTGATCACGCGCTGGTGGATGCTCTTTGCAACACCACCGAGATTGGGCTTCAGCTTGAAGGCGTTGCGCTCGTCCGGGTTCAGCTGTGCAATCTTGTTGCTGAGCGGTTCAAGCATCTGGATAGTACGATGGATCGCTTCGATGTGGAAGTCATACTCGTGCCGCTCCTCCTCGCTGCGATGGAGCGCCTCCTCGTAGACGTTCTTCTTGTGCGTGAGAAAGCCCGCGTCCTCACTCGCGAACGTCGGGTGCGAAATCCATTCGTCGTTCAGCACTGAACGGCACATGTCATCGCGACCTGCGCAGAGCACTTTCGCCTCCTACGTACCATGGTCAGCAACAATCACAGGAGAGTACGTTCCAGACTCACGTTCGCGGGGAGCTTTCGATAGCTACCATACCTGATGTTCAGCTGGTTCCGGCTCGGACGATCGAGCGTCGCTATCGGGCGTGACCAAACGTCCTCGACGCCTGCATACCGCTCGTTCTGCTCGTCCCATCCCAGGATGTCTTTGAACTGCGCCATGAGCTCTGTGTCGCCGAGGAACGATCGGCTCTCGCGCACGAGCTGCGTGCGGTCGATGATGTCCTGCGTGAAGAGGTTCACGAGCTTTAAGAACTCGTTATAAGTCTCCCGGTTGTCCAGCGCGCGTTTCACGCGGTCGAAGAATTGCGCGTCATCGTTTGCCGCAAGCGGTGCGGGCGCGTGCGGGGTGGGCACGGGGATAGGGGGAGGGAGAGCCGGAGCATGGTGATGGCCGTGGTTCTGGGAGTGCGAGGAGCGGCGAGGAGACGAAGGGCCTGCAGCATGACGATGGGAGAGCGCGGGAGACGGCACTTCCTGTACGGTCGCTTGCGAGCGCACCTTCTTCACCTTGCATGTCCATCAAACGAATGGTGCAAATATAACATGGGAAGACATACCTTGCTGGAACCTGCCTTGCTTGTCTCCTTCTCCTTCTCCCTCTCCACTGGTTTTCGTTTCCGTTTCTGGGGCAATGACGTGCCCGTGGTGGTGGATCCCTCGCCCCTCTTTTTAGACCCCTTCCCTTCGTTCGTCGGTGTACCAGCGCGAAGATCCGAGGATGCCACAGCCCGCGCGAGCTGAAGTTCCTGCATCAGCTTACCCGGAAGAAATTCCTCGAAGACCTTCATGAGGTCCGGGGCATCGAAGAACAGCTTGCCGATGCGCTGCAAGATGTCATTCTGCTTGAAATCTATGAGGCTCCGGAAATCTGCCACGACAGGCAGAATTCAACACGCACGTCGTTCGGCGATAAAGTAGACTTATCCGATAGGGTCTCCAAGAACTGCCTGTACCGCTCTGGATCGTTCTGGTATCGCTTCTTTACCCGCGCCACGAACGACATCGCGGGCTGGAAAACCTCCGGGACCGGATCGGTTGAAAATTCACCTTCTTTCTGAGCGATAGTGTTCGAGAGGAGCGTCGCGTCTATAGGGCGTGCACCAAATTGGTGAACAGGATTGCCAAACGCGAAGACACCGTCGGTGGCCTGGGTAGTCGTGCCTGCGGGTGTGATCACGGTGATGTAGTTTGGGTTTTGTGCGTCACTTATGCATTCGATGCGGTATCCAGCTGGAAGGAATGTGTTGAATCCCTGGATGAGTTCGAGGTGTCCGTGGAACAGATTGGACACGCGCTCTATGACGCCTGGCGTATCTATGCTGAAATAAGAGCGTACTGGTCAGCCAACAGATTGAAAAGGTGGCAATATACACACAGTTGACTCTTGAAGTCCTTCATGATATCCAAAAAGCGGTTGTAGACATCAGGATTGTCTTGGAAGCGCATTTTGACAGAGTCAAGATAGCTCAGTGCATCGGTGACATTAAGCGTTCGCTCAGGAGCTACGGGCTGGACGTCACCATCATGAAATACTGGCATGGAGTGCGGGGAGTTCTCAGAGATAGCGTGTGATGTGGGCTCGTCGTCGTCTCGTAGATGTAATGACGGTTCCATAGAATGCTCCGCCGTTGGGTGACGCGGAGATGAAGGGCGGTCAAGAACAGAAACCTCCGCATTCCCAGTTGGTGCTGCGTCTAGAAGTGGAGATGACTCGTGTGTGCTGGCGGATTCTGCAGGGTGGAGGATGGGGACAGGGTGATTTGTATTGTCCAGGTTGTTTGACTGCTTTGCGGGGTTCATATCAATGTCTGCCATGGTATAGAAGGAGCCAAAGGAGAACTGTTTCATGTTCAGATGCGCAACAAAAATCAACTGCCAGACTCAAGTCAGAACATGGGAAACATACCGTATTGAACGGTTTTCCGGAGTTGGCGACTGTTATTGACGCTGAAGTCGAAGTACAAGAATGCTTCGAGCTTCAGACTGTCCTGCGTGAGGGCACCGCAGTACTAGTGCAAGAGGAGGCCGATACCTGGCCAGAACGCTGGTCGGAAGGTGGCCAAAGCGCAAATCACGTGACAGCAGCACCGATCGCTACTCAACGCCATGTATATGATAGATTTGGAATACTCGACTCCGAGTCGGAGGACACCTGGGTTTTCTACCGGGTGGTCCGTATCTTCGGTGAAGCAGCAATTCCATCGATGCCCCTATTCCCCGCCATCGGAAGTGCGATCAAGTTGTGAACCGGATCGGCATTCACCGTGCGATCTACTTTGCATTCTGTAGTGAAGCTTTATGTTGTTCATGTAGAGAATCCATCTTCCTATTGCACCAATTATCATATGTCCGACAACAACCCGGTTACAAGGAGTGGAGTAGAGATCGACGTAGTAAGATCCAATAATTATGTAGAAATAACGTCCGGCAGATCCGCAACAAAGATGCCAACTTCTCTCAGGTAGAGTGAAATTCTTGGCCGCTCATGGCTTGTCTGAACATCTCTAAGGCCGCCTGCCCTCTATTCAAATCACCGTGGCTGTAGGCGGCGACCTCGTGTCCACTGCAGACTAAGTCAGAACCACATTTGCCAAAAAATATACTACTTACGCTCCATATACCCTGACATATGAAATGACTCCTGCGTTCTTATAGAGGCCGGCCGACTGTCCGGTGACCGTCCAGTTACTCAGACTCTGTTCAGCCCAAGCAGCGCTCGCAGACGTGTTTAGACTGTCCATCTGCAAGGTCATCAGTGTTGGTGTCAAAGACAACTGAATGCCCCGTACCACCGCCTCTACGCCCATGTAATTGTACAGATAATCCTAGAGGAGCACGTCAGCCGGTCAAACAGTCCTCAACACAGCATGCACGCACCGCGTCACCCTCGTAAATTACCACATGTACACCAGAGTTTATGACGTGTTCAAGTTCCGTGGTGGACTTCCTCATGCCGTCACCGGTATCCTGAAAGTTGAATAAAACTCCACTATTTGTCTCTTGCCATTTAGACTCTGCCCCGATGGATGCCATCAATTTCGTGTTGTTCAAATATGAAGTAGGGTCTGGTGGATAGGCGGATTCGAAACCGGTTTGGAGGATGTAATACGGGTAGTATTTCCCAAAGAGAGGATCCAGGATTTCCGAGTCGCAGGTCAACTGAGCCGCTGCACAATCGTAATCTGTGGCGTTGACATAGCATGAGATGATCTGCAAGTGTCATGAAGCGATTAGCATGGATGAGATGAACAGATCCGATAGCCTCTGCATACTTCGTCCCTACAGCCACCGGACTGCGTGAAGTTTGTCTCGCTGGTCTGTATCTGGGATTCTGACACCAGAGGGTAGTACCTTGCATTTGGAAGACAATTATCAGTTTCCTTCGATATAGAGTACATACAAACCGGAAGAAATCGCGTACGGATTATTCCTAGCATAACTAGCATATTCGCCATATTGAATGAGTGGATCCTAGACTCCTTTGCGTTCATTCAGTGTCTACACGCGATGGATAAAGATGCTCACTATGATACCATCCCCTATACCGAGGACCTTCAAGTTGATAGGCACTCCTTGCACGGACCCCTGAATGATACCAAGATTCTGATCCAAAAAGTACCTGAATGACGCCTGTGAGCTGTTGCACCCGACCATGGCATGCATACGATGATGCATACTTGGCGAAAAGTGGTCCATAGCGACCTCCGTATCTGAACCGAAGTCAGTCTCCAGCAGGACTAGGTATCGATGGTGCGACGTACGACTCTGTCCAAAGCGCGAAGTCTCTTTCCTGATACTTACTGAACTGTGGATCAGCAAAGAAGACTTGCAAGAACTGAAAACGTATCGGAATCAATCACGAGTCTTCCTTGGTATTTGATACTAGCGCACCGTCCAGAAACTAGCAGCAGCCTGTTCTGTGGTATTGACTTGCTCGGTGCCGTACGAGAAACCAGTACCGATTGGCTGATCGACGTATATGCTGCACACGGTTTAGACTTCCTGGCAGGATGGGCAAAAGACTGAAGGACGCACACGTTGGAGACTTCGTTCCACGAGTTGGGATTTAGCGTTACATCACTGCTATCGTTCGTCAACAGACATGGTCCATGCTCCTGGAATAGGCCGACCATGCTGGAAGATCCGGGCTAACATCAAAGTGAGTAGAAACGCCGTTGGCGAAGGAACATTCTGCGAACCCCTCCATTGATCCACACTGTAAATGGTGCTTGTTCGGGCTGCTGGCGAGCCTCGAAGAACCAGAACCTATGGCGAGGCAAACATGGATAAGCAACCCAATAACAGATACCGCAGTGATATTACTGACCAAATGCTATCCTCGGAAGAAATGTTAGCGTAGCCAGTGGCCTGATATACACCGGGGGTAGTTTCACAATAGTCTGTAATATTGTTGACGCGCAGAGGCGGATAGTCAGAGGTCGATCTCGGTCCAGCAGGGGATCCTAAGACGCTGTTCAGCACGACGAAAAGTGCTGTTACAGCTGTCCACAGTAACATGATCAGACACCGCGGAAAGAGTATTGAAAAGATGGCGTACGACTACCCGCGCACCAGGGTTTTATATGCGAGAGACTGTTGCTGGGAAACCTCGGGGCCCGAACGTGCAACCGAAGGCAAGCCTGGCAAGGGCGGCGACTCAACTTGAAGTCTGTAATGTGGAATTTCATGCCGGCATTTGTTCGCCGCCATCATGATGAGCTTAAATCAGCAGGCTATCCTCGCCGTTGGGAAGTCGACGTTTGGATCTTATGGTACAGAACGCAGCCGGAGACGAGTGCACCATGCCAGTGATCTGACGCGAATTCCGACGAGGTGCCGGGACCGTTCAAAGCGATGATTAGACGCGGGACTGCCTGCTACACAATATACTTAGCTAGGATACTCTAGTTGCAATGAAACAAAAACAGGTACAAGTCATAACAGACCGATAACATGAATATACAATTCCAATACAACTTTGCTCCTGGTGGGCTGGCGTACCTAGAGGTCGTCGGGGCAGAGGCAAGTCACTCAGTGCTGCGCATCTCATCACCAGCGCAAAGTAGAGTGGATCCGGACAAATAGCGTAGTGGTCCTACCGAAGATCGAGTGACTGCCATTCTACTCTTCGTTGGAGGCTTTCTTAGCATATCTGCCAGTCCAATGCCAACTTCGTCAAAGTCTTGCTTCGCGCTGTATTGTTCTATATTAGTTTGCACGTAACACTGGCATGTGACTAAGGGTTCACCAAACACAGCCAGGACATCTTTGAGCAGGTCACGTTTGGATAGACACAACGTTGTCGGAGACCATGAGTCCTCCCGTCCAGGGCGCCTTTGAAGAATGCATACGGTCAGTACAAAACAAGAGGAGTTCACAAAGTGCGCACCAGTAAACGGGACCGAACAGCTCCTTGACTAGCTCTTCGGCTTTCCCTCTGAAACCTTCGTCGGCTATCTTCTTCGCATAAAGTAGCAGTGTCTGCTTGTACTCTTGAGGGCTCTCGAGCGCCTTCGCAGCATGCAACTTTGTCTCCAAATGTCCCAAGGTAAGTGCAGTGTTCCACCAGGTGGGCCGTTCTCTGTCCGCCTTCCCGTCCTCGCCAGCGAACACCCGCTCGCTGATGGTGCTCTCCAATGCATTGAGGATGCCACGAGCAGCCAGCTGGCTATTTGAACGCTGCCGACCTTGCCAGGCGTCAGAACCTTCCGCCCACCAGCTCTCGCTGAGCTTTGTCCAAGCACACAGGGCATGATCGTAGGAGTGGGCTGTGCCTGAAGAAAGCTGAATGACAGGTGCACCATTAGGGCGTACGATTGCTGACAGGATTGTGCAGTTTGGACTGCACCAAGGATAGGGGCCACAGAAGTTGGAGGAAACATCGCCGCTTGCTTCTTCACATTCCTGAAAGTATGTTAGTTGTGCCATCAAAGTGTGCGATAGAATGACCATTACCAAACATGGAGCGTGCCCGAAGACGTCAGTAGCAGCAGAGAATTTTTACTTCCGGTGAGATATGAACAGGGTGTCCCAATACTCAGTGTCGGCATCAATCTGAAATGCTAGTCAGGAGATTGCGGATATCCGATAGAAACCACATACCTCCGACCAGTGGGTGAGTAAACGTTCACCGAACCGTCTTGCATGGCCACAGCACAGAAGGTCGTCGTAGCCGTTAACGCCAACACAGGTGAAGGCAAGTAGTCCAGCCACTGAGTCGTCTTCCCGCTGATATACATCACTTCTGTCGGGCCTGACAAATTTCGTGAGGATACAATCGAGTCCAAGAAGATCAAACATACCTCCACTTTCGGAGTTGCGACCCTCAAAAACATCTTCACTGCCCTCGACGGTGGTCTTCAAACACGTCAACAATGGCGGCACCTCCAGCCGCCCCATCATACTGGACTGATCACTCCAAAGACCCAACCCACCGCCCGTGCCACTGGCGATCTGCCGCACCGGAACCAAATCACGCACACGGTCCCCACCCAGCGTTCGCGGCTTGCTGACAACACGGTCGTCAGTGAGATCGATGGCCTTCCGCTTCCCCTTCCCGGCCTGCGCACTGGTGTCGAGGGAATTGATCCGCACGTCCATATCGAGGTCCGTCGAGAACATGTCTACATCCTCCGCGCCACTGGGTTCCACATTATATGGATTAGCGGCGTGATCAAACGTTTGAGCGCTCGAGCGTGGGGCGGTAGAATGTGTGGAAAATGTGGACAAAGGAACCGACGACGAAGCCTCGCCGAAGAAACGTGCGGACACGCCCACGCCACCTGCATTACTGAGAGGCGCCGAAGCAAGAGTGCCCGCGCTAGGGATGCTGCTTGGCCCGTGTGCAGCAGAAGGTATGAAGCCGTTGATTGACCCCACGAAACTAGGCTGTACTCGCTTCTTGTTCCGCTTCGCGACAAGCTTGTTCACCTGCTCGCCTCCGCCAGTCCCATTGATAGATGTACCAAAGCCATTTTGTGTTTGATCCGGCGGTAGCTGCACTTCTGCACGTCCTGGTGACGGTGGTGGAGTCATCCGAGTGCCAGTGGAAGTTTGTGTCACTTGTGGCGGTGCAGCAACCTGGTGAGAATAGCCTTCAGGCAATGGCGGGGCTACGAAGCCGAACTTCTTCAGGTATTGTTCCTGTGCAGAATGAGGTGCGATCCCTTCCAGCTCCTCCGGATCGAAGCTGAAAACTGCCATAGTACCGTCCGACGACACGGCATACAAACTTAGGCCATCTTGCGACCTAGCGAACGATAAGTGACAACGAAGAAATCAGGCATCTTCGGCACACACCAGCTCAGGTCCATAATCTGTCTCTCGAATACTTCTTTCGCTACGATGATTGGCCTCGCAGACTTAGTTTGCCATACAGATACTGCTCGGTCATCTGCTCCTAGCGCCACGACGGAACAAATGTTGGAAGCCACGACAGGATGTGACGGATCACGAAGAAAGACATGGGGATTGTATGCCTGGAGGAATCGGTCAGAGGGGCAGCGACGGCTGATTGCGTTGGGACCGACTTACCGCCACTTCGACAGTGTTCTCGTGACCAACCAGACTGATTTCCGACGTCCATGTATTCCTCGCAATGACAGCTGCGATGAATACGTAGCCTTCATTGTTGGTCGCATTGGAGGCAGTTATATGTGCCCCATCGGGGGACCAACTTCGGTGGATGATAAGTTCAAGAAAAAGCGCATAAGAGGACGTGACCCACCTCAATCGCCTAAAGAATGTTCCCGGGGAGTGGTCAAACGGCTTCCTGACTTCAGCTTCTAGCTGCCAGTCCGTCGTCCGCCATATTCTAACCGACCTATCATCCGATCCCGTGGCAAGAAACTCGCCCACTGGATCCCAACAGACTCCCTTGACGAATCCTTGATGTTGATCAATCTTGTGTAAACGTTCTGTGGGCGCGGCATAGAATATGACACAGGGTGGGTGTCAGACAGGAGGATCAAGAACGATGTAACATACCGAGAGTGAACCCACACCAGATAAAAACTTGTGAATCAAGGCCAGCAGTGGCGAGATATCTGTCTCCCGGCGACCATGCGAGGTCCGTCACATCTGGCATCGACACTTAGCAAGAACACTCGTGTGCACTACAGGAACATACCACTCTCATGTCCAGGGAGTCTCTTCAACGGTCTCCAGCCTTCCACGTTCACTTCGTCCGAGCCCCAAACCTTGCCCTTCGCCGACCTAGAACCGCCAGACGCGTTGTACACGCGAGTAGCACAAAAGCGACGAATGCTACTCACGGATCGAGGTCCCAGATCATCACAATCTCGTCGTCGCTCCCACTCGCCAACCACCGCCCCGAATGCGCCCATCGCACCACCAAAACCGGACCCGTATGCATTTGGAGCGTGCTCAGCGACTTAGGTGGCCGCCCCGACAGCTCCGAGGCATGATTCAGGATGGGCTTCGTGCTCCATATCCGCACTTTCGCGTCCAGGCCACCCGTAGCGATGCGCGAGCCGTCTGGGTGGACGTGCACAGAGAATATCGACAGACGTTTAGTTTGGTCACCTCTCATGGAGGTGTCTGTCGTCTGCATGAGTACTATTGATCAGAAGAATGTACGGACCACGCACCTTTGTGCATAACCCAGGCTGGCTTCGTGAATCTCATATTTGACGCTGCAAGTGATAAACACGGAAAAGCTTAGAAGAGGCCGAACAACACTGAGTACAACCAGAATTCGAAACCACAAATTTATGCAGTCCGGCACTAGAGATGATCAACGGCACAACAAATTCCTCGACGTTGATATAGGGGGTGCCAGAGTGAACGGCTCAAGAAGAAAGGCGATGGCTATTGTAGGCCAAGTTCACAACTGCATGCATTCAAAATCGCAGAGGTCAGAAGTGCCACGTGCCCACGTAGGACGATCAAATAATTTGTGAAGTTTCTCCTAAGCAAGGTATATATATGCATTGTATACGTCGGAAAGTCCAATGAATGTAGTATATACACCGGTATAGACACGATCATCACAGAGGGAGAATGTCATGATCGACAGGGGTATACGAAAGGCCGCGCTCATGACAGGTATATCTTGCGAAGTTGTCTAGGCACCGCGCTTTTGCGGCAGACAGGGCAAAGTTTCTTATTCGCCAGCGAATGCGTGATACATCTAGATGGGTAATCTAGTCAGAAGATGCATTTCATAAGAATGGTTGTTATGCTTACGACGTGCAGAACAAATGACCACAGCGAGTGGAGCTAATATCTTGCGCAGGCTCCAAACAGAGAGGGCAATTAAGCAACAGACCAGACGATGGTGCTTTCGCCTGACCACATTGCACCGCTTTCTCCGTTCGCGAATCGCAAGTACGGTGGATGCCATAGTGGCAAACACTCGCATCCGCCACCGAAAGGTTCTCGTCTTCAGAGTCAGAGCCACCGGCAGACTGAAGGCGAATCAGTCAGGGTATTTTGCGCAGGAACCAAAACTTACATTGGGGCTGTCCACACGATTCAAGACTTGTTGTCTGGAGACAGGGGCAAAGCCGTAATAGGCTTCCCGTTCCTCCTCCAACTCTGTCTCATCGTCTTCGTCCCAATAATCGTCTTGTTCCGAGGAGTTATCATCGTCGCCGCTGTTTTCGTCGTCTGCCCGCTCGTTTTCTTCTGGGAATGCAGTCTGTCCCATGTCATCTTCCCAACCTTCGCGCGAGTCGTCAAGACCATCATCGTCCTCTGAGTCATCGTCTGAATCGTCGCGGTGGACGGCGGCGTACTCTATATGCTGCGAAAGGGGCAGAATTAGCGCAGCCAACGACACAACGCACATAAACATACCACTCGAAATCCAGCGGCAGTCCTGAAGTCCTTTTCGCAGACGACACAATAATGATGTCTCGGAGAAGACACCCAATGCTATGTCAACGGTGCGTCAGTATAGGACCAAAGCCACCTCTGCCACACTCACGTTACGGAGAGAGTTCTTATTAGCGAAACGGCGATCGCACCTGTCGCACTTTGGGTGGTTAGGGGAGTGCTGTACGTGCTCGGACCGGGCCTCGTCTCCAGGGAAGTACCGGTCACAAAGCGAACAGTACGTCATGTCGGCATAGACTACTTCAGACATTATGAGTAGGCAAAGGGGGCCGAGGTGATGTCTGACTGCGGTGTCGCGGGGCTGGACGATTGTGGTGAAAAGGTAGATGGATGGCATGGAATGCCCTACTTTATACCTGCATAGAGTGGAGTCCAACCGCTACCCTCATCTTCCGCGACAGTTCCGCTCAATTATCTGCGGAGCAGGTCGTCCATCGTTGAATGTGCGTCAGTGCTGGTCGGTTTCCCAACAGCCACAGGCGGATGACGGATTCCACTACATTTCTGACCGGAGGTCAGAAAGGCATGGGAATCCGTCAGCCGTCTCCGGCTGTCTGTATGTCTACATATCAAAGACAGTCAATTACTAGCGAGAAGTACTTGCATGCGACATACATACTTGCGATGCTGAACATCGGACAACGCGACGCCGGGGATGCGGAGGGTCACAATTCCAACAAAGCCGGTGCCCGATGAGTTGTTTGAGGAGTCAACATTTCAATTCGCAGTGCTTCGTAGTGGGTTCCACATTGAAATTGCTAGGCAGCAGCGAGGTACAGAAACAGTGGCACAACGGAATAGTTCATTGTGTCGAGTGAACAACGTCGTAGGACCCTAACCCTATCAGGTAGTGTGATCTGCCAGAGAGCGTCGTCGCCATGCACCGGCCTGCCCCCAACGATGTCCAGAAAGCACAGATAGTCGGAGGGAAAAGGGTCGGAAACGTCGCAGGCGCGTTCTGTGGCCGGGGGGTCCGTGCGCGAGGTGGCCAGGCATGTCTAAGCAAGCGTATTTCCAAGCGGACTTTGAAGCCGCATACCAACTATATAACGCGTCAACTTGCGCCAGTAGCCGGCCACCCTCTGCACCTCCCAACTCTATCTCCTCCCTTGACCCTCCGACTGCTGATCCAACACAACATGTCTGACACTGGAGACGACAAAAAGTCCGGCTACCGTCTGGAATACGCCCCTAGTGCACGCGGAAAATGCAAAGGTGTGTAATCTACACCTGATGAGTGCGATGGGTGTTCGACGTTGCTTATCGCGTTTTTTCGCGTTTCTTCCCCATGTCCAGGTCCGAAACCCTGCCAAGGTTCGTCTATCCATCCTTCGAAGTATCTGGTTGCTAACGTATACTGGCAGGCACTGCTATTGGCAAGGGCGAGTTGCGAGTGGGCTCGCTCGTTGATTTTAGGGGAAACAGCTCCTTGTACGTATTGTCGACGTTGGCCACATCACTCGCTTGTCCCCCGTCCCCCCATGCTATGCCGTTCACGAAGTTTTCTAATATGTTTTGTGTTGCAGTTCATGGCGCCATTGGGGCTGCGTGACTGAGACTCTCATCAAGAACATGAAGAAGTCGTTCGAGGATCCGGACGACCTGGACGGTTTCGACGAACTCTCCGGGGATGATCAGGAGAAGATTCGGAAGGCTTGGGAAGAGGGTCATGTCGCCGACGAGGACATCCCTGAGTCTGCTCGTAAGTCTGGCAATGAAGACGAGGAGGAGGAGGACGAAGACAAACCCAAAGCTAAGAAGGCCGGTGCCAAAGCCTCTAAGAAGAAAGACGAGGGTGACGGCAAGGGCGTCTTCAAGCTGGAATACGCTTCCTCTGGACGGTCGAAGTGCAAAGGTACGTTGTCGCATTCGTAGTCGCGTGTTGTACTGATCGCGACTTTACTCGACCAGAATGTGGCGGTAAGCTTATGCCGTGTTCACCCCCGCCGTCCGTAGCTCATTGTTTGTTCCCTGTCTAGAAAACGTTGGCAAGGACTTCTTCCGACTCGGAAACGAAGTCGAGTTCCGAGGCAATAAGTCCTTGTATGTGCTGCCTTCTCTCCATCATTCGCATGCACCTGACGACTGAATGATGTGCAGCGCATGGCGCCATTGGGGTTGCGCCGACAAGAAAATGGTCACCTCGCTGAAGGCCTCTTACGCTGAGCCTTCAGAGATCGAGGGCTTCGGTGATCTCAAGGATGACGAGAAAGAGAAGGTGCGGCGTGCGTGGGAGGAGGGTGAAATTCCTGAGGACGACAAGGGCCCGGGCGAGGCAGTTGACACCGGCAAGAAGGCCGTCCGGAGGAAGAAGAAGGCGGAGGATGGTGAAGAATCCGAGAAGCCCAAGCGCTCCCGGGCCAAGAAGGCGAAGGTGAATATCAACCATTCCTCCCACTGGTCCTCTATTTGACAGCCTTTGGTCATGGTAGAAGGGTGACGACGATGAGGAAGACGAGGAAGAAGAAAAGCCCAAGAGGAAACGGGCTCCTGCTAAACCTGCGGCGGAGAAGAAGGGGAAGGCCCCGGCCAAGAAGAGGGCTTCCAAGAAGAAGGAAGAGTCAGAGGAGGACGGCGAAGATTTCGGTGACGAAATCGCCGCTGTCGGCGCGGACGACGACGATGAAGAGGAAGAAGTAGAGGAGGTGACCAAGAAGCGTAAGGTATGCCTTCTAGAATGATTACGTCTCCTGCTATTTGTGGTGTTGATTAGCGTCCGTTTGCTAGCGTGCCCCTCCTTCGAAGGCATCCTCGTCCAAGCCGCCCTCCAAGAAGGCCAAGTCCTCTGCTAAGCCGGTCTCCCGCGGCAGGAAGAAGCAGGAAGAGATCGTGGAGGAGTCCGAGCTGGAGGAAGACGATTGAGCAAATCCCTTGTCGCCGCCGGTACAGTAGTTCACGTCACGTTTATCATGCCGATTCTTGTTACGAAGTCGTCGCTGTGCTTCTCGGAGTTGTCGCGAGCACTGTAAGTAGTGTATTTCTTAATTGTAATGTCGACCTGTTCTACGTTCTGCATTTGTTTGTGCTATATAGCTAGAGCTCGCGGACGGTCTCGATGTTCAATGATCAAATATTGTTTATTCTCCCGTGGTCTGTGTTGTGAGGCTCTGAACATGTCAAAGGATCCGGATAGTGTGTCGCGTCTTCATCTACGTAGCGATGGTGCACACATGCACACTTGATGCATGGACAATCAATCCGCCCTCACCAGAAGTTCAAGCACCCCGAACCATGGCCAAGTATTATTTAAGGGAGGAGACCAGGAAAATCTTCGGAAATTCACGCCACAATGTAGATAGCCTCACGTGACCGCGCCGACTGTAAAACCGGATAGTCTATAGTAACTAATAATAGTAGTAAGACTATAGCTTTGCTCAGATACAGTACTTCACGCAGACACCGTACACGATGGCCGACGCAGACTCCCATAATATGTCCTCCAAGTTCTTCGACGCTGTCGTTGGTCCCAGGCGGTCTCCACGACATGCAGCTAGTTCTGTCAATGGAGCCCCTACTGTCAAATCCCAGAATGCACCGAGTCCCACACCAGCACGCCTACTCCTGTTTGACCCGGAATTATTTCCCGGACGTCGACGTTCCCGAAACATAACGTCGTCTGTGATCAAAAAGGAGACTTTGATAACCCGAGCGGACAGTAGCTCCAAGAAAACGGTGGTCGCAGCGGGGCCTTCACGCAAGCGCTCTGTCTTGGCGAATCCCAAAGACGAGATCCTCGATGTACGACCCGGCCGTGTTTCGAAGGCTCAGGTTAAAATCAAGCGCGGATTCGCCCCACCAGAGCAATATGCACATCTTCGGCCGCTCCAGGACTACCTCCAAGAAGGGCTGGATGGTACGCCGACAGTGCTCATTCTAGCTATATCTCACTCAATCGTATTGCCCATCTTCCAGTGATTTTCTGCGGAATCAAGTCAGTTGACATGGTATTTGCCTGACTTGTTTCACCATGTCAATTCCGTCTTTGTTCGGCCAGCCCAGGAGAAAGGCATCACAAAAAAGGCGGGCATCTTATCAAGACATCGGAATGCGATCTGATACCATCGTGGTCGGTAAAAGACTTGGAAGGAGTACAAGGCTCGCAATAGTGTCAAACCACAAGAGTCCACGCTACAATCAAGATATGAGCCCGGCATAAGAGCCCCGGCATAGTGTTCTGAGGAGCGAAAGTCTCGTCGTCCTGGTCAGCACTGGGCCTCTCCCACGATTCACGAGGTCATCGGGAGGGCGGTAAGTCTTGTCGGCCTGGTGAGCACTGGGACTCTAATGATGTTCATGAGGTCATCGGGAGGTCGGGCAGTCTTGGTGACTGCTGGGACTCTCGCATCACTCACGAGGTCATCACAAGGGGCGGGGAGCATGCCATCTGTCAGGAGGAGATTCCAAGGATGAGTATGGTTGCGGACAATGCAACCACTATGTTATAGTTGTTTGTTCTCGCGCTCTCCGTGTAATTCAGTCGCAGTACGCAATAAGTATTCCATTGCTAGTGACAGCTAGCTACGATGACGGCACTACTTGGGCTGCAACTATCCGCCGGTCAATTGCCGTTCCTGTGCCCGAGTGGCGGTCCTCCCGACGTAGTGGAATTGGCTGCTCTCGTCGCTGCCTTTTGAGCCCGCATCCGAGCCGCAACCGACAGGTGGGGACGGCCGTCAGAATTCTCTTGGTCCTCGTCGGCTGAGCAGTAGTCGTCTTGAGACCCGAGCACAAGACTAAGCTATGATTTAGATGCAGCACGGATAAATGAGCGAGCAGCTTACTTACTGAGTGTACCAACTCAGCAGATCTTCTCGTTCCGCAGGTGACATGCCCTCGTCCATTTCTTGGACGAGTGAATGATGGAAATTACCGTAATTGAACTTGCCGGGACCATCGCCGACACCCATAATTTCTTGCGAGGAAAAGGCGAAGTGAATCTATGAGCCATTGTGAGAGGCGGGCTGCGACGGTACTAATCGGGTACTCACCAGTGCAGCACCGTACGCGATGGCGCCAGTGGTGATGTTTCGAACACCGTGGATGACCGCCCTTGGCTTACGTGACTTGCCATGATTGGCCTTGGCCTTCGAAGCTTCATCCTCGTTCGCGTTCTTGGGGAGGGCAGCCGAGGGGCCCAACAGGATATGCTGAAGGGCCTGTGGTGATAAGTTGTTAGGCCCGCCAAACGAAAGAAAAAAAGAGCAACTCACCTTCACGATCCACGTCGACCGTAAGAAGCCACGATGTAGATCATCATTGTCCACTTGCTCATTCTCCCACAGGAACACCGGCCAGTCCATAGACCCGGCAGGGTAGGTTTTGCTCCCGTTAAGTAGTCCTTCTTGGACCCTGCCGTGCATGATTGATAGTGAGTGCACCATAGTACGCCGGATATATGAAACGTACTTCGGATCACTCCAGTCGTACCCCGCAGGGCACAACATGCGACCAAATTCGGGGTGGTTGAATCCGCGCGTCTGCTTGGCATTGATGACCACGTTCGGCTCGAAGTGATGCCAGTGAAAAATGGCACTCTTGAGAGTGTACGTATCTGTGCTTCGTTGCGAAGCACGCCCTTTCTCGAGCTGGGAATTGCATGTTCAGCATGAAACATGGATCAATGAAGTCATGAAGCAAACCAGCTTTGCGATCTGCATAGAACCTTGCGGCCCGCGAGCCTGCAGTTCCGCAGGAATACTGGGGGCGATCTTGAGTAAAACCCGATATAGCTCATGCATTTTCCGTGTCCTGTATCAAAAACAGTTAGTAGTGCGAGAGCACACTCGGACTTTGCATGGCAGGTTACCTGTATGGCAGTGTTGTTAGTGGGGAGTTGTCGTTGCGTGAATACCCCGTATCTATTATGGTCTGAAAATTGCGCCACATGTCTCCCATAATACTGAACATGCTGCCCTTCTGAGAGAGAGGGTGAGCATCTGTTCGGCTGGACAGAAGTGAGCGGCCAAGACATGTGTCAATAATGTGGGTCATTTACACTTTTTTGGGGGGGATGTCATTATCAATGCCATCATCGTCCACTACAGCACGAGTCCGGCGAGCTGGGATGATTTGTCCAGATGGGACGTCTAGAGAAGCGTCGGCCGTGGACGTAGAAGTCGAAGCCATCTGGGGGCTGTACTTGAAGCTAGCTGGAAAAGGCGGTTGCAGAACGAGAGTGAAATATACCTGTGGCTGCAACTGTACAGTGGCGTCCCAGTTCAAACACCGCAGGTGATAGCACCATGCTGGATCTGAATGGTCCCTTGATCTGGGACATATAATATAGGGACTTGATTTATAATTCATAATCATTTGCGATTGCATCGACATCGACATCTACGTCCTCATCAAGCTCAGCGCTATGAACGTCATCTTCGTCACCTTCGTCACGGACTGGGAGTTCTTCGTGAGCAGGTCCGGTGCGTTCCGACGTGGTTAGATCAGTCTCAGAGGTCATCACCTCAATGTCCTGCGCACGAACATTCAGGTGGCCAATGCCCAAGCCCGCAAATCGCGTGAACATGTCTCGATCAACAAACCTACAAGATGTCAGCAAGCCGTTATAAAAATATGCAATCATAATGTCACGAACCGGTTCACATAGTAGTGTCGCCAGTCGCCTTCGGCGTCACAGGCAATTGAGTTGCTGTTGACACGGCCATGAGCGAAAGCAGGAATCAAATGACAGGCACGTATAACGTGTCCGGGGTCAACAAATCCAAAGGCGTCGCGGGATAGTAGTGGATCAAAAGAGATGCGCTCGAGCCGTTTAACACTGGGGCCATGAGTCGCGTCCACATCGTGCGACATCCATCGCACCCAAAGGAATTCCATGTGTACCGGTTGAGAGACTCTAGGAGGCATGACGTTGGCGTGAAATACGCCGAGGACCGAGGCATATGCCCAAGGGTAAGGGGGGGTGTTGGGTGTATGGACCATAATGGTAGACTTGCCAATGCGTGGATTGATGAGGTCTTGATCACGTTGGAGGTCATATGTCGTATAATTGATGTGAACGATCGCATGCTGGTATATACGATCATGTTGAATGATGAGGGGCATGTCTTCAGGTACCGGATGACTGCTGCTCAGGCGCTCGCGGAGGTGGATCTTCAAGTCACGGACAAAGTACTGCATCAACGAGCACGTTAGAGGCCTCACATTGTGGAGTTTCGTGAGATGATGTACCTTGACAGCAGGATCATCGGGGTGGGCTGCAGTCCAATCGCGCAGATACAGTACATTTTTCTCCTCGGCTGCGATATGGTCATGTTCCTCAGGCCGCATGTATGGTAACTGCTCCGTGGGTGCAGCATTTCGCGCGGAGGGTCCCGGTACATCTACACCCTGGTCTCGAAGTTCATGCGCCATTTGCTGCATGCGAGTCTGGCGTACGTCTATCTTGACGAGCTGGTCATTGGTCTTGCGTTGATTTGTGCGACGATAACGGGCCTTGACTCGTCGATGTTCGAGTTCTCCCTTGCATATAGACATAGTCAGTCACACACAGGAAGAACGAAAGAATCTAGCCTTACTAGTTGTGTACTATACGAGTCTGTTGACCCCACCTCTCTGATGAACTGCACATAGTGGCCGAGCATATGGGCCTTGACCGTCGCCAAATTGAATTTGCGAGAACGTCGGCCTTTTGACTGAGCAGGCGTAGATGGAATATGTATCCCCTGTCCAGCAGACTGACGTGCTTCTGCACGCTGGCGTGCGGCACACTCGGCCTCGGTTTCCTTTGTTGCAAAGGCCTCACAAGTGGTGTATGTGAAGTAGCGCAAATGGACTCCCAGCACAGTTGTTGTACTGTCCAGGCTCGCCAATGAGGTATCGGTGTGTTGGCGCATCTTCGCGAGGCCATGCCAGTAGGCCATCACATAGAGTAGCGAAAGAATGGTGTTGTCGTGGTCTGGTGGCAGCAGACCTTCGAAACACGGAATGGCACACTGAAATGCTGCACGTTAGCTCCGACACTACATGCAATTCAGTGCTGTCGCAACGCACCTGAAGAATATCTTCGAAATCCCGTGCCGCCATCCTTTTCATCTCCGAGACGTTGGCTGCAAAATCCCGTATTGTTGATCGCCCGAATGCAGGCACCAAGCGAAATCTTGGAATTGTCAAATCAGCATAAGACTGCATCAATGACGACAGAGACAGCTTACCGTAGGTTCAGTTCATGTACAAGCTCCATATTGTGTGCTTCGAGGATCCGGATCAAGTGGGCGAACAACGCTTTCCAGACTCCCAATTCAAATTCGTGCAATAGGTCGACGACAAGGAGCAGGAAGAAATTGACACGAAAACGCAGGAGACGTTCCGAAAATGTGTTCTGTTATGCAAATTAGCGGAGTGATTCATCAGGCGAGACTTCGCCACCGTGACTGACCTCGGTGGGAATCAATGAGTGCTCTTTCAGCAACTCATCAACCTTCTCGCTGTTGACAACATAGCCGTCTTTGTATATCAGATCACGCGCTGCCGAAACTTGCAGTTGACGCTCTGCATCATCCTTCCGCGCGAGGGTCTCACGAACGGCCCGATCTTCTGATGTACCCAATTGCGGCACACAATCCATTGTGACCAGGCAGCGAGGACATGGACATCTCCCCTTGTCGCGCAATGTTGCAATGAGCACCCTGTTCGTACAACAACGTCAGTCGATTGCGAGAGCATACCTAGAGACAACTTCACTTTTCTGGATAATCTGCAGAATAACTGAATATCCGAGGATAAATACGCCGCCGCACACCATCCATACAGTCGATAACGATCCCGTGTTCGTATGCGTGCATGAACTCGGTGTCAAGTAGCAATGCCCATGCCGCCTGAAATAGCTCACGCCGGCAATGAGTAAGCAGCTGTGCGGTGGCAGCCTTGCCCTTGTTCAGTCCACGAACAAAATCCTGGATGTCGTCTGGAAGCTAATGCATAATGAGTCTCAGTGCAACCAGCACCAACGAACGAGGATGCTCACCGACGCAAAGTAGGCGACGTGATGAGCCGCTTCTGCACTTGGGCGAGCACGGACGTACTTCGACTGGTTGGCAAAGTACATATAATTCGGCCACACTTTGGACTGACCGAACTGGGAAACATGGGTCGCATCCGACCAGAACATCAGACCAGCAATCGCACGGGGGAGATCACAGCCAGGTTCCCGGGGAGAGTTCTGCAATCGGATGTCCTCATTGACGAAGACCTCCGAGTTATACATCTCGCCGTATACTCGTTCTGCAGAACCATTAGAGTGTGGACCCTGATATTCGAGAAAGCAGGGGTCGAAGACGAAGTCGCGTGCGGCGGGGTCGGAGGAGAGGGTATCCTTGATGACACTGCAGAGGTTCTTGTGCCAAAAGCCGTCGACAGTAAAATGGGCGCCGGGGATAGGATGCTCGGCTGGAATGTCCTCTACATGCTCGCGGCGCTCAGCACGCATACGCGCATTGTTAGCTGCCCGCCGGGATGCCTGTGTGCTCTTCTCTCCGGTTGGTACTCCAATTGTCACGGAGGACTTCTCCCATCCACCACGTGCACCTGTCCATGGTGTACTCTCGTCGCTCGCCAGTTGGGCATCCAGCTTCTTAAAGTCGACTCCCTTGAGATCGGACGGCTCAAAGTCGACCTGCGTGATGAGCTCTTGCATCGCCTCGCGATCGGACACAGATTTCTTGTCTCCCGCAAGCCAAAAATGATGAGCGAAACGAAACGAGCTGAGGTTGGGGAAAGGGGATATGATCTCGGCAATGGGACGGCGGGATTTCTTGGCGACAGCGGCATCGGCGATAGGCGCATAGCATTCGTTCAGGTCAATGCCCACACGCGGCGGCTGCGTTGGGCGACGTTTGTACCAGCTTTTGAGTCCGAATCGATTCACCGCCGTTCGCATGGTCTCGGTAAGGAGGAGAACAATGCGGCGAGTAGGGTGGGCGGATCTCATGTCTCCATCTCGTGATGCAGGACTCTCCCGGCGAGGCTCATCCAGTTCACCAGGGGCTGCAGGAAGCGCGTCGCGCACTTTCCATGTCGGACGAATACGCCGGCCACCGCGTGTAGTCGGTGTAGAAGACACGTCTGTGGTATCTTCACGTAAGGACGAGGGACCCATGGGATCCAATTCGCCGAACGGCATGTCGTCCTGACCACCCGTTCAGTATCATCGCGGCTATATAGTACACGAGATGACTTACAAATGCTGGTGAATCGGCAGGAAAGCGTGGGCCTTCGCTCGAGCCCGCTGCACCACTCGCTTCTGACAGAGAGCATACCTGCGCCTTCCACGGGGAATCAGCATCATCAAAAATAGTGCTCGATTCTCGAGACTGACCTCCGCTGGAGGCCCGGTGTTTCGACGCTTTTGAGGGCGCTCAAGCTCCTCCTCCGACGCCGTTCCATGAGCATGCCCCGACTGCTGTACGCGCTCGTACGTCTCGCGGGCACGGCTTAGGTGCCATGAACATTTGTTCCGGTGCGCATGGAGGGCCCGCGTATTCAGAAACCTGCCACCACACGCGCACTGGGGCATACTCGTAGATGGCGTGTACGCGGTATCTATGCGCCTAGAGTGCTCTCGGGAGGCGGACGGCAGTCGAATCGCTCCGGGATCGCAGAGAGAGATTAAATTGAGAAATATATCTGTCAGGGTGTAAATCACTCAGGAAAAACCCCACAGAATGAATTGCAGACTCACCTTATTCATAAATACCGTGACGACGCCCCAACGCCTGCGTTGTGGGAGCCTAGCGGATAACGGAGCAGCTTCAGGTTGGTGTTCAACTTGAAGTCGAGGTGAGAATTTCGAGCGCCGCGCACGCGCACCTTCCTTATCCGGTCGCATCTTTTTCAAGCCATAACCTCCTACCACGCCTCCACTTCCAGTACGAGGCTCCCTGTATTTCCATGCCTCGAATCTCGGGCATGGACAAGATCCCAGCCCCTCAACCAGATGGGATATTCAACTCGCGCGGGATGATCAAGAGCTATCCCGACCGGTCGTCTTCTGTGACGTTCGTCATCATCCCGAAGACACCAGGCCCAGTAGTAAGTCGTATCCTGTGAGTTAGCTGGTCTGCTTGCTCACCATTAACAATTTATGCAGTATATTGATCTGCAACTACCACCTGTGGAAAGACTCCGCGCCGCCGCTGATGGGCCGTCGAGTACGCGAGCGCACGTTACTCCCAAGCGTAGCCGCGACGATACAGAGTCCTCGGACACATCATCGCGCAAGAAAAGTGCCGTTCCGGCGACGAGAACACTACGAAAGATACCAAGGCGGAGCCTCCGACGACTCCGCGCGTCTTCCTGAAGGCTGTCGAGAACGCGGCAAGGTCAGATAGAGCGCTGGAGGGGGAGAAATTGCGAACGAGCAGAACCCCTCGTCCCGTAGTCAACCCCGCCGAGAATCCCGAGGAGTCCGTGACAGAACCGGAGACAGAGCCGGAGATAGAGTATCCGGATTGGCTTGTGGAGGCAGTGGTACGTGCTTCTACCTATTCGTGTCTCTGTCCGTCTTCACTCAAAATAATCGAGCAGCTGGCCTCGGTTCATAAAAAGATGTTGGGCAAACCCCGGGGGGCGTAGATCACAGGCTGCATCCATCGCAGACTATCAATATTGTTATCTCTATCTGTCAGTACATAGCCTGAGCTGCTGCGAGTGTAACCATGCAATAGTAGTCATTCGTTGGATTGTGCCTACTAGGTGGACTGCTAGACAATAACCCATCAGGGCATGGGCATGCCAGTGATTGAATTCTCGCGCGCTCAAGTCGACGCAAGCTTGCAACGAGCAATAGCCCCATTAATCTTAAATAGGGACAACGATGCCCTTGGAACCGTCTAGTAATGTTCTCATAATGGTCTGAAGCCTGACGGTCCTTGTCGTTAGATTTTATGAGGGAAAACTCGGATGGATCTTATATCGATGAGCCGATGGGATCGTCAGGGGCTCGCAAGTGATATAATTCTGATCTCATCTTAGCAGGGACAAAATCTGGCCGCGCTTTTTGTGATGGGTCCGCAGAAGTAGGGCACCACTTCGCCAACCCAACAAATCATTTCTGGCGCTGTCTCTCTGGTGCACGTCGGTCACTTCCTCCATTACTGCACAGCCATTTCCGACCATTGTATCGTCTGCTGATGTAGAACTGACCGACCGCCGACTGTCTCCGGACGAGGATTTCACACTTCCTGAAAAGTACAATATCGGCCTAGTGCGCATCGTTTCCGTGCTCGCGGCTTCGTCGCCGAGCGAAACTCACCCATGTCCGTTATCCCAGACGAACCTGGTAGACCGGCCTAGCAAGCAGGTATTGATGTTCCTGCCATTGCCGTCCCTCGAGCATTCCTTCCGTACACTTTGAACCGTCCTACCTCGCCCGGTCCGCCGTGTCCCCCGTTCTGCGCCTCCGTCGACACCCGACTGACCCGTCTGACGATCCACAGGAAACGGAGCTCGCCGCCTCGGAATTCGCCGCCGGTGTCCCCGCGCTCCTCCAGAAAATCGCGCGCTTCCGACCGCGCATCGTTTGCTTCGTAGGCAAGGGGATCTGGGAGGCGTTCGAGCGTGCGTTGCCAAAGGGCGCGCGCGCCGGCACCTCGCCGCCGCCTTCGTCTGCACTCGCGCCGAGTGCAGGCTCCAGTACGGACAAGGCGACGCTTGTCAGATCTCCCGTGGGGCGGCGGCGCGCTGCAAAACTGCAGTTCAAGTTCGACGTGCAGCCGTACAAGGTCATGCATCCTGAAGGCGGTGCGCTATGATCCCAGTTGCAGTTGCGTCGCTGTGCTCCCACTAATAACGTGCTCCCTCAGCCGTAACCCTGTTCTTCGTCACACCAAGTACGTCTGGGCGAGTGACAAGCCACCAGGTTCGGGAGCCCACATCCTACCATATGATCGGTGTACTGATTTGCGGATTTCCAGCTGCCTCAGAAGACGGTCTTATTCGCGCTCCTGAAGCAACGTGTCGAGGATCTGAAGCAAGGTCGTATCGACACATCTTCGATGGCAGCCATACCTCTTCCTACAGTAGACCGATAGAAATGGATCATGTGCTTGAACCAGTAGAGAATGATTATGCAGTGTCTAGTGATACATTTTGCGCCCAGAGGTGACACTACTGGAACAGTCTAGAGTTACACACAACGCACGCAACTGCCCGCCCGTCTACTCCTCCATCTCGTCGCCACTTTCCTCGCTACCGCTGTCGCTCTCCTCGCCCTCCGCAACCTCCAGCGGCTCCATGTCGATATCGTGGTCTGCGCCCATGTACGAGTCACAGATCACGTACAGCTTGAGCGCGTGCGAACCCTGCGGCAGCGAGAACTCGAGCCGCACCGCGAGGCTCCGGTGTACCGTGACGCGCTTAATCGCGAGGAGCTGCTTCGTCCCTGGCTCGCCGACGACAAGCCACCAGTTCGCGAGCTTCTTCAGCGGGTAGAAAGGCGCGACGACCGTCTCGTCATCCGGGCTCGCAGTGCTCTCATCCTCATCCACATCGCGCGCGAGTGTGACTTGCAGGGAGATAGGGGCGCCAGCTGTATATTCGCCCTTGGCGAGCTCGTGGGACACGTCGAGCGTAGGGTATGAGTTGACGAATGTTGCAACATCCCGCCTGGAATGGGCAAGTCAGCTGAGGGACCCCAACTGGAGATTGCAGAAGAAATTTACATTTGCCGTGCATCCATCTGCAGAACATCGGTCCGCTTGTCGTCTTCCATCTCCATGATGTCGTAAACAGACACAATGCCTGCATCTTTACACCGTTTGATAACCTGTGAAAATCGTCAGCGGCTGCACTGCCTTTGATATCGTTCTAGCGCGCTGCTTACATCAGGTTCGAAATGCGGTATTTGTTTGAGGGGCGAGTCTGTCTCCCAGCATGCTTGTACGCACATTTGAGATAGGTCCATCGCGCCCAGTGCATTCAACCACGCATTGGACGACATCACGTCCACACACGCAGACAGCAGGTTGAGCACTTTCTCCAACACGAGAACCTGATCTGCAGCGAGATCCGGGGGAAGCTGCAGTCGCGAGAAGTGTGCCTGCAATAGCAAGAACGTCTTGAAGTGGGGCGCCTCGAAGTCTGCGCGGTCAAGCTTGACAGGTACGCGGTCATAGATGCGCCGCAACAGCACGTCTTCATGTCTGCGGATGGGGATGCTCTCGAACTCGGCTGAGGAAGAGACAACTTCGAGAAGACCCTTGAGCTTCGTACGTTCCTTGAGCGAGAGGGTATAGACCTCGACGGTAACATCTAAACCACAAAGTCAGTATCTGTGATGCGTCGACGTGCCACCAATGCTCACATGAAATATTGTAATACGCCGCTATCATACCCAAGTTTAGTGGCGAAACATCCATCTCGTCCTCTGCCAGATGAAGTCAGCGATTTAGAAAACACCTCGAGCGGAAACACTCACCGATGGTAATGCACTTCGAGTTCACCAGGTCATTCAAAGTGGTCTCGACCAGTTCCGAGAGGTGATCTGAGAGATGCTGATGGCTAACGTTGTGCAGATTATAGTAGTTCGGATTCTGTGTCATGCGCCGATAAAAATATGTCCATGTCAAGATGTCCTACACGACAATTTTAGCGCTGTGTTAAGATGGCTTGTGCGCAAAGCGTACCATTGCATCCTGCTTGTTCTCGATCGTTTTGACCGCAATCTCAGCAAGGAAGTAATCATGCAGCAGATGCGTAGGGAGATGCGACTCGATGGGAAGACCTTCGGCAAGGAATTTCTTGTAGAAATCTTTCCTTGTTTGCTGGCACATCAGGACGCATCGACTCTTGTCATCTTCCGTTGGACGGCAGGCACGACCCATCATCTGAAGGACATCCATGACAGGGTAGTCCACGTAGCGATGTTCCTTGCCCTCGTAGAACTGTACACCCATTATAATCACCATGTAGCTGGCAACGGGAAGGCTCCAAGCAGTGTCCTAAATGTAATGATTAATACAAGCCAATCAACGAAACAGAATCAGTCTACCTTTGACGCGATCAGCACTTGAATTGCGCCTGACTGGAACAACCGCTCCACAATCCGCTTATCTTGTCTGTCGAGGGCCTCATGGTAGTATCCGATCCCATGTTTCAGGATCTCCACTAAACCTTTGTCATTGATGTGGTCCAGGTGTGGTTGAAGATCCGCCTCCTCGATGTTCAAGAACCGGTTATTATTGTCGTCCGCACCGCAATGAGCGAGAATATCATCGGCAGTGAGCTGGCATTGTCGCCGTGAAGGCACAAAGATGATGACGGGCTTGGCGGGCGAATACTCCACAATGGCAAGGTAGGCAGGCTTCGACATCGCGATCATCAGCGAAGGAAAGTGAGGGATTGTGAAACTTTGCAGATGAATATCCATATCCAACGGGCGCGCACTACTCACAAAGTTAGACACTATGCACGAACTCGTAATATTCTAGCTCACCTTGGAGGGAAATTGAATATATCATGTGATGGTGCTCCCATCCACTCTCCTAAATCTCGAGCATTTGCAAGCGATACACCGCAAGCGACAATTCGCGTCTTGATCTCCGTTTGCGCAGAGACGTATCGAGTGCGAGAAATGACGACCTCGTACGTTGGACCGACTTCACCGCCGACAAGCTGGACCTCATCTGCAATGAGTAAACCAATGTTCTGCACGTTCTTTCGCTGGCGCCACCGTCTAGACATAACATCCCACTGACAAGCAAAATCGTCAGTTCGACACTCCACTATATCGACAGAATGCATATACGAACCTGTGTCGGCGTACAGACGATGAGGTCGCCCTTCTCCAATAGCCGCAGGTCGGCGCTGGTCTCCCCAGTCAGACTAACAATCTCTTTTCCTCCCTGAAGCCCGCTGAACTTGGCACGCCATTCTACAACACGCTGATCGACCATTTCCTGGTAAGGCTCGATGCACACTGCCCTTTGCTGTTCGCGTTTACTCCATAGCCTGAGTAATGCGAATTCAGCACAGACAGTCTTGCCGCTACCAGTGGGAGCACCAATGAAGACATTTTCGTCGGTCGTATACAGAGCCTGGAAGACCTGTGTTTGAATCTTGTTGAACGTCTGAATCGTCGACGAATATATGCTCTCGAATTCCTTGTTATGCAAAGCAGATAGAGGAAGGTGCTGGAGGTCAAGGAGCGGCGTCGGCGGAGGAAATTTTTCCGGCAGAATGAGATGCTTGAAGGAGATAGGCAGCCGAGTCTCGGCGTGCAGCCAGCGATCCGAAACTATCGAGATGTAGTAATTAGGCGGTACTGGCTCAAACATGGGAACGGTGAGTGTGACGTTGTGCTCATCCTCGGCGTAGCGTTGACGGAGGATAAAGGTGTCGTGGAATAGAATGATTTCACCGTCGACGTCTTCTACCGTAATCCAGAATGATTCGGCAGCGCCATGTATCTTCTCGTCCCATCTGAAGTCTGGGATGATGGTCAAATCGATCCGCAGAAGAGTCCGTGTGATAGGCTGCACTTGCGCTTGCAATCTATAGCGGAGCTCAGTACCATGCAAATTCTGCCTGCTGCTACACTCACTGGAGCTTCGGGAAACTATGGACAAGACGATGGACCAGTCGTCCAGCATTTTGAATGCCGATCAACTCGCCAATCTCAGGTGGATTCTGTAGCAGCTGATAAATTTACTGTGGAGGGATAACTGAGGCCTTACTCACCAGATCAAAGTAGCGATACCACGGCTGAATGGAGATATATCAGTATATAACTACCAAACGAGCCATGAGACTTACGAATTGTTTGCCTTCAGCCTTCCGGATGATATCTCCAGGGACACCTTTGAATTGTCTCAATGGCGTCATGGAACCCCACCTGAAGTTGAAAGGTTAGCACGAGTCCCAGAAATTATAACTAATATACGTGCATGCGTCTTTCAACCATCTTGCACAGATCTAGAGCAGCCTTCGCAGGTATGGCCCACCCCCTTTTAAGACAAATTTCAAACATCGCCCGCAGAATTCTGCAATTTGGCCAGATTGAGACAACGTTTGGAGGAGGCTACACAAAGCACCCACCGGCCAGCAGATTGTTGCACATAGACCATGTCGGCTACAAGGGCAAACCCTACAGCAAAGTATGTCAGTCGATATGATCCGGATGCAGGGAGGAACACACCTTCAAGCTTCAGTTGTGAAATATAAGCTTGAAGTAGAACGTTGATTTTGGCCGCAGGTTCTTCAACACTCTCCTTGACCGGAATAGGGACTCGTTCCAGGAGTTTCCCTAGTTCAAGTTTTTCCTGTCACAAGGTGTGAGAATGCGATGCGGACGCTGTATGAGATAAGGGCTTACATCCTGCCGCACCTGTAACAATGGTCAATCTATATTCGATCGATTCGCAACGAAGGAGCAACGAACCGGCAATAGCTTGAACTCGTTCGAGAGTGCGAAAACTCTGAAGAGCTCCAACAACGACATCGTAGGTCTCAGATGCTGATTGTATGTTGCCATCGAGTTGTACGTCACATAATAATGCGATGCAATACGACCTAATTCTGTGCTTTGGAATCGTCCTGAAGCCCGCTCGTACTTGATGAGATGACATTTCTCCAGGAGAACAGCAGCGGTATGAGCAATATCGGCGCGCTTTTGAACGAGGGAAGGGTCGTCGTCGAGGTAATCGACGCCAACACTGTACAAAGCTGGATCTTTGAGCATTCGAACGTAGCTGTGAAACTGAATCAGCGACGTGGTCAAACACAGTCCGAAAGGAACAACGTACAGATACGTATAGCCAAGCCACTGAACGGCCTCGTCTCGATTCCGGATCGTTCCCAAAACGATCTCCGCATTGAGGTTATCCGCTAACTTCGCCACGAACTGTGACTCGATGGGCAGCTGCTGGTTCATCAAGCTCAAGTAGTACTGCAACTCTGAGTGGTTCGTGATGATGATACCTTCTCCGTAGGTGTCGTATTGGGGACGACCGGCACGACCAAGCATCTGCAGCACGTCCTGAGACGAAAGCTCAACCCACCGGCCCTTCTCCGGATTATAGATTTGTGTGCCCTTGATGATGACGGTATGTGCCGGTAAGTTGACACCCCATGCGAGTGTAGCGGTGCAGACAAGGACCTGCAAATGGCCATCTGCGAAGAGTTCTTCGACAAGTCCACGGTCCTCTCTCGACATCCCAGCGTGATGGATTCCAAACCCAAACTGCAGAAGATCCTTCAGATTGGTATCCTTGACGTTGTTCGACTCCTCGAGGAGAATCTCGCGAGTCGCGCCTTCCGGTTTCACAAACTGCGTGATGGTCTCCTTCTCGATGGCCAGGTCGCGAATGAACTTCGCGGTCTTGGCTGTCTCCTTCCTCGAGTGGACGAACACTAGTGTCTGGTTCTTTCCGGCCTGGTCGAGTACCTTCTCGTAACACACCTCGTTCATGACCTGATAGCGCTTGATAGCCTTCTTCTCCGTGACGCCAATGAACTGCTGCTGTAATGCGCAGGGCCGATATGACGCGTCGAAAAAGAAAAGTCCCTTCGACGTATCGACACGAAGGAAGGTAGCCACGTCCTGGTAGTTCGGGAGAGTTGCAGAAAGGCCGACTAGACGGACATAATCGCCAGTTTGCTCCATCCGCCGTATCGTACGCGCAATGATGCTCTCGAGGACTGGACCGCGTTCATCATGCAAGAGGTGAATCTCGTCAATGATGATTAAGCGCACGAGGTTGGTGTAGCTGGTGTCCGTGCTCTTGCGCGTGATGACATCGTACTTCTCCGGTGTCGTGACGATGATTTGTGTCTCCGAAATCTGCTGCTTCGTCATTTGGGAGTCGCCAGTGAGCTCGCCAACTTTGACGCCGTACACGCCTAGTCGAGAGCTGAAGTTGCCAACCATCTCCTGAACAAGTGCCTTCATGGGAGCGACATATATGATCTTGAATGAATCGAGATCGAATGCACCGGTTTCTTCATCCCGATACTTCGACAGCTCGTTCATGACCGTGAGCATAGCTACGTTTGTCTGTACGTTCCAATTAGTTCAGAGAGAAAGTAGAGACTCGATTAGGCGTACCTTTCCGGCACCAGTTGGAGCACAGAGAAGAAGAGGTTCATCTGTACCAAAGGCGACAGGGAAGAGCTTGCTCTGTATACGATTCAGATTCTTGAGGCCAGAAAACGCGTCCCTTGCCCACGCGGGAAGGTCGGTGATAGGAACAAGCTCTCCAGGAGCAACTGGTTTCTGTTTGGGAGCAGGGACGTGAATCTCCTCATAGCCCTTCTTCGTCCGTTTGAACGAACCCTCTGGGAGCTTGCACTTCTTGTTCGACATCAAATGCCCTCCTTGACTGAACGCCATGCCCTCCAGATCCACCGTGCGTTTTGGCTGAACGATCGAACCAGGCGCGAGTGTAGCTGTCTTCGGAACTGTCTCGACTTTAGCTTTCTCGTCGACATCCATCGCGTCCGTCTGCGCCTTCGCCTTCCGGTCACCTGCGAGCTCCTTCAGAATCCAGCCGAGGCCCTTCTCGCGCATAGCGACCTCGACATTGACCCGCTCGTCCGCGTCGCTACGCATGAGCTTCGTACACCAGACGATGACATCGCGGTTCTTGAGGAACTTGGTGATGATATGGAAACTCTGGTACTCGAAGAGCTCCATGAGCTCATTTTCACAGTCGCGCAAGTTCGACTCGGAACCAAGGAAGGAGAGCACGGACGACGCCTTGTCGGCCGCAGTCACAGGATCTGGATACACTTCGGATATCTGGCGTTGGACCCAGAAGGCGTCGATGGAATGTGGTGACACGATGTCCTTGTCGACATGCGTCCTGCCTTGTTGTGCGGAGGAGCTCCCGCCGATCACCAGTTCCTCTTCGCCCTCCAGCGACTCGGGAGGAGGCTGCGCAGCGCCTTCGGCCTCCTCGTTTTCGTCGTCCGACTCTTCGTGGATTTCATAGCCCTCGTCCTCGTCCTCTTCCTCTTCCTCCTCGTCGAACACCACTGCCACCCCCATCTCGTCGTCGATCTCTGCGTCCTTGCGCTCCATGTCCGGATCCGCCATGGTCTCGTCCTCCGCGCCGTAGTCCGTGATCTTCTTCGACAGGTTGACGAGCTGCGAGAACACCTCGTTCGAGACGGACCCAAGCACCTCCTCCACCTCCTTCTTCTTGTCGAAGTCCTTCATACTGTCGTTCTTCAACGTCTCCAGCACCGTATCCGCCGCGCTCCGAACGACGTCCTGCGCCTGGTCTCCCAGCGCTCGGTGCACGCCCGACAGGATGAGCTCGTACACCTCGCGCGTCTCCGTCGTCCGCGGGCGGTACGTGAGGCCCTCCACCTCCTGCGTCGCCTCGATGATGTCGGCGTAGCCGAACGCGGCAGCCTCAGCAGCACGTCGTTTCGGCTGCTTCTCCGCGCCCTCCTGTTTGTCCGCTGCCTTCTTCTTCTTTTTCTCCATGTCCTTCGGCGCCTCGCGCTGCACACGCGAGCCCATCTCGCGCGGGTCTATGCGTCCTGCGAGCGACGTCGGCGCGCCGTCCGGCTCCTTGTCCCGCCGTGGCAAGGCGGACCGGTCGGCGGTCAAGACCAGGGAGGAGATAGCAGCATAGTTATAGCCAGACAAGTCGCGTTTCCCAGACATCGTGAAAGCGTGGCAAAGGTTAAGGGCGAAGGCAGTGTGCTCGCCGTCGAGAACAACGGTGAAGAGACGGAAGTTTAGGAAGCGCGCAACGTGAGCGCGGGAGCCAAATATTTGGCTGCTGTGGCACCGAGCCCCCGGACACCTTAGCAAAACATTCTCAACCTCAGCTGCAGAAGTGCTCTCAAGGGCTGTTCGGATGGCAGAAGAGACACAAGGAATATTCAAGATATGGTACATACTCGTGTCAAACATGATTGTTTCCCCCATTGATACTTCAGCAATCTTACACCACGACCACGTATCTCTCTCAAACGGCGATCGCACCAACCTCGTACAAGTATGTGCCTAGTAATTTCGTCTAGGTTGCAGAACAAGGTCAGTCAGCTTCGCAGGACGTATCGATGAAATATCCACTTACCCCCTCAATGAAGTTCGATTTGTCGAGCTTTTCGTTGGTCGAGCTAGGTTTGCGGTGAGTTTTCTTTGCTCACTCAGTCTCGGTGGAATGACTTACTGGGCACCATCGTCTCCCCTTCCCATGGGCAGCAACAGAACGTTTACGCCCAAACTATCTGCAAAAGTGAGAGTGACGGGGATGGATCCACCCTCGCGCGTGTAGTCTGGAGACACCTTATATACCACCTGGCCAACACTGTGGTAAGTACAAACACGGAAGTCTCACAAAAAGTGTGGCATGCCTCGGTAGCCTTCTTCGCAGCCTCGTAGTTCCAATGCTTGAAGTCTGCTACCCACGGCTTTCCCCCGTGCAGGTTCTCGAGATTCAGCTTGTTCTTTGTGTTGAGCTTCGCAAACTCTGACTCGATGTAGGAGACAACGAGGGGTTCGACCTTCTCTGGGGTCTGTGGAGGGACAAGCCTATAGCGTAGTGAGCTTGCATTGGCGGAAGAAACGCAGTACGGCTCAAGAGCTCACCGAATGCTGAATTTGCCCGAGACACTGGCGGGAATGACAGTTTTCGCACCAGCCCCGTAGAAAGCACCTTCAATGCCGTGCAGCGAGAGCGAAGGCGAGCGCATACGACCCATCAAGACTGTCGTCTTGTCCGAAGAAAGCGCGATCGAAGCACCCGCGGCTTCCTCGACGTCCTTGATGGAATAGTCGAGGGCGTCATAGATCTTTCTGGTCCACAACGTCAATTCATCACAAACAACACTGCAGCAGCAATATATTGACTCACTTCTCCTCTGCATCAGCTGCGGAAACCATGTCGTCTACACCCGGAATCAAAATTGTGCCGTCAGTAGCTACAAGCTTGCTCATAAGCAACACAAGATCTGTCATGGGCTCGTGCACCGTCCGGCCGAAGACTCCGGAGTGAAGGTCGCGTGCAGGACCACTGACGGTGAGCTTGAAATATGCCAGCCCACGGAGACCGTAGGTAATGCAGGGAGTGCGCGTGTTGAGCCAGTAGTTATCAGACTGACGGTTCAAAGCATGAGAAAGACACATTGAGAGGACTGCAGAACACACTTACAATGCAGACGGCATCGACACCATCGAACCAGCCATTCTTCCCCTTGGCCACCTCGGATTCAATCAGTTCGTCCAGGCCTTCGCTTCCACTCTCCTCCATTCCTTCAAAGCAAAAGCGCATGTTCACCGGAAGCTCGAGGCCAAGGGTTTTGTGCGCCTCGAGCACATTCAGCCATCCGAGGATGGGACCCTTGTCATCGGTCGAGCCGCGTCCAATCAGTTGGCCCGTGGTAGGATCAACGACAAGTGTGAATGGCTCTGTGTTCCATCCATCACTCAACTCTGCCTTGGTCACCACGAGTGCGTATGCACATGAGGATAGAAAGGAACTGCATGGAAGATCGCGAACATACAGGTTGTACATCGTAGTGGCCGTATACTAAGATGGTCTTCTTCTTGGGATCGTTTCCGATCTTGCCAAGAATCGCCGGGGGCAAGGGCAGATCCTGACCGTCCATTACATGCCTTCCCAGATCTACAGACTTGGTCTGCACGTCGACGGCTTCAAGTTGCGCCTGGAGCCAGGCTGCCATCCTGAAGACGTCTTGACGATGGGAGCCATCGCCACTTATGCTGTGCACGAAATATAGTAGATGGGACAGGGAATGCGGCGTAAACCGTACCTGGGAATCGCTACCGCGTCGGCGAGGCGGCGTATGAAGCTTCCTGTGTGTTCGTCGATGAAGCTGAGGAATTGAGTGGGGGCTGGCATAGCAATGTGTTGTCGACGACGAGGAACGAGGGCAGCTGCAGGTCTGAGGAAGGGACGGATGCGTACAGTCGGCCTATGGGAGACGGATATGGACAGAATCTGAGATCGCAACATGTTTTCTCAATCAGGCAAGGCCACAGAGTTAAGTTCAACTTGAAGTGGCAGACAGACTCGTACAAAATGTTCCTACGCTGATCCCACCTCGGCGTCGTTCCTTGTCGACAGAAAAACCTACGCGTAAAGATCCCAGCAGGCAGCGGATATCAATATATCGAGTCCTGGCCCAGCTCACTCGTCATGTCGTCTCAAGGCCAAGTTTTGGGATCCTTCAATCCACTCCGTACAGACGCTCTCGAATTAGCTCGCGACATCGTTCGTTCCGTCTTTCGAGATGTTTGGACCGAATTCTATCGCTGGGAACACACGTACTCCCGCACCATCATTTCCGCCCTGGCTTCCGGCCAAATGCCTCCCTTTCAGCCCGACTACTTTAGACAACTAATGACAGAGGTCCCCCAGTCAAACACCAGGAATGCCTTACCTCCGACCCTTGAAAGCGCTCTACAGGAAGAAGACGAGTTTGTGGTCGACGATTTCCAGTCCGGGTCAAATGGAAATGATGCAGTATTTCAGCGAACGCTCGCTGTGACCTCTTTCGAAATCGAAGACTTGACCCCGCATAGCACGTACGAGTCGTGTGCTCCTACGATCTGCAATATACTCCACGGCGACGACTCGGACGACATGCCATTTCTTCCCTTTGCTGACGATCCCGGGTTCGACATCATCGACTATATTCGCGAACACAAGAGGTTTGCATGGCAAAGTGCCAATCGTGATCCCGACCGTGAGTCGTGTACAGTTTAACGATGTTGTACCCGGATATATCTCATATGTTTTAGTCAACACCATCATGCTGGAGACCGCGCGTCGTCTCTACCGTCAACGCGGTATCTCCATTGGGCACATCGACGAGACTTCTGTGCTACCCGGGCCACTCCGTACTGTTTCAGGAGCCTGGGGCTCCATATGGCTGGGTACGCAAACGTGTGTTAAGTCATTACTTTGCGAAGTGCTCCTATCACGCATACTTCTCGTACAGGGATACACTCCAGTGGCCAGGGTCATTGCAAACGTCATGTCCTTCGTTGCCAGATCTTCTGCCGCCGAAGTCCAAAGATCTACGACTGCGCTTGCAAGACTACTTGACGATGTTCTGCCCGAACCTTAGCTGTGTACATGCCGACTGTCCTTCACATGGTAGAGCCAGCATTGCGCCCAATTCCTAGACCGGTGCTCATAGTCCACTTCCAGATTTTCATCAGACCATACTTGGCCCCCGAGATGACCGTTTCCAGCGTCGATATCCTGTACAAGACCCGGCAGTTCCCGCTCACGATCCATGTGGTGCGGACTGTTATCTCGCGCGCCCATGCCCTCCCTCCGTACGTCCAGCTGCCATACACAGACGTCTTTACAGATATATTGGAATCAGGAATACGCAGGGATGCGTCTCTTGGAGCGCTGAAGACACGGACGCGCTGCGTGTGATTTTGCAAATTTCACAGCCATCGAAGCTGTGCGATCTCGCCGTCATATGTCGCAAACCATGCCGGGAGGTGCGCGTCAATACGAAGTACATTATCGAACGACGACTTCTAACATAAATAGAACATAGGTGTCGGCTCTGTGTGTGACACTAGCACCAAACCAACCTCATGAGATCCCTCCACTAGACCAATCAACAGCAGAATCTGCTGCCCTTAAATTCGGTGAGTGACCTGGCATAAGTATTGGGTTCAGATCGCGCTCAAGATAGAATCATGCTCAAGCTGATTTCTCCCCGTCAAATTTCACGCCGTATGTGTTATCCCTATCCCATGTAACACATGTCTGTTTCGTATTCAGCGTTGTTTGTCATGCACAGAAACGAGCCCTGCGATCACGACGGCCCGTGCAGCGAGGCCTCGCATTGTCCTTGCTTCCTGAACAAGGCTCACTGCACGCGGGGCTGCCGCTGTGCGAGGGATTGTATGTCCCACCTCCGAGCCGAGCACCGCAACACTGACCGTGTGCGTAGGTGCGAGACAATGGCGCGGGTGCCTATGCGTCAAGAAAAAACATTCGAAATACAAGCCTTGTGCCACAGATAGCTGCCCTTGCCGCCGCGCTCACCGAGAGTGCGACCCCGAGCTGTGCACTTCCTGCGAGATCAAGTAAGTGTTCGACGTACCAGCAATTGACAATGCGATCTGATGCCTCGTCCCATTTATTTAGAAGTATGGTTCCTCTGCGTCTACCGTGCTCCACTCATGCCGCCTGATAGATACCGCGAAGGAGGTCTGCAGGAATGCACAGCTACTGAAGGGCAAACGAAAGGTAGCAGAACTTCGTGTGTATGATTCACCATCACTGAGCAGATGTGGCCGTATTTTGAACAGGGCGTCGAGGTGAAGCGAAGTAATCACGGTCTAGGGGTCTTCCTGACGGAAGCTGTTCGGGAGGGCGATCTCATCACAGGTGATACCCTGCCATTCCGCCCGTCAATTTGATGTCCGAGCTGACGGACCGGTCCAGAATATGTCGGCGAGCTGATATACGAGGCGACCTTCGAGACGCGAGGGTACGAGGAATCTTCTCTGTCGTACGCACCTTGCCAAACCGTCGACTCGTCTTCACAGACAGCTCTCGAATCATCGTGGGCGGAGCTATGTGTACGGCCTGAACGCCTCCATGAGCAACGACGGCACTTACGTCGGAAACGAGTCCCGCTTCCTGAACCACAAGGAGAAGGCCAACTGCTCCGTCAGCAGTGCGTGTACATGTGATGAGTTGTTGCGTACGCTGTTCTCTGATCGCTCGTGCCGTCCTCGCCGCAGTATATCTTGTGAACGGAGACCATCGCATCGGGGTCTATGCCAGTGAGTCATCTGGTGGTATAGTTTAGCAACGCTGATCGCCATTGCACGATGACCAGGAAAAAATCTTCCGGCGCAGAAGGAGCTCTTCCTCGACTATGGGCCGGAATTCCATTTCTAAACACGTCCGTGCTGGTGGGCTGCTTCACTGATTCCAAGCGTGTCCTTACGTCGTGCTCCTTGCGATCCTACAGGTTTTGAAGTACCCCTTTGGTTGATGGGTTTCGACCCGCATGAGCATCATGATGTGTATACCAACAACATTTTGGTCCGGAAGATATGGAAGTCAACTGAATATCACCTGGCTAGTCGTTGCCATGTGCTTTATGAGAGATTTTCGGGTTCCAGACATGAATGGCCCAACATTCAGGACATGCACATACTTGAGAGCTAGATATATGTTTGAGAACGTAGATCACGTGCTTCGCGAGGTTCTAACGACGAATATGATTGCGGCGGTAACGTTGGCTCTCACTGTCGTGTTCTTGACCAGCTCCAGTGCGCAAGTCCCTCCTCCTCCACACGTCGAAAGCATACAGACCTGAGCGGCCCAGGTACCGTGCCAGCAGCACAGGCCGTCGACGGTAGTGCGGGGTACCATGTCTGAGTTCGCGCCGCCCAACATCGCTCCGGCGCAGGATGACAGCTCTGGCGTAATCCCTGAGCCGGTACGAGAGGCTCCGGAGCCTGCGCCCATCACAGACCAGGAGGTGGGTGAGTACCGCGAGCAGGACCGCTACCTTCCCGTACGCCGTTGCCCTCGCATTTCGCACCGCTATGCTCACAGTGCGCAGATCGCGAACGTGTCGCGCATCATGAAGGCCGCTGTGCCCGCGACGGCCAAGATCTCCAAGGAGGCGAAGGAGTGCGTGCAGGAGTGTGTGTCCGAGTTTATCAGCTTCATCACGTCTGAGGCCGCGGAGAAGTGCCAGATGGAGAAGCGCAAGACGATCGGCGGGGAGGACATCCTCTATGCCATGACCACCCTTGGCTTCGAGAACTACGCGGGGACGTTGAAGATACACCTTGCGAAGCTGCGTCAGGTATGTGCCGCGGATGCGTCGGCGAGTCAGTGCTCATGGGTGGGCAAACAGCATCAAACTGCCAGTACTGCCAGCAATAATGCACGCTCGGGAGAGACGGCAGAAGGCAATGCAGGGGAGTAGCAGCTTAAAAGCCATGACAGCAGCACCCAAGTCGTACGTATGTATGTGTAAAGCTTGTATTTTTATGCGCTACAATACTTATCTCGTGCGATTCTTGGCGAATGCATGTTTCTAGATCTCCAAAACATTGCTGACGATAGCTTTAGAGTGAACCTTAGCGATACAAGGATACATTGGCGAAATAGTATTTTTGCGAGCATGGAACCCGGCACTGTCTCCTCTTCCTCCCTTCCGCATTCGTGCGCCGCTTTGCTGCATCACCCCCGCCTCCCTGTGGATCTGCAGACGCGTCGCCGCCTGTCACCGCTTGAGAACGTGCCCGTTCCGTCCTTCCCAATCACGAAGGACAGGCCGCCAGAATCCTCTTCCCATCCCAAGTCTAGCACTAAGCCTCGAGCTAACTTTTCAGCTCGTGTCTGAGCACGCGTACGGAAACAGAATTTCCGTTTCTTTCCCTCACGGAGCACTGCGCTCCTGCACCTTAGGAAGCTTGACTTTTGTTTCCTGCAGGTTGACCTCAGTCTTTCCCGTTCCCAAGACAACAGAGGTACAGTGCGTTGGTCACACTACTCGGAAGTACTGGTTTGACATGGGCACTTGTAGGCAGCGGTTGGCTTTTTGCCTAGGTTCAACACCGCTCCACGAAATGATCATGATCTGAATACGTGACATAGCACCGGCACCAGCACTTTGCAATGATAGTGACTCGTGACTCGTGAGCCTCCTATGCATACCATCCAGTGGCCAAGGCACTAACCCGCGATAGCTGCTCGCACAGTGAGATGTGATTAGACTGCACAGCTCCGTGAACAATGTCTCCTGTGTGATGGAACGAGGCTGCCTCTCAGTATCCTGATTAAGCGCAAAATCTCCGCATGTGCAACAACGAGAGTACATGATATTGGATATGCAGGTATGCCTCGTCTCAACTGCCATCACATGAGGTGAGATACTGATAGAGTGTGGTTCTTTGGCAACTATTATTGATGTCTAAGATCATGCAGCAAAGTTAATCCTGTGTTGCAGCCACTACAAACTGATCTGCTGTCTCACTTGTACATGATTGATCCTTGATTGATACTTCATTGGCTCCCATGTTTGTGCCACAAAGTGGTAGGTCTATCAGTTGAGCTGAAACAACTAGTCCATCAGGATTATAGAAAAGTGAGATTTATCCTCAGATTCCTCACACTCTCAACATTACTGGTTGCATTCTCATCTCAGGGACTTGTTTTCTACATAAAAGGTCCTACTTGAAAGATGAGCCATCTAAATTGCAACCATATCCTTGAGCTCTTGCATCATGTCAAACAGCACTGCAGACATGACAGCTTTCCAACAAGCAGACATACAGGCAGTCCAAGCAATGTATGTTCTACACTATGTTGGTGCAGCATCTTATCCTAGTATCCCTGCAGGATTGTAGACAACATAAGTACAATCTCTGCAATGGGTGAGTAAGATGATCAAAGTGCTACATCAGTTCTCACATTATTTCAAGTGTTGTATCTATATGATCATATACTCACATTTTCTGAGGAGATAAAATTGATCTGGGGAAGGAAGTTTAGCATTGCAACAGTGATTTTTATTCTCAATCGCTATTGTACTCTGGCCTATGCGTTGCAAGTGCAATGTCCGGATACCCTTCATTAACTCGGACAGATCAGGTGAGGGGCAACTTATCACTACATATGTGCATAACTAATTCATTGTTCAGAGGTGCTATGCTTCAACTATATCAGTGCTTGCAGTCACTAAAAACCTTCACAGTTGCCAGACCATATATGTGTTTCTGAAAACCACTGCTACAATGTTTGATGCAGCTAGCATAGTCTTCTCAGCACTTCGCATATATGCTATATGGAGCAAGTCTATCCCACCGGTTCTTGCTGTGCTGTGTTTGGGACTTCCTCTGGTGGTTCTTAGTATTGTGAGTTGACAGTTAAAATTGCAATTTATGCTGACATTCTGTTTGTAGTATCAAAGTAGCCAAATTGAAGCCATACTTGTACCATCTCCAAGTCCTTCTCTGACAAGATGTGATTCTCAACTCTACATATCTTTCACTCTTTTCAAGATGTATGTATGCTCACATCAAAAGTTTATGTGTGTAACTAATATTCTAGCAGAGGTACATATTCACTATGATATGACTGTTTACTATTAAGCATTCTCTGTGCACAGTTGAAATTGTAGGATCCTGCTTGACAATAGTTGGGGTTGTGCTTGTGATAAGCTTGACATTGTTCAAGACTTACACAATCCGAAGAGGACTTGCAGCAGCAGCACACTGGCAGATTCAGCCCAGTTTATCAGCATTATTGATGCGAGATGGTGCGTTCTCTTCTCATTGTTTACCTTGATATCACTGATGAAGTTGTAGGCACTGTATACTTTGGGTATCCACACATTGCTGTTGCTAGCTTTTCATTCAAATAATGTGATGATAATTCCAGAGTCTGGTTGGCTGTGAACATTTTGAAGGCAATTTTCTCTGTTCCTACCATTGTATGTGATAATGTCACAATAAATGTATTCAAACTCATACCTGCTCTACAGATTGATAATGCTTTGAACAATATCCTGGTCATGTATGTACTTTAAGGCTCATTATTACCATTCATTCTTTTGACTTCTAACAGTATCCCTCAAATTCTGATTTCCCACTTCATGCTGAACTTGAGAGAGGTTTACAATGGCAGCAGTCCTATGTCCCTAAGTTCCATGGCATCCATTGACTTTGCCTCAAGACTCACCGGAAATATGGGTGCAGCATTGGGCCATAGTGGATTGAGCCTCATGGACTCACACACAGATGATGTGCCTGAGCCATTCATAATCTCCAATGATCCTCTGGCAGTGGGACTGATCCCCAACTTGGATGTACAAGACATTGAATTATCCTTGATCAGGTAAATTGAATCCTGGAGCACTGCTTGAGAAATATTGCTAATGATATGTACCAACAGAGAAGAACCACATGGGGTTGAAGTTGGTGGTTCCCTGAATAATGTTGCTTCTGGTAGTGGAAGTCAGGTGTGAGGCAGTGGTTGACACACTGGAGTACAGGGCTGGACCCACCAAATATTTTTCTTTGTCACCAGAATTCCTATTGTCATTCCTTGTGAGTTGTCATTAATCTGCCAGGTTTCAGCTCTCACACTGACATGGTGGTCATTAGTACATATTGTCCATGTCCATCTTGATCTCAGTGTTGGTCCTATCTATGCCATCTGCTATTTATCTCTATACTGGGGCAGTCCATTCTGATATCTTTTGCCGGGTATAACAGAATACCACCAATTGTATGAGTTGTGAGCTTCACTTGTTCCAAGTTGTTGAAACCACGACTCAAGTGCTACTATGCACTAAATGAACACTTGCGAAAGATACACTTTCACATGAAATGCCACTGCCACCAAACCGGTACCCAAGCCACAACAGTCGCAAGTCTTCCGGACAATATTCCATGGTCGGTCAGGAAAGACGAATGCCAGAGAAAGGTTATGACATATTTACGATACAGACATAGGCAAGACAGTATGAAGCCCGGTGCGCATACATCTAGCGCTCTTGTCCATCCTATCTCATATTTTGTCGTGAAAGAATAACGCGCGAAGATTTTACAGCCGTATGATGAGCTGTTTGATGCCGGACATCCACAGCCCAATGTCGTCGTGAGCGACCCGCGCGTCAACAGGTCCATGTGGATGTCCATCGCCACGTTACGGTCATGCGAGTCCATCGCTGCAGTAGAAGCGGTATCAATAAACACCCGATGAGCTAATGGATACAAGACATACCTCGGGAGAGCACTACGAGTTGCTCGCACACAGGCTTCGACAACGTCTCGCAGTTCAACGCATCGAACAACGGGTTGATTCGCCGCTCCAAGTCGTCTACCAGCCGTTTCTGCTGTGGCTGTTGAATTGCCACGACAATGAGCATCAAGCGCAGCTAACAGGCGACGAGGAATACTCACCGGCGTAGTTTGCTTCAAATGCTCCAACTGACCCGAGATCACACTGAACACTGGACGCAAATCCTCCGGTATATGACTGCGGTCGCCAGGCGCTATCACGGAGCTACAGTCAGCATTGAAACCAAACCGATGCGAGCGCGCTGCAACTCACGGTATTTCGGGGGTGGCGGACCGGCATTCGCGCGTGCAGCGGGCGCACCCGTCCCATTGCCGGTCGGCGGACCTCTGGGCGGCCCTGGTGGCGGGGCACCGGGCGGAGGACCACCGCGCAACGGACCCTGCGGCGGGGGCGCGAACGCCTGTTGCTGTGGAGGCGGTCGTTGCATGAACTGCGACTGGCCGGGACCAGGCGGAGGAGGGCCGAGAGGCGGCGGGGTCGCGCGACCATACGGTCCAGAGGGACCGGGACCGGCGCCTGCTGAGGGGGGAGCATGTCCGTGACCGTGGCTATGAGGCGGCGGCGGCGGTGTCTGTCTGACCGGAGCCGCGGCTGCGTATGGGCCAGGTGGAGGTGGTCCTCGAGGTGGGAGACCCTGGCCTGGGGGCGGCGACATCATCATGCGTCCTGCAGGTGGACCTGGCGGGCCCGATGGCGGGCGAGCGTGCGGGGGATATGGTCCGGGTCCTCCTTGCAACGGCGACATCATGCGCGAGCCCTGGGGAGGCGGTGGAGGGCGCGCCTGTACACTGCCGGGGCGGGGCGGCGGCGGGAGCGATCCACCTGCCTGGCCAGGGAAGGGGGAGGTCGGAAGGATACCGGGCGACGCAGGCGAATTGGGGAAGGGAGAAGTGATCGCCGCAGGTCTGCCTGCATTGACATTCGCAGGCGTTCGTCGCTGACCAGGGAACGCGGGGGCATCGTTCCAACCACCGTTTTCGCGTTTTGGCGGAGGTCCTAGCGGCGGGGCAGATGGGGTGGAATTGAAAGCGCGGGGAGGCGGGGGTGGCACGGTGTTGACTTGCGGAGGCACCTGAGCTCCAGGGTACTGTGGCTGAGACGGTTGATGTCCATAGGGGTTCACTGGATTATACATTGGCTGAGTCGGCGGGTATGCCTGCTGCGGCTGCACGGATGGAACAGATGAACCGTAAGGGTTTGACTGAGACGGGAACGTCGATCCAGACGGGTTGTATGAATCATACGCAGAAGGAGCAGCAGGGACCTGGGGGGCAAGAGGCTGCTGAGGGGCGGCATATTGCCCATATGCATACACTGAGCTGGACGACGCAACGGGGATAGCCTTGGTAGGGACGGCAGGCACAGACGAGGGTAGAGATACCGTCCTCGCAGGAGGCACAGTCGCGAATGATGCTTTCAAGAGGCGGTCCCTCCCGACGGTAAAGTCGAAAGCGGAGCCTACTGAGCCGTTGTAATCGTCCGGGGTCAGCTTCAAGAATGAAACTGCCTCCTTCACCAGACCCTGAGTCGCCAGGACATCGGCATATTCGAAATAGCGATCGTATAAGCCAGCCAGCTTGTACGTCCTCGCATCAGCCTCATCCTGCGAGACCTTGAGAGTAAGATCGGCGTCATTATACCCCATCGCACTGCGGAACACCGTGACCTTCTCGATGAAGGTCTGCAGAGCGAGCGCGTGAGCAGTATATCTTGAGCCATTCAGACGTTCCTCATCGACGACTAAACGCTTCTCCTCTTCGACAAGCTCCTCAATCCAGATATTGACAAGGCGTTCCAACCGACCAGCCGCGAGGTAAGTCAGTGTAGCGTTCCGTCGGAATTCTGCAGCCTTCTCGCGAGAGTCAGACGCATTGACGGCCTTCGCCAGGCTCGACTGGAACTCGAGGCGTTGGCCGAGTTGCTCAGCAAGACCAGAGAATTCCTCCTGACTGGCGAAGGTGCACAGTACGACGAAGATCTCCTGCCATTCTTGTAGGTCCGCATTCTGCACAATATCTGCGAGGTCGTTGGTGACGATGGACTGGAACAGACGGAGGTAGGGCAGCGCCGTGGTGCGACGCTCGAAGTAGGCCTTTTGAGTCCGTTGCAAAAGTCCTGGTCCGCCCTTGACCGCCAGCAGAATAGCGTCCGCGAAGCGCGCCGATGACAAGCAGAGCGAGACTGCAGAGTCGAAGTCGCCGAGTACGAGGGCCTTCGTGACGAGTCTGTCTGTCTCGGATTCATCCGTGGGATAGATCCTAAAAGTGTTGCTCTTCAACGCTTCGGATGCTACAGAGGACGGCCCAGACCCAATGGTGGCTGCAACAGAGGAGTCGAGCGCATAGTTGTGATGAGGAACTTGGATCTGCCCGTCGTCAGCCGACCGAGCCGTGCCAATGCTACCGAAGAAGTCTGCCGCCGCATCTGTCTGAGGCGTACCGATGAGATTGTCGTCACCGAATAGACTGGGGGCAGTTGTAGTCGATTCGCCATCGGCCAGACGGGTCAGGCTCGTTGTGTCGGATGCGCCGCTAGCACCTTCCTCTGAGGGAGTCGCCTCCGCGCCCCCGCTCGCGTCCAGAGTGTCCTCATCCTCGACTCCACCACTGTCCGAGTACGTTTCCCGTTCAGGCTCTGCGAAAGACACCACGGGCTCGTGGGGCTTGAACTCCATCTCCGTGACATCCTGCTCGATCACAACGCTTTCAGGCGCAGCCTTCAGAGTTGCGACAGCCTCCGCAACCTTAGTAGCGATCTCGGCTTTGGAGAACCCGAGCAGCGTAATGAGCTCGTCCCTAGAGTTCGCCTTAAACAGGCTCAGCAGCGCTTTCCAGCCTGCTGAGCCCTCGGAAGTCTTTCCTTCGCGAAGGTGCTGAGGGTCTCATTGGCGATTGCCTCTTGCAACGTCTTTGCACGCTCGATGATGGTCGTTTCCGTGACGACGCTCCGGATGTGGACCACGCTGCTCTGGTTCTTGCCCTGCGCAGATGGCAAATTCGAGACCGTGACAAGTTTGCCGCCGTACCCAAACGAATTCGAGGTGGGGCGTCGTAGCCACTTCGGCGGGTGCTTCAAGGAGAGCGTCGCCTGGTTTCCGCGCGAAAACGATGATGCGCCAAAGATATCAGAAGCATCAGCCTGAGGTGTAGCAGGCGGGAGTTCGGCCGCTTCATTTGTCGACTGGATAGAGTGGATGCCGACTGTGCCATCAAAGAACGCGGCAGCGAAGAGATCGGGGTTACGGGGACACCACTGAACCTGGAAGGCCCAATTGTCTGCAGATGGAAGCTAGGTGTAAAAGTCAGACTTGTGCATTTGTATCCGAATGCATACAACCCACCTCGCCAATAATCTCCGAGGTCTGCGGATTCCAACATAGCGCACGATTGTCCTTACCGCACGACAATAGCAGATCCGGGTCCTGCTTACACCACGAAAGTGACAGTACACCTTTCTCGTGGCCAGTGAGGATCTTTTCGGGCGCGCGCGCGTTCCGTAGATCCCAGACCATCACAATTGGGGACGTGTCGTCCTCCGAAGACGTCACCAGTCGCGTAGCCTGCATATCGTCATTAAAATGCTGCAGCATAATGACGTGTCAGCGCTCACGTTGTCAGGGTGCCACGCAACATCGCTCATGCCGCGACGCCCGCCCGCGGCCAGACCAGCCACTCCGAAGCCCGGCACGCCGCCGCCAAGTGTGCCCGTTCCGCCACCATACGCAAGTGCAGCGACCTCGCGCTTGCCTCTCAAATCCCAGACGACTGTGTAGCCAGTGTTGCTAGACGCGGCAAGCGCATACTGAACGTGGTGATTCCACGCAAGCGCAGTGATCTCGTCCAATTTCGTGCTGCGTGTCCCGGGCGAATAAGGCTTGCTCGGATCTTTCAGGTCCCACACGTATATCTGCATATTATGAGCACAACGCGCGTTAAATCATGTCGACACGCACCTCGCCGTTGACCGCGCCCGAAGAAAACAAGTTTGTCTGGATGGGATTGAAGTCGAGTCCGCGCACGGGACCTGTATGCGTCTTGTTCCGCAGTATCAACGACTCCGCGGGGCTGTCAGAGGCAGTTACAGACAAGGAAGACGCGTCGCATCGGCTCTGGTGCTCACTCTGCATTGGCCAGGATCTGCGAAGGATCCCAGATGTCCAACTCGCCGTTCTCCATGCCCGCGACGATGACGCCGCGGGGACGGCCGCCATCTACGTAGCCCCAGGCAAGGCGGTTGAACCTGGCACGTTGCAGGACGCTCAGTGAGCCAGCAGCGACGGACTGAAGGTAGCGCACCTTGAGGTAGTTGTGACGGAGGCTTTCGATGGAATTTGGCCCTCCCCGCCGAGGTCATACTCATTTTTGTCCAAGAAGTCCGGAGCCCAGATTTCCAGCTGTCCGTTATTGCTGAACGACTCGTCGAGCGCGCCGGCGACGGTGCCCGTTGCCAGCAACGGCAGGGATGGCGATGGGGACCATGCGAACGTCGAGGTCCTGTGAATCTCCTTGAGCTTCATGGTTCAGATGTGATTTGGAGAGCTGTGTTTCGCGACCGACGTGTCGAGATGCGAGGTGTCGTGGATGCCTGATTTGGTGTTTTCGGAGTCTGACTCCCGGGATCGCTTGTACTTACGGGGATTGGGTAGGCGTCTGCTGTCCCCTCTTGCTCTTCACTCAGCTGTGCGGCCAGTACTTGGACAGCCAAGAGGGAGAAGGGTGGAATTCAGAGCGAGGTTATAGATAAATGCCGCTGTATATCAAACGTTGATCTGGTACTTAGGCTTGACCTGTATAGATCCACCATAATAGGCATTAGAAGGTCTTGGAGTCCCGCGTCACCTCCCCTTGACGTTAACGTAAGTTCTAGCAAACTCGTCGGTGCAATCACTTCGGATTCATTCTATCTCCAGGGCCAGAACTTGCGAGAACAGCTACCCTCCAGACCAAATGCCTTTCGGTGAAGTTGTCTGCGGTTCAGCCGGCAGCGGGAAGTCGACATACTGCTACGGAAAACATCAGCTGTTCAGCGCACTGAACCGTCCAATATCCATAGTTAACCTAGACCCTGCGAATGAGAACATCCCATATCCATGTGCAATTGACATAGCCTCTCTCATCACTCTCGAAGATGCCATGGCGGAACACGGGCTCGGGCCCAACGGCGGCATGCTGTACTGCATGGAATACCTGGAGGCCAACTTCGACTGGCTGGAAGAGCGGCTAAAGAGCTCGGCGGCGATGCATATGTGCTGTTCGATTTGCCCGGGCAGGTCGAGCTAAGCACGAATCACGACAGCGTGAAGAACATCGTGCACAAGCTCACGAAGAGCGGCTTTCGGGTACGTGACGGCGACAATCTTCAACCACGCACTGACCGGAGCTCTGCTAGCTAGCTGTGGTCCACCTGTGCGATGCCCACTACGTGACAGATGCAGCGAAGTACATCTCGGTGCTCATGCTGTCCTGCGCGCGATGCTGCATCTCGAGCTCCCACACATCAACGTGCTCTCGAAGGTTGACCTCATCCAGCAGTACGGCGATCTTGGTAACCATGGATCCTGCTCCGGCGTGCTGTCCCGTTCATAATATCTGCCCAGACTTCAACCTAGACTTTTACACCGAAGTCCAGGACCTCTCGTACCTCGAAAATGCGTTGTCGTCATCGACTCCCCGCTACACTGCCCTCAATATGGCGATCTGTTCCCTTATTGAGGATTACGGGCTGCTAGGGTTCGAGACCCTCGCAGTGGAGGTACGCACGAGAAACGGTACCGTTCGGGCTAGCATTGACACGCGTGCTACCCAGGATAAGGAGTCTATGCTACATCTCATGCGCGTCGTCGACAAGGCCACAGGCTGCGTCTTCGTGCCGGCACCGGATGCACCGCAGCCGCCAGGGACGATCGAAGCTGGCGACGCACCATCGTCCTTGCGTCCCAACGTTCATTCGCTTCTGTCCACTGCGGCAGGCCCTGTACATGGGCCGCGCAGTGATGTTCGCGACGTACAGGAGAGATGGCTTGATGCCCGAGAAGAGTGGGATGCGTGGGAGAAGACGCAGTGGAGGAAGGAGGGGCAGATGCTCAGGGAGGCGGCAGACAAGAGCAGAATCAGGGAGAGAAAAACGGAAGAAACGCGCTGAAACTGCCTCGGGCGAGTGCGAGCCTTCTGTGAATGTCGTAGACTTACTCGCGAACGTATATTATCACAGCAGAATTGAACTGAGTAGGCGCAGGTTTTGTGCGGGAGCCAAGGACGAGTCTGGTCGTGGGAGAGTAACCAAACAGAGTATAGACACGCCCGTGACCCGCGAACGTCGTGTGGTCGCGTCTTCGCCGCCGTGTCACTCAGGCATGGACCGCATGGTGCCAACTTACTGATCTCCGTCGACAACAGCGCATCGAAATAAGTACTGCACGCATTCCAGACTTCCAGTGCGTTGTGTTCCCCGCTACTCGTCGTGCAAGCCTAACTTCAAGTCGTGCAGTTGGACCCTCCTCGAAATCGCGCTCCTTCTGGCGCGCAGGGCGGTCTTCTCTGTGACGCCCGCTATCCATCCACAATGTCTTATGAGTTCTCGGAAGATGAACTCCCTTCGGATAGGGTAGATGACTTACAATTTGACACGGACCCAGACATCTAACATCGACTAGATAGAAGAGGTGATGGCGATGTCGCTCGCCGTACGGGGCAATGAAAATGCCGTTGCGGGTCCCTCGCAGCCCAAGCGCCGGGCCGCTCCAGCACACAGTCGTTCACGGGTCGAGCCGATCGACGAATTGTCGATAATCGAAGCGGAGCTCGACGAGGTCGACGAGGAGATTTCGCGCTTGCGCAAGTTGCGAGACTCGCTCCTCGCGAGGAAGCAGTATATTATACAGAGACAGCCCATTGCGAGTGCAGTCTCTGCGCCAACGGCCAATGGGAAGGGGAAAGCCAAGAATGGCGATATCAACTACTTCACGGAGTTTCCCTGGAGCCTCGGGCTCAAGGCGAAGATGAAGGAGGTTTTCAAGATCGACAACTTCCGCCTTTGCCAGGAAGCGTAGGTCTTCCCTTCCATCGGCCGCGATGCAGATCCTTACAGCGTTGCAGTGTTTGCAACGCGAACATGGACATGCGGGATATTGTGTGCGTAATGCCTACCGGTGCGTCCTATCGAAGGCACCAAGCAAATGCTCCATTCACTTCTCTCAAGGCGGTGGGAAGTCCTTGACATATCAACTCCCTGCCCTGCTCACTCCCGGCTGCACTCTGGTCATCTCACCTTTGATATCTCTCATGAGCGATCAACTCTTCCATCTCAAAGAGGCAGGAGGTCCGTTGCATTCGCGTTGATCGCCCACTTATACTCAGCCGTGCTTGGCAGTGGAAGCTGTGATGATCACGTCAGAAACTTCCCCTGGAGAGAACAAGGCCATGGAGAGCAGACTCGCAGCGATGGTGTCCGGTAACACAACGGGGCAGCCTGGGATAAAGCTCTGCTACGTGACAGTGCGCTGATTTCCGCTCTTGTGATATGCCGTCCATCGTCTGAAACTCATACACAGCCAGAAAGAATTGCCAAAAACAAGTTATTCAGGACATTACTAGGAAAACTAGCGGATGTGCGTAAACTGGGTATGCACTACTCTCCCTCTGTGCTTATGCGGCGAAGTCTAATCCCGTCCTTTCCCGTGCAAGCACGTATCGTCATCGACGAAGCGCACTGTGTCTCGCAAATGGGCCATGACTTCAGAACAGACTACTTGAAGCTGGACGTACTCCGCAAACTCTTTCCTTCGGTACCCATCATGGCATTATCGGCGACATGTCCGCCGAGCGTACTCAGAGACTTACTGAACACACTGGGGATGCCGCCTATAGTAGACGGCAGGGGTAGGTGCCGCGTTGGGCTATCGCATCGAGCCATCCTTGACAGACTACGTTTTCGCAGCGGCGAGCAAAAAAGGAACCGTATACTTTTCTGCGCCGCTGTACAGAGCGAACCTGCACTACAGCGTGGTATCAAAACCAGCGACTGCCAAGAGTCATCTGAAGATGATGCAAAACTACATCCTCGATAACCATAAGGGACACTCTGGCATTATATACTGCCTCACACCAAAGTGCACAGCCTCCTGCTTGCGCTAGAGTTGACGTTTGCTGACGCCTGCCGGCGTGCCTTGCACAGGAGGCCGAGAACGTCGCGATCGAGTTGCAGGCCTTGAGCAACGGGCAGATCAAGACTGGCATCTACCATGGCAAGATGAAAGCCGCGAAAAGGACGGTATCCATGTGCGCTGGCGGACCGGCAGGGTGCAGGTGGTCTGCGCGACAATCGGTACCGCGTCTAGTGATATCACGTAGCCCTCCTCTGACTTCCCTGTCGACTAGCGTTTGGAATGGGGATCGACAAGGCCGACGTCCGCTTCGTGCTCCACCACTCCGTGCGTCAAGATTGCCGTGTTCCATGTGTGGTTATGGGACACTAATGCTAATCGCACCGCGCCTTCTCCTCATGCAGATTCGGTGCGTTTGCGTGCGTATGAGTACCGACACATACTCATGTCCCTGCAGAAATCCATCGAAGGGTTCTACCAGGAGTCCGGTCGCGCAGGCCGCGACGGAAAGGACGCGGACTGCGTGCTCTACTACCGCCCGCAGGACGCGACACGGATAGGCCAAATGCAGGAAGGCATGCGGAACACAAGAAAACGTGCGCCCCTCTCCTCCGCGTCCCGTGCACTGCTGACCCAGCGCGTGCAGTGCACGCCATGCTGCGCTTCGCACAGGACATGAAGGTGTGCCGCAAGGTGCAGTTCGCGAAGTGCGTCTCGCTCCCTCCCCCGCACGCACGCCTGCCGCTGACCGCACGCCCGGCGCGTGCACAGGTACTTTTCTGTCTCCTCCGACCTGGCCATCGCCGCGTGGACGACGGAGGACAAGGATGCGCTGGAGCCGTGCGGGCACTGCGACAACTGCACGCGCGCCCGGCTGCGGTCGCCCAGGATGTCCGCGAGGCGGCGTGGCGCGTCATATGCGTGCTCGATGCTGTGAACAGGGACAGGAGACAGGTCACGGTGGCACAACTGGGCGACCTAGCGCGGGGTGCCGGCAGCGGGATGCCACAGGGCCGGAAGGGCAAGGGCAGAAGCAAGGAGAACGTCTTCTTCGATCTGAACAAGATCGCCGGTGGCAAGGTCGAGCTGTCGAAGGATGTTAGTCGCATCTTGTTTGCAGATGTGCTGGTGCTGATCTGTCTGTTCTCGGCCGACATCGAGTAGGACGTGGAGCGGCTTTGCGTTCATCTCCTCGTCGAGGGATATCTGGAGGAGATGTTCCAGCAAACCCCATATGGCGTCAATGTCTACCTGCAGTCCACCGACCTCGCTCTGCGCCTGACGCGATTCACTCTGGGAGACATTCAGCAGGGGAAGGGTCCGCCGGTCCTATGTTCGTTCCCAGAAAAGGGCAAGACGAAACGAACTGACGGCCAAGCTGCCAAAGAGATACCCAGCACCCAGGGAGCCCGTAAGGCGAACGACGCTGGTGCGATACGGAAATCACCCAGAATGAGCAGTACCTCCAAGTATACCAACGAGGACAACGAAGAGGGCAGCTCGCAGGATGAGTCGTACGGCAATGAAGATGCACACTTCATCGATGATTCGGATGTAGACGAGTTAAGCACAGACTGGTGGAGCCGCTCACTGCGCGACGGCTCGGTGCCGCCTGGAAAAAGAAAGCTGCGCTCGAGCACCGGGCGTGCGCAGAAACGCCAACGTCCTACAGCGCCCGACGATGTTATAGACCTAGAGGAAGCCGCAGACGTTATAGTGATATCGGATTGATGTCAATTGTTGTACATGTACACATGTGTATTCCTTGTACATCCCCACTAGCAGTAGTACTACCTGTATTAAGAACATAGATACGGAAAGAAGCCCGCTCTGTGGTATAATTTAATATTACGGCCGCTCACCGACACAATAAATACCAATGCTGCTCCTCCATTTCAGTAGATGCGTTCAATACGCACACTCACTGATTTGCCTGTGCATTCTTTGGGCGCTTGAGAGCTGACCGCAGGGGTGGCTTGGGTATAAGGCGGTGCTCCATGTCGATGCGTACACCTTCTTCATTCATCCATCCGTCATTGAACTCTGGGTAATCCTGCAACACGTTACGACGCTCAATATGATGGGGCGACATTGGGTTCCGAGTACACTCACGGCGAGATCCGGGGGAATTCCTGTCCAACTTCGGGAGATTTATACCTTCCGTCGTTAGTCCACAGCTGGTCCCTGGGAAACGTTGATAAATGGTAAGCATCAGTGGTTTCTGGCACTATCGCACCACTTACCCTCGGCGATTGAACCAGCCCTTCCGCCGTTCGCTGCGCAGTATCGGAGAGGGGCAAATGAGGTCCTCCGACCAGCGAACGCACCGCCGCGTTGACACGGCGAGGTTCGAACCCTCCATCACAGGAGCGCTGAAGGGGGCAGCGGAAGGGACGGGAATTGCCGGGCCGTCGCCGCCATTTATACGTGACGACGGCGGGGCTGTGTAAGCATTGCCCTCGCCGTTGCGAGGGGGCGCCGCTGACATAGGCGCCGGGTGGTCCGTCGGTCGTGCGGTGGGAAGTGCCCTTGCTGAGGACGCAGCACTCGTCTGGGCTGTCGTGCTGCATCAGGTACGCCGACATTCGATGTACCTCTTCTTGATGCATCACCACCACCTGTAGCGGGGGTGGCAGAAAGCCCGGGAGGGGCACGGAGATCTGATGAGGGCGCGTTTCGCTGATCGCTCAGACCGTCTCGCGCACGGAAGCTCTGCTGATTGCTCGGGCGTTCGTCAGAGTTCCTCATCGTCGTGGGGGGGATGGGCAGTGAGCGAGCGGGCTTTACATCCCGTCTCTCGTCTCTCGCGCCAGCACCTGGGTCGGAGGTTCGTCGCGGCTGGAGCATGTCCATGACAGGGTCGTCGATGACGGTGTCGCTGTCGCTGTCGGACACCGTCTCGACAGACGTGAACTGCAAGGGAAGTGCGAATGTCGGGGCGCCGCCCGCACGTTTTAGGTTGGAAGGGGGAGGGAGCCCCGGGGGGATAGAGTGTATACCGTCTGTGATGGCACGTGGGGGACCCGACGAAGGTGTGGACCTGAAATGCGCTGAAGGGGCGGGACTCACTGTGTTCAGGACATTACCCCGAACAGAGAGTGCGGTGGTCTCCAAAGTTTCCGTGCTACTACTAGCCCGGGTGGAAGAGATCTCGACGGAAGCAGAAACGGCAGACTCCGAAAGTATATCCGACTCGGAACTGGAGGAGGATGGCGAACTTGGCCTGAACAGATCAGAAGTGGGCGAAACAGACCGTTCATAGATATACGTGTCGTCCGTAGTGCTGGGATATATCCCGTAATTGTGGCCCATCTTGGCGCCCTTTGTCTCGAACGACGCCTCATAAACTGATGGTTGGACGACGCGACGAGCCGGCGCGGTTGTCAGTGAGAGTTTCCTTTCAGGGTCAGTGGGATGTGGTGGGTATTCAGCAGGTTTTGACCAGACAACCCCTGATGGTCGCCTGTGGGCGACGTCGAATTTCCCGGACGCATTGTAAGGATGTGTTGAAGTCGTCACGGTAGGTGTCTTGAAGACGTGTACGGAGAACCCTCGAGGTACCTCAAAGTACTTGACGAGACTAGTCAGCCAACGCTCAGGTTGTACAGACGAAGGATGGTATACCTTGGAGGGTCCATTGCGAGTACTGCGCGAGGAATCTTTAGTGTCGAGACCTAGTGACGAGAGCATCGTAGTGTAAAATCCCGGGCTGGGAGAGCGCGAGTGACTGCCTTATAGGAAACGCTGGCCAGGCCATCGGCGAGGAGCGAAGAACATGCATGTATGGGGCACGAGTCCTCCATCTGTGCGGCATGCGAAGTCCGCGGACCATTTGGCCCCTGCACATGCCGGCAGGTGTCGAGGAAGTCGTGTAGATCAGACTCTATGTGAAGGTGACGTTACAGGCGTACTCGGGGCATACTCCCGCTTAACTTGCGTGCATTAGATTAGGCCTCGAACTCTGATCATGCCAGAAGCCTTGCCTGCACTGACGTCTACACTCACACTCGTCATATCGCGGGAACGAGAAGCGCAGGGTCTTGCCTGATTGCAGCCAAGACGATCCAGTTAAGGTTGTGTGGCACAAACCCTCACAACGGCCGATGCGCCCACAGCAAGTCCAGTAGGGTAATGCGAGATTGGTAGCACGAAGTAACAACGAGGCTACGCACGGGCTACACGCGTTGCACTCGCAAATGATCCGTGGCCGGAACATGCACGGTTTCACCGCACGAGATCGGAACGCTTGAAGTTGAATGTTACGGAGCCGCGCTTCCCTGAACATTCACATTCAGTGATGATCAGCGTGCTCAGGACGTCGAAAGAGATACCGACTACAATAAATACAGCGAACCTAGGCAGGATGTACAGCTATTCTCACCACGCTCCGGTGAGTGCCAACCAGTCCTTGAGGACCGTTGCCCTCTCGGTTCCAATCTGGCGGGTAACTTCATGTTGGCGGGTAATTGGTAGGTCTTCGAACGTAGCCAGTAGATTTCCGTCCAGTATACCCTTCGATAACGGCCTCGAGACGAAGTCATTTGGTACGATTCTGCCTCATGGATCAAAATCTGCCATCACACTTCGGATAGCAGGCAGAAACACACCGGAACGCCTTCGGATTCAAGCCGCCACGTGCTGAACGTTGCGGGTTAATTGGCCTTGAAGAAGGTGTAATGTCTTGGATGTATTTTCGTCGATGTACGTCAATGACGATAGAGTACCATCGATAGATCCTGCGGTAAATTGTCAGCTGAGGCGAAAAGCTATGCGCCATATGGCGTACCACAGATGAGCCTAGCTTGCGGGATGTCTGCATCTGCACCCTTTCGACGAGCAACGAGTACAGAACTGCGGTACTCTGTCTGTCCGTTGAACTCACTTCGACACAACAGTTGTTGGCCGTTCTTCGACTCAGGATCTGAATGTTCATTCAGCGACGAAGTGGATGGCTCATCGTATACCAAGACGTACCATTGGGGTCGTATTCATACATCCTCACAATTCCTTCCTCATCGCCGGTTACCAACGACACCCGGCCATCGGCAAAGAAGAGATCGGCACAGGTTATACACACATAAGACGGGTCCTTGGCCAAGACGACCAGCTTGAACGGATCCTCCTGCTCAACAAATCAGGGCTTGACCTTCTACCATTCAACGGAGACCACATACCTGGAATGCCACAAACCATATGCTCTTGACCGTATCGCCGATCACCAACAAGTTTTTCATCGCGCGTAGCGAGGTGACATAGATACCCACGTCCAAGAACGCGACACCCACGAGTCGTTCGTCGAGATCGAATGCCCGTACAAAGACCTGACCAGTGGGACAATGAGCCAATATCAATTGACAATGCGGATTAGTCTCACCTTTTGGCCCATGGACGAGACAAGATAGCCATCCATGCCGCAGAGAGCAGTCACCGGTCCCTTGGCGTCTTCTCGGCAATGAAGCTTCAGCTTGTACCATCGATGAGGCGCTTTAGGACCCGTCCTGTCGGCAACAACCTCCACGACCTCGAATATATAGACCTAGAGCAAGATCTGAATACCGTGGTGTCCGTGCAGAATCTTGCAGGAAACACATACCGCGCCCTTGACAGCGAGGTCCTCTCCACGATTGATGGTCGTCCCAACAGCGACAAAATCCTTCGTCCCGGATTCTGTGCTCATCGACTCCAGTGTTACGGAATCGAGGCATGTTACGAACTCGTTCGGAGCAAATTCATATCTAAGCGATCTGATAAGCTTCTCTTCACGCACAGACGACAGCGTGATAGACCCACCCATCCATCGTAACACAGCTATCAGGGGCAATGAGTTCTACTGTTGATGATTCGCAGCTCGGATATGAGATGTTGGGTGCTGGGCAAGTCATGCGTGGATGAGTGACCACATCCAGGCATGCAGATAGTTGCGTACCGTCGGGTTCCCATACCACGTTCCCATCCTCATCATAAGAAGCGAACTTTGACTGCAGCGAAGACGCAGCCACTATCAGCGAGGTGGATGGGTCGTACACGACGTGAGTGTAGGATCTGGGGCGTGATATGGATCTTGATGGCAAGTGCCCGTCCAGTTGGATGTCAGGCATCCATTCCAGCAAGCCAGGCCCCTGTCGCGCCACCTATGAGGTATATCACACATGAACGGCACGCATGCATGCTCACCTCTTCAGAATATAACAGGAAGTCGCCCTTGGACTCCCAGACCGATGACGCAGTAAACGCATGCACGACAGAATGACCCGAAGGGAACACCTTTACGCCCCCTTTGTCCGTGGAGAGGATCCAGCATGGCCGATCGCCTGTGAAGAACACTCCAGAAAACGTCTGGTTTGGAGCAGGAGACGTCACGAATGGTATGAGCAGCCGCGAGATCCGCTTCTGCTCTGCGAGTACCGACTTTTCCACCTCCTCAATGTGCTGAATGTCAAACGCTCGAGACACCACCTTCACGAATTTGATGAGAAGGGTAGACGTTCGGCTAGGTGGGAGGGGATCTGCAGGTGGAGGCGTTGGTAGTGCCTCGTATAGTGCGAGCAGGCCGGAGCGCAAGAAGACCTGAGCAGATTTGGCCATTAGCGTCCTTCAAGCGAGGATAGCAGCTGACTGACAATGAGGTGAGGGCGCGGTGATGACTCGCCAAGTGGTGCTATCAGGATCTGCTCTACGTCTAGTTCTTGGGGCTTTCGTGGTGGATCTAGAGGAAGTGATGGCGCAGGAGGGTCATATGAATCGGAAAAGACAGGTTCCAGGGTTGCCAGCTGCGTTGTCGAGAACACAAGTGACAGCTTGGGCAGCGTCCAGATCTACTCGACATTGTCAGCTTCCGGAGACCGATGATTTGGAGGCGGATCTCACCTCCACGACGCCCTGCGGACGGCAAAGTATAAGCCATTGACTTTTGTTGCCAGCATTCATGGCTGCCTGTAACGTCGAGGTAACGTTCTCGCCTTCCGGAGCTTCTGTGTTCAGGTAACTCTGCAAGACGCCAGAGGAATCCGTGAAGAAGGACCCAGCAAGATACTTCGATGTCTATACATCACGGGTGAGACAGGAAGACAGGACAGACAACAGATGGACCAACTTTCTCCCCCATAGGAGACATATCCTTCCGTCTAATCTTACCACGTTCAGTCTCTCCAATGAAGAGACCAATGGAGTCATCGTCTCGGATTATCAGCACAAAAGGGTCACTAATACTACAGAAGCGGATTTTGGGCCGCGGGACATTACCATCCCAGTCTTTGATGATCTGTCTCTCGGTCCCGTCTAGAGGAACCTACTCGGTCTCAAGCAACAATGGAGCTCAACTGGCAACACACACCTGGTTCCAATACTCGAATGACGTTGGTGACATTGATCATTACTTGTAGAATAGCCGTTCCTTGGAAAAATGGTGCTGCTCCAATAGTAGTCCCAGGTATCCTTGTGGTGATTGTAATGTCAGATTGGGCACTGCGCGAAGCAATCTGTAAGGACACAATGTCAACACATGGCAATCCTTTCCTATCGAGACATACTCGAGAAAGGCCTGGTGAGGGATTCGCATCCGTGCTGATTATCACTGAGTCATTCTCTGGATGAAATGGATTGGCGGGCCGTTCATAGGTCGACCCGTTGACCTTGACCGCTTGACGCACAGGGAGCGACCACATCCCACGACCGCCACCAATGGCATGCAATTTTCGTTTGATGCGGGCTGGGAGGTCTCGCTGGTAACAAACGAAGCTGTTGAATGATCCCTGAAGCTGACACGGCGATAGACCACACCTGAAACAATGTGAACCCTCCTAACTGACCAGAGCCAGTAGCTGCGACGAGCTCGGGAACGTAGCGATCCTGAAAAAGGGCTGTCAGTACGCGACTGGTCAAATGCATGGCGGACAATATACCCCATTCTTGGCCAGTGGAATGTCATATCTGCTATTGGACCATAGGCTGGTATCGAGTCGCATAACGACAGCTGCACTACCGTTCGCTTGTTGGAGACAGTACCGATGCCATTCATTGTACCGTTCATAGATGGCTGTTCAGTAACTGCCGAAGTTCCGTAGAGGTCTGCGCATAGCACACATTGGTGTGGTGAACAAATATGTTGGATGAATGAACGCACCGTCTTCATCATCCAGCTCCATTGAGTCGACAGGAGCTACAGCCGTGGCAGGCGCAGATGACATCTCCGTTCCTCGTCGGCCAGCTCTTCTTCGACTCTGGCAGTTCTGAGCAGCACCGAAGGGCCAACCATACTGCCAATGAACAAATGGTCCTCCTGCGCCCTTCGTACGAGCGCGGGTATTGTTGTCCGCGCTACAGGGGCAGCCATGGACAGGCGTGACACGGTCTTGCCGTCCACGACGATCTCGACTGGATAGACCGTTCCGTCCTTGAGGATGACGAACAACGTGCGATCATCGACGAACGCGAAATGCGATCCCTCCAGCTGCAATTCCCGCTCCTGTTCCTGGGGCGTGAGAGTCGGCATCGCCATATCGCTCAGCCGCGGTGGCCAGCCATTCACAGGCAGGCTGACCTTGCGCGATGATTGGTCGACGTAGATGATGGAGTTACATGCGAGCACTGCGACACCGCCGAGCGCTGTTGAGCATGGAGTGATGGAGAAGCAGTCGTATGGTAGGCCCTCGACGGCGGTAATGACTGGGTAATTGCGGCTGATCAAGTCGAGAGTGAAGATGAACAAGCTAACGGTGTCCTTGTATTCTTTCAAACGGCTGTATATTGCATTAGTCATTGTCACGAAAACGACACTAGAACGCGCACCCAGTCCACGTTTGCTGGTGCTGGAAGAGTACAGCGATTGTGGGGTTGTTGAAGCCTGGCAGGAACACGAAATCCATCACATTCCGGATGCGCTCGTCAACTTCAACAGCCAATTCGAGTATGAAACTCGGGGAGTAGGGTACATCCCTGAGTGGTGTCAGACCTCAATCATCTGGAAGTAAACATAAACGCACTTAGCCTGGCTTGACTCTTGCTCCATAAGGTCAAGCTCAGCCTGGCTTTGATAAAAGGGCAGGATGGCCAGAGAATCTTTTGGGAGAGACAGGGCGGCACAGCGAGAGAGAGGATCTGCCCGCAGCTCGGAACGGAACAGTGGAGTATCCATCGACATCTGCTTCTTCGTCAGGTTGGGATCGAACGTGGAATACTCAGGTGCACTCACAAGCTGTGGTGCACGTTCATAGGTGTGTATTGACACTGTGATGAGATCATGGACAGCGTCAGACCATTCCAACAACGCAATCTGGTAACATTTGCGTAAGTCTTCAATCGTGAACGCGACGAAGCGGTGCGTACCTTGGCATCCTTGAACGACACCAGCAGACGATCAAGTTGATCCTCAAGGGAGGTCACTATCCGGACTCCCTCGATGCCCGTGACGATGCCGTGCAGACGATGTTCGCGAATGAGATAGAAGCGGGTGACAGTTGGTGAATGTACGATGCCGTTCTGACCGGCAGACTATGGACGACACGAGACTGGTTAGCACAGGAAACGCTCGCACGCATATCTCACGACGCCCAAGGGGATGGAGAGAAAGCCGGCATCTCATTGTCTTCTGCGTACCGCGACGACAGCAAGTATCCAAATTCACCTTGGCCGAACCCATGTTCACGAATCCCTCTCCGGACGTATCCATCTCGACTTCACCCTCCACCGCTTCAGTCCCCTTGCGCACACTCGCGCGCCTCTCCCGCTCATCCTCCTTTTGTGTCGAGATGGGTGCTGGTTCCTCCCTGACCTCGAAGACACGCAGAAGATTGGAGCGAGCCACGACCACGTTGAAGAGAGCCCGCCCAACAGAGTCTCGAAGTGATTCTGGGTCCACAGGTTGAGTTGAGGGCGTCAACTTGAGACATGCCGCAAACTCCACGCCGCTCGGAGGCAGTATTTCCTGCCTCAACGCCTGCATTATGTACAGACTGCGTTATCCTGGGATCCTTGGTTGGTGTTAGGCTTCGGTCCTGTATACTGCCAATGAACATGCTTCAACTTCGCGAAGCCCAGTGAAACTGACCTCTACCTGCGGCTTGGATATTCCTTTCACAGATCTTCTTGCTCAAGCTGCTACCACAATGAAAGAGTAGGGTAATAGCACAGAAATTGGCTTGGTGTCCCTCCCAGATTCAAATAACGCCGTGGCTGCGCGAGAGCAAGCTCATAGCAAGGCGCAACCTGTAAAATGGGTTGTGACGGTATGACACATGTTGTGACTGTGTGACTGTGCGATGCTGATGCTGTTGTTTTGACAAGTTGCTTCGTCGTCAACTACTCACCCTTGGCCACCATGGCGGCATGGCCAGGATATATTGCATTGGTGCAAGGCTTCCCGGCTTCGGCACTATGTACTGGGACTAGCTGGTAATATATTGCTCGTGGAGTCAACGCATTGTTCGGCCTCGTTTCAGTGTCTTGGCTTCTCCGACCTTGAATCTTATAATCATCTGAGCGTCCATTCTGTCACTGGCTCCTCATGTGCAGCTGGCTCCTCGACCGGTACGAAATCTGCATGCTCTCACGCCATGATAGCGTATCCACATGGCTTCTGACCTCACTTGAACCTATCTCGGTTACATAAGCTTGTATTACCGCAGCTTCTGCTTGATCAGCGACCGATCGGCCTTGGATGACACCATCCAGTAGACATCGTTGCAATTATCGCCGCGGCCTTTAGTTGAACGATATATTTAAAGCAGGGGAGCCTCCGGGTCGCTGACGCAACCTGCCCACCCACCACTTCATCGAGTTAACAACCATCAGCCATGCCCGAAACACTCACCCTGTACACTGCCAAGGTATGCACGTTTCTGCAGAGCTTCAACGCGCTGATCAAACAGTATCGCACCTTCATAGATCTGCCCTTATGCACACAGGGTAAAATTCACAGCACGTTGTGCTTGGGTGCAAGGGGACTCATGTAATATAACAGGTAGAGTTGGCGCTGGAAGAAGCCAAGGCCGACTACACCAAGTTCCAAATCGACTTGCAGAACAAGCCGTCATGGTATGCTCCCGAGGTAAACCCTGCCAGCAAGGTACGCCATTTCAAATGTTCCTGTACTGCCCACTTCATGGATGCGCCGAATAGGTCCCAGCCGTTGCGTATGGCGGGCCCAAGGTTCCTGCCGATAAGCCCTCTCCAGAGTCCACCAAGATTGCCGAGTCGCTCGTGCTGCTCGAGTTCGTTGCCGATCTCTACCCTGGGGCGAACCTGCTCCCCAACGACCCCGTCCAGCGTGCAAAGTGCGCTTCTTCATCGACGCCGTGTCAAACAAGTCCCTGCCCTCAGTGGGTGCATTCTTCCGCGGTCAGGGCTCCGGCGCAGCCCTTGTGAACGGCGTCGAACAACTCCAGGCACTGCTTCCCGCCACCGGGTTTGCGGTCGGCGAGTACTCGATCGCCGACATCGCTGTGACGCCATTCATTGCGCGCCTGAACGTCGTGGCGACAAACGTCGCTGGCGCATTTGCCGAGGAAGATGCGGTGAAGCTGGCAGAGGTGTTCAACGCGCCGAAGTTTGCGCGGTTCCAGCAATACTGGAAGGACCTGCGGGCGCGCCCTAACTTCAGCGCGACCTTCGACGAGGTGCGGTTTAGCGTCATCCTCGCCACCATTTGAGGCGACTTATACAGGATATTTGCAGGAGTATGTTGTGAATGTATTCAAGCAACGTCTTGCGAAGTCCCAGAAGTGACTAGTGCCGGCAGTTCTGTAGGTTTGAATGTATTGATCTGGTGCATGCACCATCGAATTGTAGCAATCTGTTGGTCTGTCGTCCGCTGCATCAAATCCGTTCCATTCCAACATCCGAACGCTATCGCATGCTCAGATAGACGCACACTGGCATTATTACTAAGAGTCTTAGTAAGACTCAAGTGGTGCGATGATATGGCGTGTAGAGCTCTAGCTACTACTTAGTAGGCGGCATGTTGCTACACATGATGCAACCCGCCCACCTACGGCTCACCACTGTGTCGATATTAACGTCAAGCCATGCCCGACACATTGACCCTTTACGCTAATATGGTCTGTCTTCCCTGATTTTACCGTGCCGATCAATTAGTGACCTATTTTACTTTCACAGGCCTGTCCTTATGCCCAGAGGGTGAGACACCAACCGCGCCGTGCCAGAGCTCAAGAAGACTCACCCAATTATCATTACAGGTTGATATTGCACTTAAAGAGGCCAAGGCTGACTATACCAGATACGAAGTCGACCTGCAGAACAAGCCGGCTTGGTACGCTCCCCAGGTAAACCCCGCCAGCAAGGTACGTCACCGTCTGACAATCCAACCGGCCAACTTTGTTAATCTCGCCGAACAGGTTCCGGCCATTGCGTATGGCGGGCCCAAGGTCCCTCCTGATCAGCCCTCTCCCGAGTCTGCGAAGCTCGCCGAGTCGCTCGTGCTGCTCGAGTTTGTCGCCGACATCTACCCCGATGCAGACTTGCTCCCCACCGACCCTGTCCAGCGCGCGAAAGTCCGCTTCTTCATCGACGCCGTGTCAACCAAGACCGTCCCAGCTGCCACCATGTTCCTGCGCAACCTCGGTCCAGGAGAGCCCCTCGTGCACGGGATCGAGACGCTCCAGGCGCTGTTGCCTACGACCGGATTCGCGTTCGGCGAGTTCTCGCTCGCCGACATCGTTGTCGCACCGTTCATTGCGCGTCTGCACATTGTGGCGTCGAACTTTGCTGATGTGTACTCCAAGGAGGACGCAGCGAGGTTGCTGTCGATTTTCCAGGCACCGGAGTTTGCGCGGTTCCAGCAGTACTGGAAGGACTTGCAGGCGCACCCCAGCTTCAGCGCGACCTTTGACGAGGTGTGATGCATCGTCTTCTTGATGTGCTGACTTTTCCGGTTGACATGGGGTGCATACAGGCGGCTATTACGGAGGTGTTCGGGAAAGGCTTCGCAGCACTGTCCCGGCAGAAGTGATGCGAGCCTACAAGGCACCACAACCGAACTTGAAGGCATAGGTACGAATGTATTTTGATCTGTGTGACAAATTGTAACAATCTGTTCAGTTGTATGTTGTATTTATATATTAGCTCTGGTGCTACATATCGAGCCTTACCACAGCCCGGAGTTGGCACCATCCCGAAAGTGCGTCTTTCGCAAGCCCTCATTTATACGACTGCCTGGGGTGGCCACACCGAAAAAGCTTGTCAACAATTGTGAGATGAGTATGGTTTTGACATCAACTCCATTGGAATGTAAAATTTCAATCCCAATGGATTGCTACATACTTAGAACTTGGAACAGTTGTAGTCTACAACTTGCAAAATTGGTGGCATTCTGTTATATCCAGACTGCTTCATTCCAGAGATAAATAGCAGATAGCATACATAGGACTGACACTGAGATCACAATGAGCATAGACATGAAGTGCTAATATCACTGTGTGAGAACTGAAACCTGACAGACTAATAACAACTCACAATGAATGATGATTGTAACAAAGAGAAATTTGGTGGGTCCAGCCCTGTACTCCAGTGTGCCAACCACCTCACACCTGGCTTCCACTACCAGAAGCAACATTTTGGGAATCACCAACTTCAACCCCATGCAGTTCTTCTCTGTTGTACATCTCATCAGCAATATTTTCAAACAGTGCTGTAGGATTGATTTACCTGATCAGGATAATTCAATGTCTGGTGCATCCAAGTTGGGGATCAATCCACTGCCAGAGGATCATTGGAGATTATGATGGCTCAGGCTCATCATCTGATGTGAGTCCATAACTCAGTCCACCATGACCCAATGCTGCACCCATATTTCCATGATCTTGAGGCAAAGTCAATGGCCATAGAACCTGTGATATGTCAGGCCATTGGAGATAACCTCTCTCAATTCAGCATGAAGTGGGAAATCAGAATGTGAGGGATACTATAAAGTCAAGAGATGATAGTAATATAAGCCTTCAAGTACACACAATCAGGAAATATCAATGGGAATCATCTGTAGACAGATATGAGTTTGAACACATTTATTGTGACATCATCACATACCATAGTAGGACCAGAGAAAATTGCCCTCATAATGTTCACAGTCAACCAGACCCTGAGATTATCATCACATTATTTGAGTGAAAAGATAGCAACAGCAACAAGCAGATACCCAAAATATACAGTGCCTATAACTTCATGAGTAATGCCAATATAAACAATGAGAAGAGGACAGACCATCTTGTATCAATAATGTTGATAAACTGGGCTGAGTCTGTGCAGCTACTGCAAGTCCTCTTCGGATTGTGTAAGTCTTGATCAATGTCAAGCCCATTACAAGCACAGCCCCAACTATTATCAAGCAGGATGCTACAATTACCACTGTCCACAGAGGTTGCTTAATAGTGGACAAATATACCATAGTGAATACATACATCTGTTAGTATATTAGTTATGTACATAGACCTTTGATGTGAGCATACATACATCTTATTAAGAGTAAAGATATGATGGTTTGAGCTCCACATCTTGGCAGAAATGGACTTGAAGCTGGTACAAGTATGCCTTCAATCTGGCTACTTTGATACTACAGACAGAATGTTAACATACATTGCAATTTTAATGGTCAACTCACAATATTAAGAGCCATCAGAGGAAGTCCCAAACACAGTACAGCAAGAACTGGTGGGATAGACTTGCTCCATATAGCATATATGCGAAGTGCTGAAAATACTGTGCTGGCTGTACTAACTATTGTACCAGTAATTGACAGGAATACAGATATGGTCTGGCAACTGTGAAAGTTTTTGGTGACTGCAAGCACTGACAGTTGAAGCATACCTCTGAACAATTGATCAATTATACACATGGGTAGTGATAAGTTGCCCTCACCTGATCTGTCAAATTTGATGAAGGAACTACAAATATTGCACCTGCAACCAAATAGGCCAGAGTACAGTAGCGGTTGAGAATGAAAATCACTGTTACAGTGCTAAATTTCCTTCCCCAGATCAATTGCATCTCTTCAGAAAATGTGAGTATATGATCATATAGAAACAACACTTGATGCAACATGAGAAACAATGTAATATATTGGTCAATAGTCAATATTTTACTCACCTAGTGTAGAGATTGAGGTCATATTGTCTATAGTCCTGTAAGGATACTATAATCAGATAAAATGCTGCAACAGCATAGTGTGGAATATGGCACATTGCTTGAATGGCTTGTATGTCTGCTTGTTGAAGAGTCGTCATGTCTGCAGTGCTGTTTGACTGGTGCAAGAGCTCAAAGATATAATCACAAGTTAGATGACTCCTCTTTCAACAAGGTCCTCTTAAGTAGTAAACAAGTCCCTGAGATGAGACTGTAACAATTACTGATGAGAATGTGAGGACATCTCTCACTTCCCCATGATCCTGATGGATTGTTCATTGCAGCTCAACTGATAGACCTGCATAAATGTAAGGCAATGGAGCATCAATCAAGTACCAATCATGTACAAGTGAGACAGCAGAGCAATTTGTAGTGGCTGCAACATAGGATTAACTTTGCTGTATGATCTTAGACACACGTCAACAATACATGTTGAAGAGCCCTCACCTCATATGCAATCCCAGATGAGATGAGACATACCTGCAAATCCAATATCATGTACTCTGATTGTTCCACATGCGGAGATTTGGGGCTCAATCAGAATACCGAGGCAGCCTCGTTCCATCGCACAGCACAAGTCCATTCACATCTCACTGCGCGAAGCAGCTATCGCGGGTCAGTAACTTGGCCACGGGATGGTATGCACAGCAGGCTCACGCTATCATTGTGGCACACTGCGTTGTGTCACAACAATGGCTGAGATGAGACGGGTCGCGCAGGAGGACATGCTGGGTTTGAGACTGCCTGACTGGTTGCTGGCGGCTGGTTCTTCACGTTCTCAAGCGGTTCGCAGAAGTTGTTCCGTGCCAGTGCAGCGATGTATCTGCAGTCTGCAAAGACGAACACGAAGGGTGTTGAGACAGGAAGCTGGAACCCAGCTCGAGCATGTAGACGTGGATGAAGAATAGTCGACAACGCCCGCGAAGCACTGGACTTCCGCATTCAGCGCTCAGCGCTCAGCGCTTCCTCCTGGGCGCTCGCAGGATCTAACTCCGGATCTATCCCAGCTCTATCCTACCAAGTGATCATGTCCTGAGGCCTGAGGCCTGAATATGAATCCGTGACACAGCACTCCGGCCGGCACCACCCTCCGAGCTAATATTTCAGTTCGTGTCACAGCATGGATTCAATATATCCCTGTTTCTTCCCTCACGAAGTACTGCGCTCAACATCTTTTTGCCGCCGTTCGAAGGCCTGTTGGATACCTTGTCGTGCCTTGCTCAATCTACGCGAAGTATTTCCTGTCATGCGCTCCTGCAGAAACAACCCAGGAATTCTACATACCGCGTACGTAGCGCTCTATATCTGACTTCTCTTCGCAAAAGACTGCTTATGCAGAGGTCACATTCAGTGCGAAGTCCATCCCACATAAGCACCCCTCCGAAGCTCGAGGTGGTGGGGCGCAAGCGGCCTATATAGCGGCCTGGTAAGTGGTAACTGACAAGCCCGATCGCCGCTCTTCACCCCACTGCTGCTGTGTACTGCTACCGACGCCCTCTGGGCCTCACTAGCTCTGGGGTTGTGGATCATCGGGTCCATCAGATTGCTCTGGATGCCTGCCGGCGCCGCGTCCTGGTCGGTATCTGCTGCTACGAGTCCTACGACACTCCATTCGGCCTGGCTACCTCATGCGACCGATGGGAATGTTTGAAGAAAGGGGCTATAGCCTAACTTTCAGGTTCACTGGCGGCATTGTTTACTGCGATCTGGCGTGCCCAGGACGTGTCTGACACGCCCCACATCTTCTATACCAGCTGGGACCTGGGGTCTATCTTCGTGTCCACATATCGGTAGGTCGGTGCGGAGGGCTTTACTCCCTACTCCAGCTATCACGGCAGAACATACCCTTGTCGCGAACAGTGCCGGAACATGCTCGGCGGACCTCCGGATTCTGGGTAGGCGCGCCACATGTCCGAAGTCTCTAAACTACAGGCCGAACAAGCGAGCGTTAAGCCGTATCGGAGCGACCAGGTGTGAAGGTGACGTAAGTACTCTTTTCCCTTCGCTCGCCGAAGAATCCTCATAGCTTATTTTGTCAATACTGTACAATTCAGCGTGAGATTGTTCCCAAGGTTTGAACTTAGAAGGGACGAAGCAGTGATGGGGGAGGACGCATCCTGGCGATTTTGGTTATCTTGTGTCATATTCACATCGAGCTCACAGCAGGCTCCTCGACGGACCAGGGTTTCTGATGTGGACGTCGAATTTATATGGCGTCCAACGCTTGCGTCGCGGCAGGTCGTTGGTCAGGCACTTGACAGCGTGGAAGGTGAGTTGTTATGTGTCCACCTCGTGATCTTTTGCTCACGGTGACGTACGGCAGGGCATGTATTACACGGTTGGATAGGGAGATCTCTCTGAACATGACGGATACAACGGCATATAGTGAATGCATATTGGGCAATCACCTGTGCGAACGACGAAGCTACTTCAGTGTGTTCTCATGAAATGAGCACAGCACGCTACAGCGCAGTCAACTTAAGGTATTTGGTCATGTTTAGTCTTTGATTTGCGCCAGCACACCCGAATACATTCTTCATTTGATGTCTCCGGATCCCTAGACCAGCTTCGGGGGTACCATTCGCAATCAGACCACTGTCAAGACTGCTACCGCATTTACTTATCACGATGATCACTTCCAGGTCCTTTACGTCCCAGGCTAGTGTCATGTCCCTCCGGATCTTTTGCAGACGCTGCGGGGCCCCTGACGTTTGTTTGGTCGCTCGAGACTTTTGCTTCTCACAGTCAACCGCCAGCGTAATGTACGTGTCCTTGTGACCTCTTTGAATGCGCTTTCAATGACGTTTCCTCTAGCGAGAACTATCCGGTGCTAGAGGCTTGTGCACGACGTTGAACATTGGAAGCACACCTCTGCCAATGGGTGGTGCTTGTCCGCCATGCGGGTGAAGCCGGAGCGCTGACGACTACACAGTGGTGCTGGGTTCTGTCGGCGTCACACTGATGTCAAGAGCGTGGTCGAGGTTCAAGCACATTCAGACCCACGGACGGTCTGGTAGGTTCGATTGGTCCGAGGACCTTGATCGACGGGTGTTTGGCCGCGGTCACAGGCCTCCCGGCGATTGCCGGCGTGGGCTCAGAGCAGGCTGGACTGGGTCGTGCATGGTGCTTGCCTCATCTGGCCTATGCGCTCAGTTTCTTAAACTACCCCTCCTCGGGACGATCGATATCGCCGTGCGTAATTGCTCCTACTCCTCCCATACAAATCCGAACTCGCCCCATGGGCCCCGCATCATCCCCCTTTCCCCTTCTCTACTTCGCGTTCCTACGCACAACCAACACTCCGTCTCAGCTTCCTTCGTGCTCTCCTACTATGATAGCAAAAGTCTCGCATGCGGAGGGCAACCTGTCGTCCTTCACGAAGTGCTCAACACTACTTTCACCGGCATAGTCCACCCAGTTTCTACACATGACGAGCCCGTGCACCAGTACCGTGGCATCAAGTATGCTAGCATCACAACGCGTTTCCGTCAGTCGCGGCTACACACGTCGTACCCCTCGTACACGGACGCGACGCGTCTTGGGTGAGTAGTCCCCACTGTCATCCCGAAGTCTTCCGACCTATATGTTGCAGGCCTATTTGCCCTCAGCTGCGACGGAAGGGTGTCGAGGAGGAACTATTTGGTCTCTCGGAAGACTGTATCCCAAAACAAAATCTCAAGCAGAGCGAGTTTGAATGCCTGAATTTGAACATTACATGTCCTGGCACTGCGACTCCGGAATCTATGTTTCCTGTTATGCTTTGGATCCATGGGTATGTGGTTTCGTTCAGGCGACATGAATATCTAGTCCTCATCTGTCCTTCGCACAGTGGTAATAACCGTGGGTCTGGTTCGAGTTGGATTTATGATGGCGGAGCGCTCGTACAGAAAAGCATGCGGGTCGGGAAGCCAATTATGTTTATTACCTTGAAGTAAGCGGTTCATAAGCAGGCCGGCGATTTTTAGTGCTCATTGATATGTTTACAGCTACCGCTTGGTCTTCTTGGGTTTGCTGCCAGTCCTGCGTTGCGAGATGACAACTGGGCTGCAGGAGATAATGGTGTTGGAAATTATGGTAAGGATCATCGTTACCTCAAATTTACAGCGAACTTAGCGGTTCAATTTCCGCGTAGGCCTTCGTGATCAACAGCGTGCTATCGAATGGGTGCATCATTTCATTTCCGACTTTGGTGGTGACCCTTCAAATATTACACTCTTCGGCGAGTCAACAGGAGCGGCAGACATACTATGTCACCTCCATTCTGCCGAGAATGAAACGCGTCCTCTATTCCGGCGCGTCATCTTGCAGAGCGTGAACGGGGAGATTGAGGTACCTAACTGGCATTCGACGGGCTCACAATTGTCGAGAATAATGTCCACGCTACACGTGCACACTGTCGAGGAGCTACGTGCAGTCGAACCAGAGAAACTTGTCGCTCTCGGAAGCCATGTTCGGGCAACTAATGACGGCGTCTTCTTCCGCAAGGGTTTTACCGGCTCTCTTGTGGAGGAGCAGCAGGAACATTTGCATCATCACCATACCGAAGAGCCTCACGAACTCGCAACACCGGTCACCCACTGAAGAACACACATCACCACCTTCACCCGCGTGCACGTTCTCACTCTCGTCCTCGCCATACGCATTCGCCCAACATCCAGCCCATCATGATCGGCGACTGCAGCGACGAAGCGCTCCTGTGGTCGCTCCCTGCATCTCTCTGGACCTCATCGGGTGTAGTCCGGCGCGTGCGCGCCATCTGCCAGTCACTCAGCAAAGCCAACGCGTTACTGCGCGCATACGACATCGGCTCGAACACCCCCGCAGACGAGCTGCAACCCACCTGCTCGAGCTCATCAACGACGCGCGCTTCGCATGGCCGACCGACCGCATCGCCGCGAGCGTTCGCCGTGCCCTGGGCGGGCGCGGCGTCTGGCGCTACGTATTCGACCAGAAGGCCCCGTGCGCTCCGTCGCGCACCACGCGGTCGACCTTGTCTACTCTTCGACAACGTGCCCGTCCCCGCGGTGCCCCCCACGTTGCGCGAGGACTCACCGTTCGCGGAGACGTTCGGCCCGTGCTACGAGGACGAGGACGAGGACGGGAGCGGGAGCGGGTCCGAGTTCGGCACGGACAGCGGGTACGCGGACGACTGGGCGATGCCCGTCGTGGATGACTGGACGTACGCGCGGGTGCGCAACGCGGTGCAGGAGCGCTGGATTGCGTTTGCGCACGGCGAGGCGCCGTGGCAGGAGGAGAAGGTGTATGTGTTCGGCCCGAGGGCGAGGTCGGCGAGCGTTCGTGGAGCATCTTCCATGGGCGGCGGCGGACGCAGGCGTGGAAGGATGCGCTGGAACCGCTCGGATGCAGCTCGTGCAGAAGGTCGGTGCGGAGCTGTGCAATGGGCCTCCTGTCGGCACGAATCGTGGTTCTGACCGTGGTAGTGTCTATGGATGGGATGTTCGTTGCCTGTTTTTCTGGGATTCATGTTCATGTGGTGATACACGGGGCCCTCATCGTCTGCAGCATTATTGCTATCTCAACTCATGTATCTATCTCATGTGCATATATATCTCATCGTTCATATATTACTATGCACCTGTAACCCCCTCGACAAATAGTACTCACTCACTAGTAATTAACGCTGGATCAGCGACACATGTAAATCATGAGATCGATATCTGAGATGCCGCGCATATTTTCTCCGAATCCTCGCCGCAGTGCCACCCAAAGCGATTTTAGATACCTTGAAGCTTGCATAGGCTCTTCAACCAGCCTCTAGTATAGAAGAGAGTCGTTCTGATCGGTTTTACAAGCCATCAACTCAATACTTACGCACAAGTACGTAGTTGTGATAGAAGCATGCACTGGAGAGCTCGCGAGCCAAGTTGTTATGAAATGCTGGATCGGCGACGTATGTAACTATCAAGTGGTGTATATCACTACCACAGAATGAATGGATGACTGTCTCAGAGACAAGTCTATGCGGAAATCCAACACGCATGTATATGTGAATGAGGCATACTGGCAACCAGGAAGTTCACCCGATCCGAGTCCTCTACTGTAGCTTGGCGATCGCCTCGTCCAATAATTGGAATAGAACATCGTAGGTAAGAGGTTCCAGACCCCTAACAACAGCTGCATTCAGGCTCTGCAGAAGGAAGGCAAAGTGCTCCGAAAATAATTCAGGGAATCGTTGATTGATATTGAGAAAACCAAAAATATTGCCCCGTGCGTTGAGAATCTGGAGAATTGTTGGCTGCCCAAAATTGTCATAGAAATGTTTCGTGAACGCCTTATGACAATCCTCAGGGATGCTGTCGCGCCCCTTAGAGACAAAGTGCATTCCAATACTGTAGGCGAAAACCCAGACGAAGGACTCGAGGTCATGATGAAGTTCATGAGTGATTGTCTTATTGATGTCGAGAGCGAATAAAAGGGCAGCAGCCATGAATTGAAATGTCCCCTATCGGTGCTCCATGTGAGACAGACAGAACTGAAGTGTGTGAAAGATTACGGACCGTCATTGTTGCACCACGTTTAACAGAAACGGTATCAAAAATCGTATGGGTTCGGGCGGTCGGTTCAGTCAAGACGCCGCCAGGGCTGACTACAGGAACGACCGCGATCGTTTTCGTGACTGCGGCTTCTACGGAGGGCCGGGAGAAGTGGGCAGATTCGATATCCGTTATGAATCCCTCATAGCCATTTTCAGGTTGTGCCGCCGCGCTGAGCAGCACATTCCCGGCGCTGATATCACGGTGAAGGATGCCTTGTTCGCTCAAAAATCTGTGGCCTGTGCAAAATATGAGCTCGACAAAATTTAATCTGTAGAATCACTGCCATAGACCGCTCACCTTCCAGCGCCGCACGGAAACCCTTCAACAACTCCAGTTCGGAGTCATACTCCCACATCGACCGGCCATATGTACGGGTCAGCAGACGATGGAGGATGGGTGTGTCTTTCGCATCGTCACAACTGCTGTCGCGCAGATTCTTGACGCTGATCACTCGTTCAACGGCGCCCGGAAAGACAATGTCAGCGCCAACATCATAGTCAGCCACTCCCGGATGTTTTCCGCTGATCCCCTCGTACAGCATCGCTTCGGCCGGACGGTCGCTGCTCCTCCAAGCACTCTTCAGCACCAACAACCGGTTCGGATCTGCGGAATCGCAAACGCGCCACACTTCCGTGCCGCGACCCAGCAGGGAAAGCGACGTCCATATTGGAGCTCCTAGAGTGTACCAGCATCGCACTCGCTTGCCCATCGTCACCGCGTATGTTGGATAATCAACGGCACCCGTCAGATGGGTACCGATGGCTTCTGCCCTACGCCGCACCTCTCCCGCTTCTGCATCAGATAGCATGCGCACAGTGGGATCCTGTCCCAGTTCAACGGGAGTCATGTCGCGCGTCAGACGACGAATGACACGAATGAACATCCGCACGTCGGCCCACATGTCTAGGTAGGGGAGAACGTGACGCCATCGCGGTCGAAAATGCCGACGCAAAAGTGGGATCCGCAGATGAGGAGCCCGATTGAGAAGAGCTGGAATGGGCGTGCAGATAGGTGGATGCGAGCATAGGCTGCGGCTTGTGCGACGATGGGCTTTACGGCACTGTCGTTGGAAGGCACTGGGCCCTGCACATTGGCCGGCTTGATCTCGAAGAACGCGCTCCTGTGTCTCCATAGATGCGGCCCGCGCTCGCTCTGGAAGCCGACTTGACGAGGAGTCTTTTCCGTAACCTCCAACAACGTGAAGTCGGGACTGACTTTGGGGAAGTCCCAAGGATGATCCGGCGCGGTTAGCGTGGCGTTTCCGGTGGAAACCACTGGCGGTCGTAGGAACGCTGCAAGTGTGATCAAATGATTCGATGAAACTGAAAATCGTGTGCTGTGAATTTCGAAATTCCATTAGTGTGGCGTCGAAAGGAGACACCGCGTTGAAACATACGAGGGGATGATACATTTCCTTTTCTCTCAATTTGGCCTTCGTCTTCTCCTCAGGTCCCGGCTCTCGTGCATCTGCTGAGCACCCGAGTCCTATCTCGGGATCGAACTCCGCCTCTAGTTGTTTCAGCTCTGCCTCCAGTTGCCACTCGCTCTTCTTGGAGGCGCTTGCAAGAAGTTCTGCGAGCACAGCCCTTGCTTTGGAGGTCTCTGCATTCACCCTCATAGAAGCATCCACGAGGTCGTCGGGAACTACGTCGGTACCTAGGCGGTGGAAAATGCGATGGTCATTGAAGCTAAGCTTTCCGGCTAGTTCGGCCTTAATCGGGTCGCGACTCGACGTGAGGTATGAGTAAGGGGAGCCTCCGAAAACGTAGGTCTATGTTCCGGACCCAGGTTTTTTTGGAGAACCAGCGGAAAATTTGGCATGGGAAGGTGCAGGGGCGGATATATTCAATGGTAAGATAGCGGCTTGAGTTGATGAACGGACTCGGAGTATACTCCGAGTCCTCGACCCACCTCATCGGAGCTTTCATGGAAAAGGAAGACTGTCAGCATTCAGAGTATCGTGATTCCACGATTCATACTTGGTTTGTGATGAACTCGGTGACATTTGGGACCTATCCGGTGTGTAGCTGGAGATTCAATGGATTAATATTCTCGTGCCACGATATATCAGCGATGCGAGACTTTTGTAGCTGCTTCAGGAGCTCGTGCGCGCGGTCAATGTTTGCACCAATGCCGCCAAGAGATGCTGTATAAGCTATTTGAAGCCCGGATCAGATTGACTTGTATTGTACTCGACGGTCAGAGGAATAGGACCTACATATGTATTGATAGGCTGAGCTCGAGCAGTAAAACTGACCTCTCGGTTGAGTGCTTAGTGTGAGTGAGGGACGTCCGCCTGAGGTTGTAAACGTTGGATAGTGCTAACCTTACAGCATTTTCATTTTACAATAATGCTTGCGGGTTGGACGTCGACATGAAGGCGGAGCGCCGGCGGATATCGAGGGTCCTTAGCCGGAGAAGATATCGGCGCTAATACACTCTTATTCCTTGCTTCTATCTCCCAGTCGCACCTGGGCCCAGAAACATTTGTCGACAACCTTCACCGCATCATAATGTCTCGTAGGACAGCCGTAGTGGAAGAGTTTGACGACGACACCGACCTCCCCCTCCCCACGCATAAAAGTGCATTGCCCAACACAGGAACCCGCGGAGCCATCCTCGAGGAGCTATCAGACGACGAGGACGACATCCAGACGCTCGTCGAGCCCACCGCCGGTCCCGCCTCCCCCTCTCAGCCACAGTTCCGGCCGCCCGTCCCAGATCGCGACGAGAACGGGCAGCGCACAGTGACAGACATCACGCCGTACAAAAAGTGCGTATGCGTCGCTCCAGACCATGCGTGTGCGTGACCTGCTCTCGCATGTGGTCCGCCATGCCTAGGTGGACGTGTATCTACCCCATCTACATCGATGCGAAGCGCTCGAGCACGCGCGGCGAGCGGCGCATCGCCCGCTCCAAGAGCATCTGGTGGCCGCTCAGCAAGGACATCGCGGACGCGACGAACCGCCTCGGGCTCGGCACGCTGCACGAGGTGAACAAGTCGCATCCGCGCGACTGGGAGAACCCTGGGCGCGTGCGCGTCCAGTGGAAGAAGGACGGGCGGCTCGTCAACCCTGCGATAAAAACCAGTACGTGCCCCGCGCCGCGGCGAGACGCGATGCCATGCCGACTCCTGTGCCGCACACAGAGAAGCAGCTGCTCGAGATGGTCGCGTTCCAGATCCAGATGCTCAAGCCCGACAGCGTGCCCAAGCCGCCGTACGCCGCCGCATCTACCGTCGCCGCGTCGGATGCGACGCAGAAACCTGCGGCTGCTGCGAGCACGAAGGGCAAGCAGCCTGCGGCTCCGTCCAAGACATCGAAAGCTGCTCCCGCGTCCGCGTCAATGCCGACGGCGGCGCCTGCGATGGCGAAGAGCAACCGTTCGCTGTTCCCCACCCCACCATCACCATATCCGCCCCTCACGAGCAGAGTATCACCGTATTCGCCCGCGCTACCATCAGGTGTACTCATTGAGACCGTGAAAGCTGGGATGAATGCACAGGAGGTAGCACCCGGTCTAGGAGCAGGAACAGGAGGGGGAGGTAAGGGTAAGAGAAAAGTTGTTAGGGTTCGCGGGTAACGTATTCGACGGGTGTAACAATATTATCGTTCAGAAATTCGATGACCTGTAGGACTATAGATGGATATCGAGCAACAGACGCACTCGATCGCAAAAACAACACATGTACAGAAGACAATAAAAACGACCTCCCTGGCGGGGAGTCGAACCCCGCTTTCGCGCGACCGTAGAGGGCGACTCATTGTTTGAATGACAGGCGCGTGTACTAACCGATATACTACCAGGGATGTGAACGTAAGCCACAATGTTAATATCCTATCAGCAATGACGGCAACGTCGTGGGCACCTCGGAGAAGTTCTCTCCATCCCTTCCCTGACACCGACAAGACTCTGCACGCGATGGCCCCAGAACTCCCAGCGCAAATAGAGCTCATCGCACAGCTCGAAGGTGCGTCCCAAGTCAAGCACACCGCTAGCAGACCGAGTCACTGAAGCGACCCGCAGGGCACGACGACCGTGCATGGCACATCGCGTGGAACCCCACCCGCCCGATCCTCGCATCGTGCTCGGCGGACAAGAGCGTGCGCCTGTACAGATACCGGGGCGCCGATGCCTCCGCGCTCGCATTCTCGCACGACACGACGATCCCGACGGGGCACGCGAAGACCGTGCGCGCGATCGCGTGGTCCCCCTCGGGCACGACACTCGCGACCGCATCGTTCGACGCGAACATCGGGGTCTGGGAGCAGGAGGGGAATGGCGACGGCGGCGGCGGCGGTGCGGACGAGGGCGCGGCGTGGGAGTGCGTGAGCTTGCTAGAGGGGCACGAGACGGAGTGCAAGAGCGTTGCGTATTCGTGCGCGGGGAACCTGCTTGCGAGCTGCAGCCGGGACAAGACCGTGTGGGTCTGGGAAGGTGCGTGCGCCCGCGCTCCTGCGAGGGCGGAGGCGAGAATGTCTGACGAGCGTGGGCGGCGCAGTGCATCCCGATTCCGACTTTGAGTGCATGGGAGTGCTCATGGAGCATTCGCAAGACGTCAAGTGTGTCGCCTGGCACCCCACGGAAGAGGTCAGTGCGCGTCCTCCGAGCCGAGCTAGCGCCGCTGTGGCTTGCGGCCTTGCACTCATTTCGCTACCCAGCGCAGATCCTCGCTTCAGCGTCGTATGACGACACCATAAAGCTTTACCTCGACGATCCGTCGGAGGACTGGTTCTGCTTCACGACGCTCTCGGGGCACACCTCGACGGTGTGGACACTCGCATTCTCGCCGGACGGCCGGTTTCTCGCGTCTGGCTCGGAGGACGCCACGGTGCGCATATGGGAGCGCGTGCAGGAGCACAAGTGGGAGTGCGTGAGCGTCCTCGAGGGGCACGAGCGCAGCGTGTATTGCGTAAGCTGGGGAAAGAACACGGATGGGCGCGAAGGTGCGCTCGGGCGACTGGCAAGCACCGGCGGAGACGGAATGATACTTGTCTGGGAGATGAGGGTAAGACTGATTGTCCCTGTGGTTGATTCCGACTCTCACACAATAATCTGCTACGCAGGCTTCTCCGAGTGGGACAGATTCTGGCAAGAGCACGCTGAGTCACGAAATCGTTGCTCGACTTTCACAGGCGCACGGTGTCTCCGATGTCAACAGCATCGTATGGTGTCCACGGAAGGGGCTGGAGAATGTGTTTGCGACGGCAGGGGATGATGGGGTCGTGAAGGTCTGGAAGGTGGTTTGAAACTGACTCCAACAGTTTCGACTTTCCGCGTAAGAAGTGCTACATGTTAATGTGTACATCAATATCGCCTTCAAAGGGTCCCGTACACCTGCGACTCCCGATCTTATCTCGTCTCAGTTATCTAATCAAGTCAGTAAAAGTACTGACTCGGACTGGAGAGCTTTTCCCTGCACACCGCGGTCGTCCTCTCCTTGGCCATCATGACTATCCTAGGTCTTGCACCGACGCTGTACCCAACCTCGCCCGCTCACTTCGACATCGAAAAGGTCATCCGGCCCAACATCCTCTCGTTGCACCCATACCGCTGCGCGCGCGACGACTACTCGGAGGGGATCCTGCTCGACGCCAACGAGAACTCCCTCGGCCACTCCATCCCAAAAGCCAGCCCAGGCACGAACTCCGAGCTCGACCCAGAGCTCGAGTCCACGCTCGCGCTCGCCCTGCACCGCTACCCCTCGCCTCGGCACGACCCAATCCGGCAGCGGCTCGCGGCACTGCGCGGGCTCCCGGGGCCCGACTATGTCTTCCTCGGCGTCGGCTCGGACGAGGTGCTCGACCTCCTCATGCGCGTGTGCGTCGCACCCGGGCGCGAGCGCGTGCTCGTGACGCCGCCGACGTACGGCATGTACCGCGTGTGCGCGCAGGTGAACGATGTCGCGGTCGTGGACTGCCCGCTAGAGCTCGGCGGGGGTGCGGGGGAGGGCGGGGAGGCGGGGCGGTTCTCGCTGCGCGTCGCGGAGGTGTGAGGCGCTTCTGTGCGGGGTGCGTGCACGCGGCGCTAAGAGACTTGTGTCCAGGTCCAGAAGGCGGTCGCCGCTGATCCGTCCATCAAGTTAATTATCCTGTGTTCCCCGGGGAACCCCACCGGCACGGTGGTGTCGCTTGGCGGACTACGCGCGCTGCTCGAGTATGACAGGTTCAAGGGCATCGTCATCGTGGACGAGGCGTACATCGACTTTGCGGGTGCTGGGACCAGCGCGGTGTCTCTGCTCAAGGAGTACGCGAACCTGTGCGTTGTGCAGACGCTTAGCAAGAGCTTTGGGCTTGCAGCCATCCGGTGCGTCCTTCGCTGCAGTGTTGTGATGAGAGCTCCATCGTGGTGAAGCGCAAGCCGACATGTCCGAGCTCGTCAAGTCAGACCGGGGGGACACCTGCCCGCCGTTCCCCAGCGTAATCCATTCCGCATAGGGGTATCTCACTCGTGCTGGCAAAAGGCTAATTGCGGTCCCGCCCAGGCTCGGCATGGCGTATGCCCATCCCGCACTTATCCAGATCCTCATGAACACCAAGGCTCCCTATAACGTCAGTGCACCGACGGCAGCGCTCGCGCTCTCGGCGCTCTCGCCCGCTGCCGTTGCCGCGATGAGCAGGAAGCTGGCGCGGCTGGTCGCGTCACGCGAGGAGCTCCTGCTGCGCCTGCCCGCGCTCGCGCCGCTCGGGCTGGGCGCAGTCGTCGGCGGGAACGACGCGAACTTTGTGATGGTGCCCGTGCTCGCGCGGGACGGGAGCGGGCAGCCGGACAATGTGCGCGCGCAGAGAGTGTACAAGACGCTTGCGGAGGCGGAGGGCGTCGTGGTGCGGTACCGCGGGGGCGAGGCGGGCTGTGCGGGCTGCCTGAGGATCACGGTGGGCAGCGAGGAGGAAAACGAAGTGGTGCTGAAGAAGCTGGAGGAGCTGCTGAAGAAGATTTAGATTTCGTGTACGGATACTCGTGTTGCTGACCCAGCCACCGCCGAGGTGTGTGCTCTAGTGTAAATAATGCAATTTCATGCCAACACCGGAAATGAGGGCCGCGTGAGACTCCGCTGCTTCAGCACTCTTTGACAGACATCCTACATCCGGGCCAGTCACCCATGCTGCCTCAGCGGCTGAGACGGCTCCGAGCCCAGGTACCTCAGCGCTCCGCTGAGGGAGTAACGGGTTGTTAATGCACAAATACTGACGCAGACGGCAGTGTGCAGACGTGTCGTGCATCCCGCTGCCGTGGCTATAGAGCCTAGTGTGGCCGGGCATGGCAAAGAGGACACAGGAAGTTGAAGAGAGCTACTTTGTTCGGCTGTATGCGCTCGGCCCTAGCTACTGCTTACATACTATTGACCATCTGTGCATGCACCGTATATATCGCCGCTCAGGCCCTACAATCTCCCGCATTTCCTCCTTTCTTCTTCTCATCCACCTCCCCCCAATCCCCTCGATTGCCACAGTCACTGGCTTCTCAAATTCTCGAGTCGTACCGCACTTTTTCCGGCCAACCTCGAAGCACAAGTGCAACAAATCCATCTCGGAAATCGAAACGAACGTTCCACCCAGTCCGAGTGTTTCGCAACTGCGCCACTGCCCCTGGGACCTCATATATAGTTCTTACGCTGTTCGCTGATTGGCCCGCATAAGCTTGGCGCATGCGTGGTCAATTGCATTGATCCCGGTACGCCTCCTTCAGCGCAAATACTGTCCTCTCAGCTCACAGACGCTGCTGCGGCTGCAAGGGTCACTTCCAGCACTGCTCTCCTTCAACCGAGACACTTTCCGCCCGAGGGCCTTCTGAACCGCAGCGGGTCCGTGATCTACTAATACCGCGCTCCCACCGCCCATCACCTTTGTTCCACCGATGTTCTCCCCCTCATATCACTCCAGATCACCCATGATCAAGCACAAGAAGAAACAGACACCGCAGGATCTGTACCTCGCGCGCAAGGAGCGCGAGGAGGCGGAGAAGGACGCACATCTTCCCCCCGGCCTCATCAACCACGGCAACACATGCTTCATGAACTCTACCCTCCAAGGCGTAAGCGTCTCCCGGCTCCCCCGCGTGCGCAGGCTGACCCTCCCCGCAGCTCATGGCCACAGAACTGCTGCACAACCTCGTCAACTTCGCGCCGATCTCGCCGGGCCTCCAGCAGAGCGTCGTCGCGCGCCGCTCGCCGCAGCTGACCAACGGCCACGGCGTAGGCGGGCCGCACGAGCAGGAATGGGTGGAGGGCATGCCGCTGGGCGACGTCTTTGTCGGCACGCTGCGGAAGGCGTGGGCCATCCAGGAGGCGCGGCGGCGGGAGAGCATGAGCCCCAAGTGAGTGCCGCCCCACAGCAGACGCGCGCCGCGCATGCTGATCGCCCCGCAGGGAGATCCTGACGACGATCGGACGCAAGTACGAGCAGTACAGGGACTTCCGCCAGCAGGACGCGCACGAGTTCCTGCGGCACATGCTCGACGCGATGCGCATGGAGGAGCTGGATGTACGTCGTTGGCCCGCCCGCACCGCGCGCGCTCACCGTCGTCCGTCCTGCAGATCATCAAGAAGAGGCGGCCGCCGCCTCCCAAGGAGAAGCGCCGTCGCTCGCGGAGGAAGCCGCCCGCGTTGCCCCTGTCCACCCCGCCCGACCCCTCCACCATCGTCCCCGTCGCGTCGGGGTCCGCATCCCCAGAGGCGGAGGAGAAGCTGGAGACGTTCGTGGACATGCTGTTCGGCGGGCACCTCGCAAGCATCCTGGTGTGCGAGAAGTGTAAGAAGGCTTCCGTCACGTACGAGGACTTCAACGACCTGAGCCTCAGCATAAAGCCCGAGGACTATGCCAAGGGCCGCAAGCGCGACAAGCTGAAGCTTTTCGCGCGCAAGCTGGGGTTCCGCCCGGCGAGTGCGGGTCCTGGCAGCGATCGCGTTGCTGGAGTTGGGATGCATCGGTCATCGTCGGTCCCAGCCAGCCCGATCCGGAGAAGCACGGAGGAGACGCATCAGGAGGAGGAGGCGCCAGTTGAGGAAGGGCTGCGGAGGAGAAGCTTTGATCATGCGGGTGGGGACGAAGACAAGGACGAGGCGCGGGACGCGGTGAGGGAGATGGCGACAACGTCTGGTGGGGAGTACAGGGTGCCTTCGGCGGCAATCGACGACGACGACGAGGGAGGTGGCGAGCTCAGCGAGGAACGCGACGGCGCGAAGGGCGGAGAGGCGGATTTGGGCAGAGAGAAGGGCGAGAAGAAGGAGAGGCAAGACCCGTTTGTCAAGCTCGGGCGGCGCATTAGCGTCTCGATGAAGATAACGCGCAACAGGCGCAACGAGTCGAAAGAGCGCGGCAGGCGCGAGTCAAGCAAGGACGCCGCTCGCGTCGCGAAAGCAGAGTCGGAGGACGCTCCCCGTGCGTCTCTTGCCTCGCCTGCCCGCGAGAGCACCTCAGATCTGGGCGAGCTATCTGATGTTGCCCAGCGTGTCTCGTCGCCTGTGCCATCCGTTCTCGGGTCCCCTTCCTTCGCTGCACAACAGTCGCCATCAATTCCCAAGCGGCCCTCTACCCCTCGTATGCTACGGCGGGTCAAGTCTCCTGCCACAGTAAAACCCTCGCGCGAGGAAGCCGCGTACTTTCAGCGAATTCTCGCCGACGTGAATACTTCTGCCTCCAACCCATTCTCGCTGTTACACCAAGCGCTCGCAGGTTCGACTGCGGGGCTCACCGGTCCATCGCCGACGTCTGCTACTGCGCAAGCGCTCTGGGCGAAGCTGGGACATCTTCCGGGAATTGAAGAGTGCCTCCGGTTGTTCACTGCTGTGGAGGTGCTGGATGGCGAAAATGCGGTCGGTTGTCACCGCTGTTGGAAGATCGCAAACGGCACGTACAAGCCGCGGCGCAGAAGTGCGGATGAGGATGCCGGAAGCGACAGCGAAGAGAGTGAAGAGACCCCGATCAAGCCAGAGGATAGCGATAAGTCACAGGACAGTGTCGAAGCACCCGTTGCAGATGCACTGGATGACGCACTTGGGTCGTCGCCAGAATCGAGCGGCCGCATGTCGCCTCTGTCGGCGTCGGCGGTGTCGGCGAGCGTATCCTCGTCTTCCGAGTACCTTAACGACAGGACGTCTATTGTTTCTGCTCCTACCACTTTCGACTCGGGGGCATCGAGCTCGGTCAACGAGAAGCCTCGGCATGCGGCTAGCCAGCCAGCCCTTTCTCCTGTCGTTTCGCCTCCGCCTTTGTCGACCTACGGCGGCCTTCCCATCCCATCCATCTCGACCACAGCGCCGAGTCACCTCTGTCCCCTGGTGCGCAGAAGAGCATAGAGGCTCTCACATCAGCGGACAAGCTCACCCGCTCGAGACCCTCCAGTCCGCTGGCCGTGTCTCCCTCCAATGACACCTTACTCCCGCCGAAAACTGGCTGGCATAGAAAGCGGGGAAAGACTAATGCCGATGGCGCTAATGACGAGAGCAGCGAAAGCTCGGATGAGTACGACTCCGAGAGCGACGCGTCTGCCAGCGCCTCTGATTTCTCCGACGCATCGTCCGTGGCATCGCCTGCAGCATCGCCCGTGGTCTCCCCCACGTCGTCCGTGGAGAATCTGCACAAGACTACGCCCCTGGTACCTGATTCCACAGGTGGCGCCGCACCCACGAAAGCATCGCCGTCCAGTTCGTCTTCATCGAAGGTCCCGCGATCGAAGCAGGTCGTCCACCGACGAATGTACAAGCGCTACCTGATCGCGACCCCACCGCCGATACTGGTCATCCATTTGAAGCGTTTTCATCAGGCTGCGAAGACCCCCGCTATCTCGTTCTCGGGCGGGTTCAAGAAGCTCGACGAGTTCGTCGCATTCCCCGAGTATCTGGACCTGACACCATTCCTCGCCCCGCGGAAGGAGGACTTTGGGCTGGGCAGGTGCGCGCCACGAAGACCGCCCGGCCATGTCAAGGACGACGAGAAATGCATGTACCGCTTGTACGCCGTGGTCGTGCATATCGGGAACATGGTGGGTGCTTCCTCACCTGCACGTGGCGACCGTCTCTCACCGCGCGGATTGGCAGCTGGGCGGTCACTATGTCGCGTACACTGCACTTCCGTCTTCTGACTGTTTTGGCAATGCTGCCACGCCGAGTGACCAGCCTGCCACCGCTGGCGTCGATTCTCCAGCTCCCCCTTCCACCCCGTTGCTCTCAGCTGCGCCGCATGAGAAGGATAAGTCTGCGAAGGTGCCACCGCGGTCGCGCCAGTGGGCGTACATCAGCGACACCATCGTGCGGCTCACCACACTCGAGGAGGTGCTCAAGGCGAAGGCCTACATTTGCATGTACGAGCGAATATGAACTCGTCACCCGTACACTACATCTCATCATCGTCCGCGCTTTCTGCCGGATACCGTGTCCCGAGACATCACCACGCACACACGCACCCGTCCACTATCTGCAATACATCCACCGGTTATACGCACTGCAGGACATCGACGTCCCCCGCTAATGTATTGTATAGCTAACTTATATGCTTTCCGACGCCATGTTAGAACCATGTATAGGCCGACGATGTAATCGCGCAGCTCGAGTCGAATGGACTGTATGTATTCAGTTATTGCAGTACATAAGGCCTTGCATTTCTCCACATCTCATCAAATACCACTCTTGCGGGTGATTTTTGTGCTCGTCCTGACGCCTGGCACATCCGGCGCTAACACGAAAGTGGCGGCTACATCTCGACCGCGTGGCGTGTCTCGGCTTTTGACTACTAACCACCACTCACCGATATGCCTGGTCCTCGTGCCAAGGGAAAGTCTGGCTCGAAGCCCAAGTCTTCAGCCGGTCTCAAGCACAGAAATGCCACGGAAAGTCTAAGCACTGCGGGTCTTGCAGACCAAGCCTACGTGAACGACATCGGCAACACCGAAGACTGGAATCTGGTCGTCGATATCCTGTGTGCCCACTTCAAGCTCCCTGGTACGTCGCTCTAGTCTTCCTCCTGACTCGGGGAGGGATACTCACCGCGGCGCACAGATCTCACGACGCGCAGCGGGCTGAAGAAAATACATGCTCGCTTCCCGGAAATACACAGGAAGCTCGACAATGCGTATACCGCCAATGCGGGGAACGAGAGGATGATGGGTGGCATCATCGGTATCTGGACCAAAATGTGTGCAGACTCGATCCTGCGAGACAAGCTTTTCAAAGAAGGTACTAGTCCAGACATCTTGCTCGCTGCCATTGCAGGCATTTGACATGGAGCAGGGCTTGTGGCCAAGATGATGCCTCTGCTGGACATGCCGTCTGCCAGACACGTCGGTCTGCGGACACTGTCGACAGTAACCCAGCACGGCGGGGCCGAAGCGCGGAAAGAAATCGCCCGGCATAGCCCCACCTTGGTGCGCCTCATGCAGGAGTTCCCCGATGACCCCAAAGTGATTGAGCTCGCGACGTCAACCATGGCGCATTCGATCGGCGCCGTCACCAGCGTGGAAGAGAAACCTGACCAAAAGCTGCTCAAAGCCATTGATATCCGGAGCGTCCTGAAGACGACCGTCGATAATCTGCGGAATCCGAAGGCGTCGTACCTGGCGATGACCCACGCCCTGGGGCTGGTCACCAGCACCACACTGCACTGCTCGAACGAGTGCAAATCCCTCCCACAGCTACTCACCTACCTGGTTGCCTGCCTCCGGAGCAACGACCTGACCACGCGCTGCAATGCGCTCGGCGGCCTAATCCGTCTGAGCCATGCCGACTCAGAGCCTGACATGGTCTTCTGTGATCCTTACAAACTGGTCGCCAATGTGCGCCGCGGCTTCTCGCCGGAGCTGTCTGACGCGATGATGAACTACGGCCCAGCGGAGTGCGACACGACGCTAATCATCCGCACGATGACGGACTACCAGAATGCGATGATGAAGTGCGCGCAGGACCACAACCTGTGCGCGCTCGGGCGCAAGCTGGGGCCACTGATCCTGCGCACCGAGTTCGCGATCGCGGAGGGCGGCTTCCAGGCGGTCAACGAGCGCACGGGGCAGATGGAGCTCATGGACGTTGGCCTGCCGTTCAAGATGTGGACGGACGCCCTCCCGGCGTGTGCGCGCACGCTCCGCGCCAAAGGCGTGCCCGCGGACCTCGACATCGCAGACGTGCTCGAGATGAAGCACGCGATCCTCAAGCAACGCGTCCCCAACGCCATTGCAGTCGCGAAGAAGGCGATCGCGCGCAACCCGGAGCTGGCATACTCGTACTACGCGATCGGGCTGGGCATCGACGATGCAGAGGGCCTGCGGTCGGTGAAGAAGGGGCTCAAGTGCAAGCACATCACGCCGTTCGTGCGCAACTACATGCTGTGGCGCGCGGTCGAGAAGGCGGCAAACATGGGCGTGACGGTGCTGCAGGAGGCGCGCAGAGGCGAGAAGGATTATGCGGAGGGCATCGCGTTCCTGATGTCTGCGCTGGACGACGCGAAGACGTTTCTCGCGTCGGCCCCGCCCGACTCGCGCAACCTGCCGGCAATCCTGAACTGGTACATCCTCCTCACGCTTACGATCCGTGGGCCAGAGCTCGGCGAGAACCTGCAGGAATTGGACGTAAGTATGCCTGTAGTCGTCACTGGCCGCGTCGTGCTGAGGTTCCGGCACACCAGCTTGCTATGCAGAAAGTCGAGCTGTCGGACAAGTTCTGCAACTTCCTGGGATATCCTCCCAAGAAGACGCAGATACGACTCACGCGGCAGATGGCCGTGTCGTCATATGCGACTGCCGTCAAAGACTGGAGCGACGTGATCAAGCGCTTCGACAAATTGTCGGAGCCAATTCTGGAGGACGAACTCAAACCTACCGCCACGAGCCGTCCGGAGGACGATCTTGCTGCATGGTTGGAGAACCTGGAAGTTAGTCCCGAGGAAGAGCAGCTGCCCAAGCGTTACAGCCACTCGAGGATTAGCACGAACTCAGTGGCGCTCTATCACTGTTCGTGGTGCGGGAATCCGAGTGCCGTCTTAAGGAAATGCAGCGGATGTGGTAAAACGAGGTGGGTTCCATTGCTCGCCTTCATGAACGGTTCATGGAGGATGCGCGGTCCAGGTATTGTGATAGTGCATGCCAGAAGGCGCACTGGGGCGACCACAAGCGCACCTGCAAGTCTGCTTAGATTTGGGGAGTTACAATGCTGTATTTTTTGCGAGCCATCGGTGCTGCCCCCTGAAGGACCCGTTTATTGTAACTGTAATGTGCCACTGCTTTATCTAAATAACAAATTCTTTGTATCAATACTCAACGGCTCATCGTAGTGTAGGACCGGTTGACAACATGCCTGGAATATCTCCACCATAGAGCTGACGACAACTCTCAGCGAACACAGCTGGACAAAATTAGGGCCTGCGTCGCTTTGCCTTGCTAGTGTCCAGAGCACTGGCCTTCCGGTCCTCTACCCTCTGTAGAAACTCTACCTTCTCAAGGTACCCACCACCACGACGATTTGCCTCCAGCTCGTCCTTGAGACCAGATTTGTCTTCGATCTGGACGTGTGAACGCCAGTCCATGGCGGATTTATCGAGCGTTGTCAGCTTCTTTGCTTTCTGCTCTCCAGGAAGCGGGGCCAAGGTCGTCTTGGGCCTGCGGGGGCCGGGCCGCTTTGCAGGAGGTTTAGCAGAAGTAGGCGGCAAAAGGGTCTGCGAGGACGAGCTTGCGGTCTGTGTGTAAGCTGTTGACGGGCCTGCTTGTGGCACGTCGTCTTCGGCAGGGGGCTGCCATCGGGGCCACTTCTTCGCGTCCTCCGAGTCCTCCGGCACCTCTTTGACTTCCCTGAGCGTTCACCCAAGCGCGTGAGTCGCTGTCACGGCCATATCACAACGAATAACGCACACGACTTCCTCGCCAGCGAACCGGAAGCGCTTCTCGATCTTCACCGTTCGCTTCGGCTCGGGAGGGGCAGAGGGAGAGGGCTGCGCCACGGACGCACGGAATTCCGACCACAGTGCGGCGCGCGTCCTGAGCGTGTTATGACCATTAAAGGATCAAGAATCGCGCGAGGAGGAGCAGGCTGTACCTCTGCTGCTCTGCTTCATCTGCCTGGGGAGGCGGAGGCGGACTCGTTCGTGCACGCTTGGCATTCCGCTCGTCGTCGGACGACTGCGAGTCTAGGCAAGTTAGCACTACGGGCGAGGGGTCTGACGATGTAAGTAGTTCACCTACGTCTGCGGGGGGGACATAGTCCGGGTCGTCTTCAGAATCCGAGTCGTGGGCTGGCATGGGTGAGCACTGAGCAGACGGAAGTATAATAGCAAGAAAGAAGTATGTACACGTCCTTACTAAGCAGTCAGTACGTATTGTTTATACTCGTTGTATTCCGGATTTGTCTAGAATCTATTGTTTCTTCGCTTGTCCTCTACATTTCCATCCTAGGCCGCATCGCTACTCGGCGATGCATACCTGTCTGTTGCAAGGCCAGAACATACCCGAGTGCACGAGGAAATCGTCTCCGTTTGGCAAGAAGTTGGCAAGAAGCATGCGGCCAGCATGCGACATCTGCAAGCACCACCAGATGATTTATGCCTCGCCCGGCCCTGGAATAGGCCTCGACGCCAACAGGACTCTGCGGGCAGCAGCGGATATATTCTTGTCGGCAGGAAAAGTCTAATTCTACCTTATGAACCGGGCCAGTCTGTCTTCTATTGTTCCCACAGGCGCATTATTTGTACTCTGCCAGCCTCTCCGACCATTGTTGTGCAAGCCACGAGGCTCGCCTTTTCGTGATTTGCTTACCTTTTGATCGCCAGGACAAGGGGCGGCTGGCCATCAAATAGTTCTGCAGCAGTATAAAAGCTCCCTTCGTCCTCTTGGCTGTATCAACTTGTTTTGCGCCCTCCGAGATCTCATTCTTCACGTGCTTCACGACTTTCCTTGCTATAATGCTCTGCAAACTTCCCATCACGCTGCTGGCCGTGCTCCCCCTCGTTCCGGTATGGGCTGCGCCCTACTGTTCGCTGTCATCGTCACAGTCAAGCGTCTCGACAAATTCTGCCGGGACCTCGAGCTCGAGCTCCGGTTCAAGTTCACCTTCTCCAACCTCATCTGGTGGAGCGGGCACGTCTGGCGGCAATGGCACCGACAGTATTGTCGCCATGTCCTGGTATGCCGGCTGGAAAGGCACCGACTTTCCGCCGTCCAGCATCAGCTGGTCCAAGTATACCGCGGTCACATACTCTTTTGCGTGAGTGGGCTTGCTGGCATTCAGGATGCTGTGGGAACTAACTATCCTTGTGTAGCACAACGACACCGGATGTAAATACCGTGTCGCTGGACGCGTCCGACGAGTCGCTACTCCCCACATTCGTTCAGCTCGCACACCAGAATGTGGGTCTCAATTCATTTTACAATTACATGGTGCTCATTTGTATACAGAATGTGAAGGCGATTCTTACGATCGGTGGTTGGTCGGGTTCGATGTATTTCTCCTCCGCCGTCGGTTCTGCCAGCAATCGTACCGCATTCGTCCAGACTGTCATGAACCTCGTTTCCAAATACAACCTAGACGGTCTTGACTTCGAGTGCGTCTTTCTCCAATCTTCCGTTATTGTACGCCTAAGAATATATCCAGTTGGGAATATCCGAACCGCCAAGGACTTGGCTGTAATACCATCTCCACCGCAGACAGTGCGAACTTCCTCTCTTTCCTCCAGGCTCTGCGCGCCGCACCGGGCGGGTCGAACATCACCCTCTCCGCCGCCGCAGGCCTTACACCATTCGCTGGTCCCGACGGCACGCCCATGTCAGACGTCTCCTCATTCGCGGACGCGCTTGACTGGGTTGAGATCATGAACTACGACGTCTGGGGCGCCTGGTCCAGTACTGTCGGCCCCAACGCACCGCTCAACGACAGCTGTGCCGCGGGCGCAGACCAACAAGGCTCCGCAGTGTCTGCAGTCAAGGCGTGGACTACTGCGGGCTTCCCGGCGGACCAGCTCGTCCTCGGCGTTGCGTCATACGGGCACAGTTTCCTGGTGACCGGGAGCGATGCGCTGGTGTCGGGTGGGAACTCGCTTGCGGCGTACCCGGCGTTCGACAAGTCGTCCCAGCCTCAGGGCGATAGCTGGGATGCAGATGCACCTGCAGGCACCGACCAGTGCGGGGCGTACTCGGCTGGCGGGTGGTCGGGCATCTGGGACTTCTTTGGGTTGATCCAGGGAGGCTTTTTGACACAGAACGGTACCGTGGCAAATGGCATCGGCTACCGGTACGACGACTGCAGCCAGACGGTACGTGTGTTGTGTGCATGCGGTTCTGGTGAAATTGGCTGACCAGGCTGCGTCGCGTAGCCGTACGTGTACAACCCGACTACACAGGTGATGGTGTCGTTCGACAATGCGGAATCATTTGGTATGTCCTCGAGTGCGTTGGTGTTGAGATGGGTCACTAATATGCGTGTTGCAGCTGCCAAGGGCCAGTTCATCAACCAGGCGGGCCTGGGGGGCTTCGCGATGTGGGAGACTGGCGGGGACTACGACGACATTCTGCTCGATGCGATCAAGGGTAATATGTAGGTCGGGGAGGTAGGTTGCCAGTTGCTATCATTATCCAATTTCCTCCATTGTAGCCAACGGTCGTTTTATCCCACTGTTGTGTCATGACTTGATGCTGTGTCGTTATTGCTTGTGCTTGATGCACTGCTAATCCATTATAATATATCATAGTGAAAGCCTGCTGTGTCACGCTGCACAAGATTTGAACTCGTGGCTATTCACGAAGGTGATGAATATATCCCCAGTCAACCATGACTAGACTTGCGTTATCAGCTCGCGCATCTGCTTATTCGTGAACAGCTCCTGGTCAGGCCAGCGTCCCTTAGCGACCGCAACGGAGAACCGCGCGAGCTCGTCAATGGGCGAATTGAATGCGGGGAAGAGGGTGGCTGCGACGGGGCCTAGGAGGTAGTCCAGAGCGCGCGCACTCGCCGGACGCTGGTTCTTGCGGTCTTCCGGGTACGCGGTCGAGGGAAAGAAATACGCCGGGCGATAGATGTGCGCCTTCATGCCCTCCGCCGCACCGCAGAACGCCACCAGGTCCGTCTCCGTGCGGCCCTGCCCAAGCATTCATATCATTAACAGTGTGCGTTGTGCGTGCCGCAGTCCGGCGCACCTTGACGCGTGCCCACATGATGGACGACGTCGCCGTCGGATCCGCGCTCCTCCCGCTGAGGTACAAGAACCGGAACGGGCCCTCTGCCGGCCTCCCCGCGCCCGCGCCGCTAGACTGCAGCGCGCGCAGCGCGGCGAGCGGGTAGTCGTGCGTGAAGACGGTGTATTCTGCCTCCGTGAAGCCGAAGACGCTCTTCCCGAGCGCCCATATGCACGCGTCGTGCGCGGCGAGGCGGCGGGCGAGCTCGGGCGGGTACGACAGGAAGTCGGTGTGGAGGATTACCTCCGTCTTCTCTGCCGCGTTCGCGGGCAGTTTCGCCCAGTCTGGGATCGGCCGGCGCGAGAGCACGGTGATCTTCGAGACGTCGGGGTCCGCGAGGGCGGCGCGGTAGATCGCTAGCCCGGCTGTGCACGATAATTTGTGAGTGGGAGTACGTGTGGATGTCCTTCAATACGCACCGACACCTGTCGCGCCTGTAAGGAGCAGTCTCATATTTTGTCCGGTAAGATTTGATGATACTGACTTTAACGTCCCAGTACGAACTGGAACTAGTGTCAATGGTTTAGATATGCCTCGGTCATGAATATTAATGAGACTGCCACGCACCACGCATCTACAAGAACGAGAGCAAAAAGGTGTAACCATCGTCACAAACGTTCAACGTTCCACTCTCGAAACATGCACAGCATTTGGCTTCGCCAAGGAGTTTGCACGGCCGCCGAGTCGTGATCTCGAGGAGCCAAAATTGGTTCAAGCCGGGATCGAACCGGCGACCGCCTGTGTACACAAATGTAAGACAGGTATGATAACCACTACACCATTGAACCCTTCGAACGAAACGCCCTGCAGCAATCCATGTGGCTTGAAACGGGCTAGCAGGCTTACTGGCCGAATATGAAACACACTTCTTCTCAATTCCGACAATTCATTATGGAAGAGCAACCCACCTTTGGCAAAGAGGCATCCGGCCTTTCCACGGTGTTACCGAAAGAGCAGATTGTTCTGATCCTTGTGGGCTTGATAGGCTCCGGAAAAGTAAATTTCGCTCTTGTACGCCTTGACTGCAGTCCGGTGTTGAACAAAACCCTCCTCGCAGTCTACCTTCGCGCATGCTCTCGAGGAGCACGTCCCCCACTTCCGGCGGTGCAACCAGGACGACCTCGGAGACCGGCGCAGCGTGGAAGCACGGGCGCGGCAGGCGCTCGAGCAGGGCCTCTCCGTGTGCATCGACCGCACCAACTTCGACGCACAGTAAGTCCCCACTTGGTCCCCATTCTGTCTAATCAGAGTGCGCCGCTCGTCTGTGCTGTGCTATGCGGTGCACCGGACCGTAAGCTGACACGGTGCAGGCAACGCGCGACATGGATCAACATCGCGCGCGAGTTCCCCGGGACGCTCGTCTGGGTGCTCGTCCTCGACACGCCGTACGAGGTGCGCGCACGCGTCTCCCTCTCCCTCTCCCTCATCCCGCCGCTGACGCGCGCCCGCAGGTCTGCGCCGCGCGCTTGCGCGAACGTAAGCCGTCCGACTTGTCATGTCTCCACACGCCTCACCACCCCCCGCAGGGACGGACCACCCGACGATAAAGACGCCCGCGCAGGCCCTTGAGCTCCTCGCGCGTTTCGCCGCGCAGCTGCGCCTCCCTGCGCCGCACGAGGGCCACACGCGCCTCCTGCGCCTGCGCCCGACGGACCACCCTGCCCCGGTCTACTCCGCAGCGGATGTCCTCGGCATCCTGCAGCGCGTGCGCGACGCGCCCGCCGTCGTTCCCCTGGCGCCAGGCGGTGTGGGAGACGGTAGCTTCCGCAGGCGCGGATTTAGCCGTGGCCGTGGACGCGGCTTTCGCGGTGCGCCAACATCGGCGGCGCGTGGCGCGTGGACGTCTTATGGGAGGCCGGGAGGTGGTGGGTATGGGCAGAGCTCGTCTGATTGGAGAATGCGTTCTGGCGAGGACCGCGATCGTTACTAGGGTTGGGGGTGAGTGCACGACAATTAAATATGCAGTCTCTCTAGATCTGCCTCTGCTTGTTTGGGGTGCCTATGACGCATAGCTAGCAGCGCAGTGTGCTGCGTGCACCACATTGGTGAGGTTGAATCACAGTGGGGGAATACTTATACAATTCCAATACACACAACACCGCGGCGCACGACGCAACTCCACACTCATGGCGGCGCAACGAGCCCGCCCCTGAGCGTCCCCACCGCGCTCAGCGCAACCGTCCTCAGCCGTCCTTCCGGCCGTCCCTCCTCTGCCTCCTGGAACCCGCGCCCTAGCCGCTCTGAGACGTGCTGTACGCCAGGGTCTTCTCGCGCACACAGCCCCTCTTCGCGCTGGCGCGCCCACCATGCGCCCGCAGCGGCACGTAGCGCGGGCTCGCGCAGCACCGCCCCGCGCGCGTAGCGCAGGCTCGCGAGGCGCGTCATGCCCTGTTCGAGCGCGGCACGGGCGGTGGCGAGCGTGGCGGTGGGCGAGGGCGCGGGGAAGGGCGCGGGCGGGAGGAAGTGCGTGAGGAGGGCGAGGAAGAGGAAGAGGACGTGGCGCAGGAGCCAGAGGCGGTCGTGCCACTGTGGGTTGCATGAGTGGGGGGTGGTACGGCGGGGTCGATGTATGCGCCCCGGACATGCCAGGAATGGGCTCGGGAGCTGCATCACATCTTCGCTAAGTGCGCATTGTGATGTGTCCGACGGGACTGGAGAAGCATCGCTCTGTAGATTCTCCCGTGTCCATGGAGCGGTAGGTGGACCAGTTGTCGTGGCATGTCCGGCACCAATGCATCGACCCAGAAAGATGAGAGTCGTAGAAGAGGACGCACCATGAACACCTTCAAACCGTTCCGTGGGATATGGATCGTCGCAGTCGCGATTGAATATCCCTCCAACACAGCAACGCAAACTAATGCGCCAATTGTGTGCACCCGCCAGCGTTCACGGCCGCTCCCAGTCACGGTGAGAAGGCCGAGCACGCAGGCCTCGCGGATGTACTCGAGCAGCGCACGGGGCAACGCGAAGAGGGCATACTCGTCGAAGGTCTTGCAGTGCTCGCAGTCCTGCACGACCGCCTGGCCAAACCTGGACACGGCAAGAATGAGCACGACATGCACAAGTCAGTTGCCGAACACGGAAGCTCAGCGGAGAAAGCCCAAGAACCTGACATAGAGCGTCCGCATGTCGAACGACGAAAGGCGCGTGAGCAGAGTCTCCAGCGGCTTCGGGAGGGTGGCATCCGCGCCGAGCCCCGCGCGCTCGAGCAGCAAAGAGCGGACCTTCTCTGTGGGTGCGTTCAGTGGCAGCCTGAGCCGCTGAAAGATGTTTGGCGGCCAGAAAAAGAGCAGGCTGTATATGATGTAGAGGGTGTGGGCGACGAGGAGGAGCGAGAGCTGGGTGCGGTAGGGGGCGTCTGGAGGCTGGCGACGGATGAAGTAGAGAGAGGGGGCGAGGATGAGTGCAGAGGCGAGGAGGAAGGCGTCGACGGAGACGCTAACGAGGGCCATGGCGCGACTCGAGGAGGTCGACGCAGCCAACGAAGGATCTGCCGTGGGTGGCGTGGCCGCTGCAGCACGTGCCGCGGAGGTTTGACACGACGGCCACCGTCCCAACTTCACTCCGCGCAGCCATGTCTACCACCCTCCGTACACTCTCCAGTGTCGCCAACAATGTAAGGCTGCTTGTTGGTCTCTCTCGTCCTGCATGTCATGTCAGGCCATTCCACGCTATTTCCCATGCAGCTCGGCGGCCTAGGTCGGTACGAGTAGACGCAGCGTTCTCGTCCAGGCGTAAATACGACCAATTCGATATTATATGTGGTGTCTGATAGCTCTGTCGCACATTCAGGTTGGGCAACGTCCACGACCCCTCACTCCACGACGTCGGACCCCGCAGAGGTAGAAGCGATGCAATGTCTCGAGGAGGGCACACAGAAACTAGAGGAGGGCGATGTCCAGGCCGCAAAGGTGCGACACCCACACCGTTCCCGTCACCCCATCTCACAGATTGCGGAAGGCGAGCTACCAGCGCAGCGTAGACATCAAGCGTACAGCGAGCTCGCTGTTCAACCTCGGCGTCACCCAATACCACCTCAGTGCGCGTCCATGTCCCTCCGCCCTGGGCTCTCTGACCCCGCCGCAGAGGAGTATGACGATGCGATCGCATCGTGGAAAGAGAGCATCGCGCTCCAGCCGTCGAGTCCGGACGCGCACACCAGTACGCTGTAACGTCTTGTTCCCATGTGCAGTGCTCACCGCACGGCAGACCTCGCGAGCGCGTATGTCATCTCTCCCGTGAGCCGCCCCGACCTCGCCCTGCACCACCTCCGGTGCGTCGTCCGGTCCACCCGCCCATCTTTGCCTGCGCCCGACTGACCACGCGGCCAGCATCGCAGCCTCGCTCTCCCCCGAAGACCCCGAGATCGCCTTCAACCTCGCCGCAGTCCTCGAAGCATGTACGTGCCCGCCGCGCCTGCAGAGTACATGGCACTCACAGCAGACACGTGTGCAGGCGGACGGCTGGAGGAGGCGCTCGTGCAGTACAAGCGGAGCAAGGAGTACGGCGTCGAGCGCGCCGCGATGCACGTCCGCAACGTACGTCCCGGATATTGCTGTGCCTTTCTCGAGGCCGTGGACTGAGCGCGTGTGCAGGTGAGCGCGAAGATCCTTGGGCAGAAAATGAAGGAGCAGGAGCAGGGCGCGGCGGCCGGGACGCCCGTTGGAGAGAAGTCGTCGTGAGACGACGATGTGTCACCTGTGTGTTGCATGGCGGAGGCGGGCGTATAGGCGGCGCCCCGAGCAACTCGACGTGCGAGACGCGCGGTGTGGCACTGTACAGCCAGCTGCAGGCCTCCCGAATGCATGGCGTTTCGCCTGAGTTGTACATGCCGGACTGCAAAACTCAGGTTGCTCTCTTTCTCGGTGACACCGTCCGCTCGTACTTCCGGGTTCATCGTGTCGTTTCCGGCTGAGCTCGCCAAGCGGTCAAAATGCCACATTCGTCGCTCGTTCACCCGACACTGACTTGTCGCAGAGGATCAACCAACTCATATTCAAAGGGAAGGGATGGTGCTATCTCAACGACAGCGTAGCTTTCGATGCGGGGGCAGAAGGCTTCGCTTTGCGCGCGACAACGTCAAGGGCTGCCTCTCGCCTCGCATCCAACTCGAAGCTGTCCGGTTCGCCTCAGGGAATTCAGCAGGCCGTACTCCTGGCCATATTCAAACAACATAGTGGAAATGCGACTCAATCTGCGTAGTACTGAAAGGGTCGACAGATGCAAATTACAGCAATATGCAGAGAGGGACAAAAAGGTAGGTACTATCAGGGGACACCAGTTTCAATGTGGACATCACTTTTACTTTCGCAATCGTATACCTCCCTCGCCACCTCTTTATGTACAACTCATGTGTAAACACTGTGGAGTAGTGCAGGAATGAAGACTGCCTTGTCCGATTTTTAAAATTCGCAGTGGAGCACTCGCAAGTTGAATAAAAGTCGTCGGGAATGCCATCATCAGGCTCACATTTCGACCTTGTACACCCTCGCCTCAGTGACGGGCTGCACCGCTTAGTTATCGCACTTGGGACTTCATTGAATACATCATAGTGATGCTCTGTGTAATTTTCCGAAGCCTATCGCGAGGTATCTCGCTGTACAGCCAGGAATTATGCTCTCCAGCGTTACATCTTGGGCGGATGCGTGACATCGGGTGGCGCAGATCTGTAAATGTGCTGTCCGTTCCCCGCCAAAGGACAGCCTGCCGCGTCGGAGTTGAATCACGGCATTCGTGACCCGGCGTGACAAACCCTCGGAAAAATCGTAAAACACTGGTCCTCTCCTCCGGAATTGTTATTTCAGGACCGTCCCGCCACATTTTGAGAAAGTAACTACATGGGCATGTACCTTACACATATGGCTACTGAATGCACCAACTCCGGTATAGAAAGATCAAGGGACAGGGATGCTAGAGGGAGAACAACCAAGTTGGTAAAACTGGTGTCCCCTGATAGTATAATCATCGATGAGACACAAGGGTACGCTTAATGTCAGTTTAATATACAACGCAGTGAACGGCAAACACTCGCGTGGGCCATGGGCAAATAGGCATTCAATGCAGGCTGCACGGAGATAGTAGGAACCACGTATCGGACTTCGAGAAGGGTGCCAGCACTGTTGTTCACCGAAGCATAAGTACATTCGGAATATGAGATGAAGGGACTGTTAGCGTACCTAGTTGTGAGATTGTCCCCAGTATTGCCAGGTGACATCATGATGATCAATATACCACCTCGGTCGATCATTCACTCCAATCACTCTCGCAAACGCTTGTTGCAACGACTCAACGAACTCGTCGGAAGGCGCTTTTCTGAGGGTGTAATTCGTGCTAGACAGAGAAGACGATGCAGTGGTCGGCATTCGCCGAAACTGCAGTTTTCATCGTTGGGGGACAAGAAAGACCCTGCTTCGCGGCGATATCGAGGGCCGCCTCGAGCCGAGACAAGAATGTGTCTGGCTCGTTGTCGTGACCATACAGCTGGTATTCCAGAAGCGGTAGCAGTTTGTGCTCGTATGCGTATTCCAAAAGCATCGCCGGGACATCGCCCGCCCAGCCATAATGCATGAGAGGTGGACGCAGCTTGCGTCCAGGATGAGGTATCAGTAAGCGTGGTAGAGTCTCGAACGGCGTGGTGGCCACGAGCTTCGGGACGGCCTGCGTAGTTGAGCACAACGTGAGCATAATGGAAAGACTGCTTGTTAATATTGTACGTACAGCGCGCGTGTGCCTTCTAGACAAGAGGATCTCTGGTAACCCCCGCTCAGTATTTGGAGGGTCAAGAGATGCATGGGAAATAGTCTCGACGAGACGTCTGCTGTGAGGTGAAGGCATGTTGTTACTTGTACTGTTCAGGATCCACAGATACCTGCTGTGCCTCCCGACGTCAACTGGCGTCTCGCTTGGATGTCGAGAAGTGTTCTGAGATTAGGGGTGTGCTTCGTGCTGGAACTCGGCCTGCTCGTTTCTCGGGTCGATATGATGCTCTGGTGTGGCCACGGTCCGAACGGGCTATAGGTAAGGGACTAGAGAGTTCAGGGCAGGCGTGATTACAAAGATTGTAGTGCTTCGGTAAGATAATTAACGGTGTGGCCGGCCCAGACGACGCGCCTGACGACGTCCAACTCCCCTCAGCGGCCACCTCCCAGGTTGCTTCGAGCTTCCTCGAGAGCCCCCAAATTACTTCGCCGCGCTCCAGGCGTTCTCTTCGGTCAGTCCTACTCACTTCATCTTGCCGAAGTTGTGATCCTGATCGACCTGTGCACCCGCCATAGCCGTAGATCAACCTGACGGTCATCCTCGACTGCGTAGGGACCACCCCGACCCCCTCTCAGGGATTTTACTACCGGCTTTCTCTCCTTTAACGACCATCGACGATGTCCATGGACCCGACCTTCCCGCTCAGCGGCTTCCCGCTGTCCAGCTCGGGCACACCAGCGACCTCATCTGCTGCACCGTCTCCTAGCGTCTCTGCACCGCCGGCCCTGCTAGCCCTCAATACTGTCCCCAACTCATCGACGTGCCAGTCGGCCACGATCGGTTGGACCTACACCGGCACGAGCGATGCGGATCTTTCGTTGAATGTCGTCACCGGCATCAACCTGCACAACGGCCCCATCCCTGAAGTATTCTTCAACCACTCCATCGCCACCAACGTTGATGCGGCATCGGGCTCGTACACATGGGCCTCGATCAACGTCCCCGCGGGATGGTACAAGGTAGAGGCGATCCTGCCCGGATTTGTCACCTCCTCTCCCTCGTTCTTCGTCGCCAACGGTACCTCCATGACCTGCCTCCCCAGCCCATCTTCCACCGCCTCCCCGGTCTCAGATGTGGCGGGCCTGACGTCATCCCAGCGTGCAGGCGCTATCGCCGGCGGCGTCATTGGCGGCGTCCTCATCATCGTCGCTGCCCTCCTCGCCCTGCTATTTCTCCGGCGTCGCCGTGCTCCGACCCGTGCACGTGCCCGTAGCGATGCCAATATTGCTCCGCGGGACATGCACAAATGGAACGGGCTCTCCTCGCGCGAGTCGGGCATGGAGGTCGGCCTGCCGATCGCCAAAGACGCCTCGGGCAAAATGCAGCTGCGCAAGACGTCATATGAGTCCTCAAACATCACCGGGTCCAACGCCGGGCATGCCGTCGCCACGCGCGATGTTTCCGATGAGGATCTCTCGACGCTCAACGAGGAGGAGCCCCCCGCAAGCCACCGCTCTGAGTATATCGAGGCCGTCCTCCCGCCTGAGCATGACGTGCGCCTGTCCACCTCCACCCTCGCCGAGTCGCACCGCGGTTCTATTCACCGCGGCCGCGCCCAATCAGTCAATCAGGGCCACCGTTCCGCAGCCCTTGCCAACGTTGACAGCGCCTCGGCGCCCACCAGTCCGCGCCATGCCGCGCGCCGCTCCACAGACGTATCCGCGTACCCGCTCAGCCCCCTCTCCGGCAACATCCCCATGAGCCCGCCGCTCCCCGCGGATATGAACCGCTCGTCGTCGGGCGCAGGCGTCGGGCGCCGCCCGACGCGCAAGCCTGTCCCGCAGTACGGCGCGGAGCACGCGGGGGATCGCGCGAGCGTCGCCGAGTCCGTCTACGGGAGCGCGACACCCGCGCGCTCGCGCGAGGACCTACGCGCGCCAGACCTACCGGGACTGCATCTGAACCACAAGTCGAGCTTCGGCGCGGGGGACATGCGCCCGATGCACGTCTTGATCCCAGATATGCCGCCGCCCCCGCGCGAGTAGTCGCGCGTGTCCTGCGACGGCGCCACTTATGCTGCCCTGCACTATCTATGCGACGATGCCATTGCCACGCCTGCCTTACGTTCTGCCCGCCCACTAATGCATGTGCTTTTTCTGGACTGTTCACTACCTACGCCTCCCCGTTAGTTGCCGGATTTCTCCCTTCCTTCCTCCACACACACACACTTTCGCGCCCGCCTTGAACGACGAGTTTTGTTGCGTTGCGGCTTCCTGTGTCCGAGTACTCGAAGATGTAGCCGGCTACACGAAAGTAATGCACGATACTGGTAATGTACGATTTGTGACCGCGTGGGCGTGCCATCCCTCTGCCTGCCAAGTGGGGTCTGGGGACGTGCGGTACTGGAAGTTGTGAGCTGGGATGTAGGAATAAATCAGATGCATTGAATTCTATCCGGGTGTGCGTGACGTCATGACCAGCCGTCGTGTGGCCGCCCACGCAAAGGCAGAGGGAGCCAGCGCTTCTTTGAGGCGGTCTTGTGGCCGTTCGTCACGAGGCCCACCTTCCGGATCTTGGCGAGTCTACGAGAGAGTTCGATGTGAGTCTGTGTTCGGGCGCGATCTATCTACGGCGATAGGACGCACCGCCGGAGACCCGTGCACGAGAAGAGGAGCGCGGCGACGACGGAGAACGCGGACATCAGTGCGAAGGCGTACTCGCTGTCTTCCATGTGGCTCTTGAGCTGCAATACATTTACAGAGGTCAGTCGAGCGGGCAGCCCGCGAGAATGAGCATACGCACATTCATGCCGAATAGCCCCGCGACCAGAGTTCCGATGCCAATCCCCATGGTGATTATGGAGACCTGTGGGCCAAGCCATCAGCCGTGTTACACAAAGTGTGTAAAGGATCTGGCGCAACCGGACCTTGAGGTCGAGCGCAAGCAGCGAATTACGATTAGAGTCTAGGACTAGCTCTACGATTTCTTGTGTGGATTGTACATTGGTCTATGACGACCTGCGTGTGAGCGCGGGCGGGCGGTGCTTCGGCACGAGCGGCGCACCTGTATATTTTCCGCTTCGTTCACGATCTCCTCGACCTGCTTGGCGAACGACTCCAGGAGGACCTCCAGATCCTCATGGTCGCTCAGACTGCGGATGACGCCGTTCTTCTTGTCGCTCAGGTACATCGCCGCAAGATCCTCATCTGCGCGGCAGAAGAACGTCGTGAGCGGCGCGGATCGCGGGAAAGACACGGCTGCTGTCACCCTGCTCGAGCACCTCTTCTAAAGCTTCCTGGACCTATGGCGGGCCTGTCAGTCCGCCGTCGCACGCGCACGTGTGCAGCGCACGCACGCACCAGTTTTGCTCTGTTTTGGAAGCTGGCCAGCCGGCGGGAATAATGCAAGAGTCGCTTGAAGCGGTCGTGGTCGATGTCGTCCTCGAGCTCGGCCAGCAGCCCGCCAACGAGGTTGCGAATGAAGACCATCTCGGCCTCCAGCGCGCTCAGCACGGATAGCAATATAGAGTCCAACGCGCTGAGACGGAGGGACATGGCTAAACGTTGTGGGAGACTGTTCACAGGGTAGGATTGGCGGTGAGAGAGGCTCACCGAAATTCATAGGGCAGACCAAGGGACTTGGACTTCAGGTTGTGCTGTGGGGACAGATTATTGGCGCCGAGAAACGTGTGCAGCGGGTGCTCACTTCCAAGTGGTAGAGGAAGACGGAGTGCAGCCGAGAGTTTGCCGAGCCGTATGTGTCGAAGAGGACCACGGCATCGGCCTTGACGAGAGCACGGATGTGAAGAATGTTGACCTGTGTGGAATCATATCAGAATGTGAGCGACGAAAGTGGGGCCACGTCCTCAGTCATAGATCGAGTAATTCAAGTCCGAAGCAAGCCTGCGGTTGATTTAGTTTGAGCCAGCCGAGATGATGATACCAGAAGCCACATGGGCTGGGAAAGGTCACGACCAATATGGGGCGATCACAGACAAGTTCAGCATGTCTTGACCGAAGAGAAAAGGTGGGAAAATATTTGGAGAGTGTCAACGACGGTCATAAAGCTCAGAGAGGCAAAGGGACGGATTGAACTGCGAGCAATCGAGTTCAGGGTGCGCCGTGAAGGCGATGTCTATAAGCCCAATCACCACAATATCTGAACTGCAGTGCACGAGATTCCAATATTGGGAAACGAGGATACTCGGGGGTCCTCATAACGCGTGAACGGGCTACGTACAAGAATCGCTTCCTTGCGCACCAGCACGGTGGGCACAAGATTTGGTATCCTGGAATCAATTTTACGTAGATCACGGGGCTGTCTCCTGACATATTAACATCACAACGGTCTGTTTCGAGAGAACAGACTTACGTTCAAGCGGTGTTCCGTGCACAAGTCTGTCCTTTTGAATTGACCAGATATTGTCTTTACATTGCCTAGAACGTAACAGAAACTGATGAGGCGCGCTGATGGCTTCGCAGCACGTCGTGCATGGCGTACCTTCGGCGTCCAATACGGTGCCTACAGTCTGTCAGGATGAAATGAATTCGGTGAGGAGGAAGCGGGTGAAACTCACATCGGAGCATGAGGTCGGTGGTCTGTCGTCCCTTCATGGCCTTTTCAAGGATGGCAACCTTCGCAGCCTCCTCCTGGCCATCTGGAGGCTCCATATCTGGCTCGCCTTGTCGCCGGTGCATTTTGGGGAACCATGACATGCGCCGGATCCCAAAAAATGGTGCTGACAGGTCCGAACGAACGGTGTGAAGCAAGCGAGAAGGGTGTTGGGACCCATCACGAGAGTACCACCTCGCAGTAGAGATGCACTGGCACGTCCTTCGGAGCGGAGACAGGTGGAGGAACTGCACGCTACAGCGCCGGGCAGACGCGTCTGCGAGCCCCGTTACATGGCGTCCGGCGACATTGAAGAGCAGCGTATGCATACGCAGGAGAGCAAGACGCGGGGACGGATGGAACTGCGCTCGCGAAATATTCGAGCGGACGAGGGCGGCAAGGTGTGCCGGTGCGGTCAAGATCACGCTGCACGACCCATGACCATCCTGCTTAGGTAAGTTCTTCCTTTTTCGGCTGGGTGGGGCAGTAGGTTCGATGGCTTGTCCTTACCGAACGCCTCCGTGTCCTCCGAATTATTAAAATGTGCCTTGTCCCAGACTCTGTGGGCCTGCCCAGACCCGACCAATGCTTCGCAGTAATTTGTCGGGCCCGTGTCAATGTCCTCGGAGGTCCGTGCACGCGTACCGTTCTTTCCGTGAGCTGTAAAGCCTCACTGCACCTCGTACTGAATATTGTTGTCGGCCTTGCAAGTTATCCCCCGCCAAGAAATCTGGGTGCGAACACAATATTGTGTAATTACGTCGCAGTCCAAACATATCGGATGCCACTCCCGTGCCGGGACATGTGATGGCCCCCGCTACGCATGCCTGGCATGAACCATGATCACCCCGCAGACCTGCTGGGACGAGCTAGATCGGCAACTACGCGCCTGCTGTTTCTCGGCTACTGCCCCATCGGCCACGGAACTACTTCCGAATGCCACAGGCCCACCAATCGCTCCTCCGCTCTTCTCTCGATTCACTTCGAATCCTACAGAGTACATGAGTGCCATGTATGCAGCGTGATGCCCACATTCCTTACCCACCCATTCCCGACCGTGACCATGCACCAGACGAGCAGACTGCTTGAGGCTGCCGCTGCGCTCTCCCAGCTCCTGCGTGCGCGGGAGGTCCCCCACGCATTCCACGGAAACGTCTTGACAGCTATTCTGTCCGATGCACCTCAAGCGGATGTGGGTTACTGAGCTTCGCCTGCCGTCTCCTTGCTTATCTCGTGACCGCGCAGGAAATATTCTGTATAGTCGAGGGTGGTACTTCGCACCCATTTCGTCGAGTCCGGCTGGCCTGCGCGGGCAGCACGGACTTCTCAACCGTAGCTACGCCATGGGGCAGCCGGTAAGTGCCCCCTCAGAGTCCGAGTCGTTCGTGACAGCCATGGCTTACATCGTGACAGTTTACATGTAACATATCATCGACCAATTCCCCCAATCGATGTGAGTACCCTCCCAGACACCGTTCAGTGGAGCTCTGGCACACCAACTCGACATCAGATCGAAATTCTGCCCGCAGGAGAGGAGGGCCCACGACGACTTGACGCGACGACCGTAATGATGATTGGCCGAGTGCCTTTCCTGACGATATCCGAATTTATCAGAGCAAAACTGAAAGCATGGGCGCTGTAAGTCGTGATTCTCCCTGCGTGTCTCGATCCAAACAAATCTTCTGCACAGCCGCGGCATCGAGAACGACGCTGCGGACATTGTCTTCGCCATCTCGCGCTACTGGGACCGTGTGGACATCAACCGCATACCCGAGCAAGAAATGAACACATTCGTGCGGCGTTATAAGGGCGCTGCGTCGGGGTGGATAGAGTTGAAGCGGAAGTATGGCATGTGAGTATGCTTCGCGGCCTACCCCGCAGCTTGTGAAGCTTAAACTCATTATTCCATATCATCTGATAAGGTCATGACAGCGAGGCTCGAGATCAGCGGTGGAGCCGTGCCAAAAAAGCACCGCGCGTCTGGTGGGGGATGCGCGGTTTCGGGGCGCTTTGTACGGACTGGTGTCGGATAATAGCGTACCTGCATGGTGTGTACATTAATCCCATTGCGTGTCGCAACCATTCACCATCCCAAAGAGAGGCTGCCAAGCACACACCTCACACCGTCTGCTGGACGTGGTGGGGTGCTATACGAAGCCACATTTGCACCCCATTTACCACGTGATGGAGTTGCTTCCCGAAGTCGTCGGGCTGGCGTCTTGCGCTGAACGCCTCAGCCGTGCAGTTCTAAGTACCGAAGGCCCAGAGCGCGATCCATGTTTGCGGCATGGGTCACACGCCGCGTACGCCCTGGGCCAATGCTGATGCTGGAGAGCATAGTGTGTCTTCCGTGGTCTTGGGGAAGCTCTTTTACGTGGAGCGCCAAATATTCAATCGTTGACGATCTACGCACCGTCAAGAAACAAAGATGGGGCACTGCGTAGTGCGATAGAACACGTCGGTTAAATGGCCATTCATCCGCGCACATCCCTGGAGGCAGATACACGAGCTCTCTTTCCAGTGGAAGGTCTATTGGTGAGACATGCATAGTACATGTGACATTCAGAGAACTGATACTGGCGGATCCGATAAGGCTCCAGGGACAAGCATTCATTTCCTTGGTCAGGAGACATGGTATCGACGGTTGACCAATGCGTGGCGATTATGGGCTGTTTATGACGGCGGACTCCGTAGAAAGTCAGTCAGGCTATGGAGCTCGAAATCCTTTTTGTGAAAGTACTTACTCAACGTGTCGTTCTAGGCCGTTTTGAGGCCTATCGCAGCCGCACTCGCGACGCGTTCGACTGCGAAATATAACACGTCAAATTCGTACATTGCTTCCACCTTTTTGGAATGGGGATTCCATGCACACCTTTACCTCAGGCGGGATGGAGATTGTCGTGTGGAACTTGTGTCATCAACTACGGACGCGTGTTTTCTTGCTGGCGAGGAGAAACCACTGGCGAGGACCCAACTATGGCCACTTGAAACAGGCAGCGGCGGCTAACAATGTACTAAATATTCCTGCGGGTGATGAATTGGGACACTCGGCCTTGTCCTGTTCCGTTAAGCCATCCGGTTCTGAACTCGAGGAGGCCACATTTTAGACATGTAGAGTCTGTCCAAGTAAAAACATCTTCCGAGTCCTAGAGTGTCGCATAAGGATCTTAAACTGAACTTTCCAACTCGATCACTGAAGTTCGCGGGAAGATGTGACATGGTAACGTGGTGTCACGATATGTTACTGTTTGTCACTCTGTGCTGAACGCGCAAGTGTCACGCACCGGGACGCGTACACCTTACGCGTCCGCCTCTCACAAGCTCGAGCTGCACAGAACCATTACTTCTCGCCGAGTCTTCACTATGGCTGTTGCTATACAGTCTCCCGCGCCGCCAGGCGGCATTAGGTCCTATTACCAAGCCAAGATTGAGTCCGCAGAACTTGATATTAACCAGAAGACCCAGAACTTGCGACGGCTAGAAGCGCAACGGAATGCGTTGAATGCTCGGGGTAGGTGGAATCTCTACTCGTTAATGGAGGATGACGCCGGAACTTGCATGGCCAGTCCGGCTACTTCGTGAGGAGCTCCAGCTCCTGCACGAACCTGGGAGCTATGTCGGAGAGGTCGTGAAAGTGATGGGCAAGAACAAGGTTCTGGTGAAAGTGCAGCCCGAAGGCAAATACAGTATGTCGTTCTAATCTGCTGAACGTATTGCTGTGCTTACTGCCTTTGCACCAGTCGTTGACTTTGACCCGGACATTGACGTCTCAACGCTCAAGGCATCACTCCGCGTGGCCCTCAGATCAGATTCTTACACAATACACAAAATTCTCCCGAACAAAGTGGACCCTCTCGTGTCTCTCATGATGGTGGAGAAGGTCCCGGACAGCACATACGAGATGGTCGGCGGTCTGGACAAGCAGATTCAGGAGATCAAGGAAGTCATCGAGCTTCCCGTCAAGCACCCAGAACTCTTCGAGTCCTTGGGTATCGCGCAGCCGAAGGGCGTGTTGCTCTATGGCCCTCCGGGAACAGGGAAGACGCTTTTGGCCCGGGCCGTCGCGCATCATACCGACTGTAAATTCATCCGAGTTTCCGGGTCTGAACTGGTCCAGAAGTACATTGGTGAAGGTAGCCGGATGGTACGGGAGCTATTCGTTATGGCGAGAGAACACGCGCCAAGTATTATCTTCATGGACGAGATTGACTCCATCGGGAGTTCCAGAGGAGAGGGCGGTTCGGGCAGCGGAGATTCAGAGGTGCAGCGGACTATGCTGGAGCTACTGAACCAGCTCGACGGGTTTGAGCCCACGAAGAATATCAAAGTTATCATGGCCACCAATCGTATAGGTACGCAGCACGCGGCCGGTGTTCAGTGCCTCCGCCTGACCTCAGTACTCTAGATATCCTGGACTCTGCGCTGCTACGGCCGGGCCGCATTGACCGGAAGATTGAATTTCCTCCTCCTGGCCCCGAGGCGCGTGTAGCCATCCTGCGCATTCACTCACGTAAAGTGCGACCGTCCTGTCTCGGCCCTGGGTTCGTGCTCACCACGTCGATACCTCAATAGATGTCTCTGCAGCGCGGCATCAATCTGCGAGCTCTGGCCGAGAAGATGGGGCAGTGTTCCGGCGCAGAAGTGCGCGGTATCTGTACCGAGGCTGGTGAGACCGCATCGCAGCTATTTTGGACCGCGTGCGAGTTGCTGAGCTGTGCTCTGTTCCGTTTAGGCATGTACGCCCTCCGAGAGCGGAGACAGCATGTTACCCAGGAGGACTTCGAATTCGCGGTCGCGAAGGTTAGTATTTGCATCCGTTGTGTTGGTGTGCGCTGCGACTGATATTTTTGCGCAATCGTAGGTTTTGAAGAAGAACCAGGAGGGAAATACGTCGGTCAACAAACTATTCTCTTAATCCGCTCCGGCGGCAGTTGCCGGCTGTCACGCCACCGATTGTTGTACCTTCATGTCTCTGTTCCATACCACATCCTCCGTTTCTGTGCGCAATATCGTTCGTATTCTGGTATATTGCGGAATGTGCCCGGGATCTGTCTGGACAACAACTCGTGGCTAAGCATGCACCATTGCACGATAGGTGGTGGTCATCTCAGTTTTATGCCGACTGCCAAACGGCGGCGGGCTCGCTTCCAAGATTGCGTTACTGCGATCCGACGACGAACACGCTTCGCGGAAGGGCTCGCGGGGATTACTTACATACAACAAGTTCACTGGCAACTGTCCACAGTGTCCAGCAGGTCTCGCTCCTCTCTGATTTCTTCGTGTAACTGCTATGGTAGCTGTCTGTCCTAATCTCTTCGCGACCGGAACTTGCACAAAGCAGTCTTGTGACTACAGACATAACGTCAAGATCTGCCGGCCTTGCGGGGTTGTGTGCTACAGCGCTGGCGTATACGACGCGCATCTTCGTGACCGTCGACACCAAAAAGTCATCGACGGCCTGTCTACTGTGCTACATTGCTCCGTATGCAACATAAATGTCGTCGGACTCGCTGGTTGGACGACACACGTCCAAGGCAATCACCATTCCACGGTTGCAGAGCAGCGCGGTCTCTCGCCGGACACCGAGCCCGAGAAAGCGGTGGCCTTGCCTGGTTTTGTGCGCTGTAACGTCTGCCACAAGGACGTCAGCGAGGAGCACTGGGCCCGACATTCCAGTACACGGTCCCATCGAGGCAAGGTCGCGTTTGTCGCGTTTGAGGCCGCATCCGAGGAGGCTGGGAGGAACAAACATGGCATAACGCTTTCTCATGATAAAGGAGTTGACTTCGGTATCGTGGAGGTCAAAGACTCCCTTGGGGGCGTTTCAGTGACACTCGAAGCTCAGAACATCGCGGCGTCGTCAAGGGTCACACTGGTGGAAGCTAGACTGTCCTCGGCAGCGTCGAATAAGGCGTCTTCGTGAGTAAGATACTGGGAGGTCTCGATATGGTGTCCTGACTATCCTCCAGATTTTCCGTGTCTCTTGAAGTTACCCCCAGCGTTCTGGTGCATGGCCAGCCAATTGGTGTAAAGGTGGAATTCCGTCAGGCGCACCTTGGCCGCTACGAGGACCGCATCGAGCTCGTGTTCGATGACACGGCGCGTCACCAGCGCTTTGTCATTGTGCGGAGCGTTAAAGGGACAGTTGGCAGCAATGTCGATCACGAACTGCTAAAACCGAAGGCACCCTATGTGCCGCGACAGCGTACAGAAAGGGATACTGAGGCGGAGGTAGTCCGTGGAGTCCGTCCTCCTGCTCTCGATGCTATCCCATACACGGGAACCCTTCCTCGGGCGTCCATCCCACAAAATATTTCCTTGGCCCTGTCGAATGGTTCCACCTTTCGCGTCGTCAGGCAATTCAGAGACACGTTCCTGCCAAGCCGTCTGGATGGTGCAACCTATGGACGTCATTTCAAAGCACTTTTATGGGCTGAAGAGTATCGCATGGAGTGAGTCGTCACGATTATCTATGGACTACAGTGAGCTGAATTTACCCTAGACGTGATATGCAAATGTATGATATCCCTGATGCACGTTTAACAAAACACAATCAGTACTTCTAGTATGTATTCACTTTGATTGATACGTTATGACTCTAAATCATGATGCCTCTAGCCTTCCGGTTCCTGGACTGGCGGAGAAGCGCCCTAGCGTTCTCATTGGCGACAGAATACACCTCCAGCCACACGGGTCTAAAGACAGAAAATGGTTCGAGGGTTATGTGCATGTTGTCCGGAAGGAAGAAATTGGTCTCCGCCTTCACATGTCTTACAGGGAACACCAACCAAACAAGCTTTACAACGTCCGCTTCACGCTGAATCGAACACCATTACGCCGTCAGCACCAGGCACTAGATTCTGCCTTCCATCCCGATCGACTATTGTTCCCGCTTCCCGGCCATGTTGCGACCAGAAAAATTCCGTCGTCGGCAGATATCAAGTCACACATTTATAATAAGCTGATCACTACCAATCCGGCTCAGATACAGGCAGTCGCGTCCATCGTCGACCAGAAGCCGGGCACAGCACCCTTCATCGTCTTTGGCCCGTAAGTTAGTCGTTATTGCAACCATTACTATTCTAAGAGTAACTGCCTATACCAGACCCGGTACTGGAAAGACCGTCACCATCGTGGAAGCCATCCGTCAGGTCCTTCGTGCAAACCCTCAAGCACGTGTATTGGCATGCGCACCGAGTAACAGCGCAGCCGATCTCATTGCGACTCGTCTGAGCACGCTGAGCACTACGGAGCTCTTCAGGTTCTACGCTCCGTCACGATTCAAGGATGATGTCCCAGACGCTCTCCGGCCATACTACTGCATAACATCCTCGGGCCACTTCTCTGTGCCTTCCGTTGAGGTACTAAAAGGCTACCGCGTCATCGTCTCCACTTGCGTGTCGGCTGGGTTCTCGCACGGAGTCGGGATGCCGCGTGGTCATTTCACGCATATCTTCGTCGATGAAGCTGGTCATGCGAACGAGCCCGAAGTCATGATTCCTATAAAGACGATGGCGGACAACAACACCAACGTGGTCATTTCGGGCGACCCTAAGCAGCTCGGGCCCATCGTGCGTTCTGCAGTTGCTCGGGAGCTTGGTTTCGAGAGGAGCTATCTCGAGCGGCTCATGAACCGGGAGGCCTATGACGAGAAGAGATTCTATGGACTATCGTATGTCGCGATAGTTTCATCGTAGATTGATTTCTGTGTTGATGGTCCGGCCAGCGTTGTCAAGTTGGTCCAAAACTTCCGATCGCACGGGAGCATACTGAGGTTTCCCAACGAGCGGTTCTATAAGGGTGATCTGCGGCCCCACGGAGACCCCAAGATTATCGACTCGTTCATCGGTTCGCCCTGTCTCGTCTCCGGCAAGTTCCCCATTGTTTTCCATGGCATTTCTGGGAGAGATATCCGCGAAGCGTCTTCTCCGTCATTTTTCAACATCGACGAAGTCACCCAGGTCAAGGAATACGTGCGATCATTGCGCTCTGACAGACGTTTTCGTATCAGTACGTTGCCTCTTGAGTACTATGAACGTCTAATATATGTTCAATGCAGCCGACGCCGATATTGGGATCATCACTCCGTACCATGCCCAATGCCTCAGGATAAGAGCTGTCCTGAGGGCATTCGCTGATAGTGTCAAAGTTGGAAGTGTCGAAGAGTTCCAGGGACAGGTAAGACCTGCTGCTCGACCATTATCATTGATCTCACTTAACGTCGACACAGGAGCGCAGAGTAATCATCATCTCGACCGTTCGAAGCAGCCGCGAATTCATCGAGTATGACCTCAGGCATACTCTGGGCTTCGTCGCCAATCCCCGACGGTTCAACGGTACGTTCATCGTGACTCGAGATCCACGTCGGTGTTCGCTGACCACGTTTCGTACACAGTGGCGGTAACGCGGGCGCAAGCTCTGCTCATCGTTGTCGGGGACCCGTCTGTGCTGTCCCTTGATCCTCTCTGGCGTTCATTCCTGAATTATGTTCATGTCCGCGGAGGGTGGAGGGGGGATGCTCCGACGTGGGACACCAGTGCCGAAGTCGACCACGCAGCCCATTATGATCATCAACGGCAAGATGCCGAGATGGCGAACATGGACGATTTCGCGAGACGCATGGAGCTCTTGACTTTGGAGGGCCTTATATCTAACGCTGTGCAAGATGACGAGGACGCTAATGTGGATCGGCCTTGGAGAGAGGTTGAATGAGGCATCTTGAATTCCATATAGATGTCAATTCAAATCACTACCACAGGGAAGATGGGTGAATGGCTCAGAGACAAGCCTATGCGGAAATTCAACCATGCGTCGAAGTAATAGTACAACTGGGACCATATGCTAATGAGGCCTACTGGCAACCAGGAAGTTCACCGGATTTTCTACTGTAGCTTGGCGATCGTCTCGTCCAACAATCGGAACAGAATATCGTAGGTAAGAGGTTCCAGCTGCGGGCTCGCAGGATCACGGACGAAAGACCTAGAAATGATCGTGTTCAGGCTCTGCAGAAGGAGGGCGAAGGGTTTCGAGAACAATTCAGGGAGCCGTCGATCGATATCGAGAAAACCAAAAATATTGCCCCGTGCGTTAAGAATCTGGGGAAGTGTTGGCTGCCCAAAATTGTCATAGAAGATGTCTCTGAGCATCCTATGACGAGCCTCAGGCATGCGGTCGCGCCCCTTGGAGACGAAGTGCATGCCAATACTGTAAGCGAAAACCCAGACGAAGGACTCGAGGTCATGGTGAAGTTCGTGAGTGATTATCTGATTGGAGTCAATAGCCAATAAAAGAGCAGCCGCCATGAATTGCAATGTCCCCTATCGGTGCTCCATGTGAGACAGACAGAACTAAAGTGTGTGAAAGGTTACGGACCGTCATTGCTGCACCACGTTTAACAGAAACGGTATAGAATATCGTATGGGTTCGGATGGTCGGTTCAGTCAAGACGCCACTAGGGCCGACTACAGGAGCGACCGCAATCGTCTTCGTGACTGCAGCTTTTACGGAGGGCTGGGAGAAGTGGGCAAATTCGATATCCGTTATGAATCCCTCATGGCCATTTTCAGGTTGTGCCGCCGCGCTGAGCAGCACATTCCCGGCACTGATATCACGGTGAAGGATGCCTTGTTCGGTCAAAAATCTGTGGCCTGTGGAAAATATAAGCTCGACGAACTTCAATTTGTAGAGTCACTGCCATAGACCGCTCACCTTCCAGCGCCGCACGGAAACCCTTCAACAACTCCAGTTCGGAGTCATACTCCCACATCGGCCGGCCATATGTACGGGTCAGCAGACGATGGAGGATGGGTGTGTCTCTCGCATCGTCACAGCTGCTGTCGCGCAGATTCTTGATGCTAATCACACGATCTCCGGCGCCCGGAAAGACAACGTCAGCGCCAACATCATAGTCAGCCACTCCCGGATGTTTTCCACTGATCCCCTCGTACAGCGTCGATTCGGCCAGACGGTCGCTGCTCCTCCAAGCACTCTTCAGCACCAACAACCGGTTCGGGTCTGCGGAATCGCAGACGCGCCACACTTCCGTGCCGCGGCCCAGCAGGGAAAGCGACGTCCATATCGGAGCTCCTAGAGTGTACCAGCATCGCACTCCCTTGCCCATCGTCACCACAAATGTTGGATAATCAACGGCACCCGTCAAATGGGTACCGGTGGCTTCTGCCCTACGCCGCACCTCTCCCGCTTCTGCATCAGATAGCACGCGCACCGTGGGATCCTGTCCCAGTTCAGCGGGAGACATGTCGCACGTCAAACGGCGGATGACACGGATGAACATCCGCTCATCGACCCACATGTCGAGGGTAGGGGAGAACGTGACGCCATCGCGGTCGAAGATACCGACGCAAAAGCGGGATCCGAAGATGAGGAGCCCGATCGAGAAGAGCTGGAATGGGCGTGCAGACAGGTGGATGCGAGCATAGTCTGCGGCTTGTGCGACGATGGGCTTTACGGTACTGTTGTTGGAAGGCACTGGGCCCTGCATATTGGTAGGCTTGATTTCGATGAACGCACTCCTGTGTCTCCATAGATGCGGCCCGCGCTCACTCTGGAAGCCGACTTGACGAGGAGTCTTGTCCGTAATCTCCAACAACGTGAAGTCGGGACTGACTTTAGGGAAGTTCCAAGGATGATCCGGCGCGGTCAGCGTGGCGTTTCCTGTGGAAACCCACTGGCGGTTGTAGGGACGGCTTGCAGTGGAACTGAATGTTTCGATGAAGCTGAAAATCGTGTGCTGTGAATTTCAAAATGTCATGAGTGTGGCGTCGAAAGGAGACATCACGTTGGAACATACGAGGGGGTTATACATTGCCTTTTCTCTAGATTTTGACTTCTTCATCCCGGATCCCGGGTCTCTTGCGTCTGCTGTGTCTGCTGGTTCAGGATCTATTTCTGCCTCCAGTTGCCGCTCGCTCTTCTTGGAGGCTTTGGCAAGAAGCTTTTTAAGCGCATTCCTTGCTTTGGAGGTCTTTGCATTCTGTCCCATGGAAGCCGTGCAAGCATCGACAAGGGTATCTGGAACTGTGTCGGTCCCCAGGCGGTGGAAGACGCAGTCGTCATTGAAGCGAAGCTTTCCAGCGAGCTCGGCCTTAATCGCATTACGACTCGATGCGACGGAGGAGTGAGGGGAGTCTCCAGTATTGAGCGGGCCAGCGTAATCTAGCAGCGCGATCGATCGCTCTCCCCGCGTGGCGTCATAGGGTCGGTCCCTCGTCATACCCGTCATAGCATCCTAGCGTCGCGTCCTTATAAGACGCGGCGGTTCCGTCCTCGACCCTCAGTTGATTGTCTTACACGTCGACTGAGGTGAGAGTTTCCCCTCCATGTGTATTACTATATCGTACTTATATCTGGACCAGCCCAGCTGTGTCTAGGTATTAATACATTCAGTTGATTGTCTTACACGTCGACTGAGCCCAGCTGTGTCTAGTTTCTACAGGTTATGAGCCCCGAGGCCCAATAGGCCTCACTCAACCGGAAACTCTGACCTGACCAGCTCTCTCTCTCTCGAGCCTTCGCTCTTGCCCACACGTTTCGTTCGTGTCCCTCCCCTTTTACACAATCGAGATGCCCGCCGAAATCCCTACGCCTTCGGCTGCGGCGGCAGTTCCTCGGCTCCAGCTCCCATCGGGGCTTTACGGTACCTCCGACGACACGCTGGATCTCACTAAACAAAACTGGTTAGCTTGGGAGGTCACCACCGTCGAGATCCTCCAGATGTCAGCCCTCGCCGATTACATCCACGGCATTGTTCCTTGCCCCGACGCGGCTGTCTACCCTGACAGTCATCGCAACTGGATGGCCAACGACCAGATCGTGCGCGGTTTCCTCGGCTTCAGATGCTGTGCCGAGGAGAAGAAGTTCCTTCGGGACTTCTCTACCGCGAAGTCAGCCTGGGACGCATTGAAAGCTCGCCATGTCCAAGAAGGTGCATATAGTCAGGTGCTCCTACTTCGTGAGCTCTTTCAACTTCGCTTCTCCCGTTCGGACCGTCTCGCTACCGTCACCTCTCGTCTCCGCGACCTCGTCGAGCGTATTTTCGCTGTCGGTCTTCCTTCCGCCGACTCGCTCCTCTGCCTCGGGCTCCTCAATGCCATGTCTGGCGATCTTGCCCACCTCCAGTCCCAAATTGGTTCCGAGCTCAGCAAGGCCACTCCGTCTGCTCCGTTTGGCTCCCCGCAGATCATCTCCCGCTTAACCCTTGAACAACAGTTCATCGACAATAGCGCCCCTGTCCCCGGCGACGCCGCTATGGTCGCGAAGAGCGCGCCTTCTGCGAAGGGGATGTCCCGCTCCGCCCATAGCCCCAAGCTCTTCTGCTCCAACTGCAAGCAGTCTGGGCACGGCACCGACGACTGTTTTCAGGAGGGCGGGAAAATGTTCGGTCGAAAGGATGAAGTGTTAGCCGCGAAACGTGCCGCACGTCGCTCCAAACCCTCCGGTGGCTCCTCTAGTGGTCCCTCCGGCGGTTCCGGCACTCCAGTCTACCGTGACACGCAAGGACGCGCTTTCATCATGGACTCCTCGTCCTCCACTGCCTTTCTGCTCTCGGACGTCCCGTCGGCGTCGCAGTCTCCTTCCGGAACATCCGCCCCTGGCGAATTCGCTGTCCTCGCTGACGATGCTTCTCCCGCCTGGGCTGCCTCTATGTCCCCGGCTGACGTCGCCGAATACGAGGCCTTCTCCGCGCTCACATCCGAGGACTCCGTCTCTCTGGACTGGGGCTCCTTCTCGCGCTCTGCATCTGACCTGGACCCTGCGGCGTTATCCGTCTCTCCGCTTCCTGCCGCCTCTCGGCGCGTTCCCACCGCCGACTCTGAGCCTTTCCTCTTTGACTCTGGGGCCACCTCGCACCTCTCTCCGGTCCGTGCAGACTTCTGTGACCTCCGTCCTATCGCGCCTCGTGGCATCCGGGGGATCGGCGGTTCTCTCATTCACGCCGTCGGCGTTGGAAGTGTGAAGCTTGTCGTCGCTCGGGGGAATCACCTCATCCTCGACGACGTTCTGTATGTTCCGCGTGCCACTGTCCGCCTGTTGTCCATCGGCGCCCTCTGCCGCTCACCATCCCGTCCCGTTGTCACCTTTACCGACTCTGGCGTCCATGTAACTCAGCGTAGCGGCGCGCTCATCGCGAACGGCGTCTTCGGGCCCTCTCGGCGTCTCTACTCCCTCGTTGGCACTCCCCCCTCTTCCGAGCATGCTCTCTTGTCCACGGCTACTCCTACTCTTGAGACCTGGCACCGCCGTCTTGGTCACGCAAACTATCGCACCGTCTACGACATGGTCCGCTCCCTGTCAGGTACGCCAGTCGATCTCTCTCTTACACCACCTAAGTGTGAGCATTGCATCCTCGGGAAGCAGACTCAACAGCCAGTGCCTAAAGTTCGCGAGGGGGAGAAAAGCGGGCGTCGTTTGGAGCTCGTGTACGCGGACCTCATGGGTCCGGCCGCTGTCTGTTCTGCTTCGGGTCACTTGTACGCATTGAACATAATCGATGATTTTTCTTCATATTCGTGGTGCATCCCCTTGGCCAGCAAAGCGGACGCCTTCCCTAAGCTTCGTGACTGGGTACTCGCCCGTGAGGTCGAGACGTCTTCCTCCGTCGGCACCCTTCAGATCGACAGTGGCGAACTTCGCTCTGACGCCGTCTCCACATTCCTGAAGAGCCGCGGCACCTCCTGGCGATTCACCGCCCCCTACACGTCAGCTCACAACGGTCGTGTCGAACGTCTCCACCGCACCCTCATGAACAAGGCTCGCAGTATGCGCCACTATGCCGATCTCCCAGCGAATCGATGGGACGAGTTCTTGCTCACCGCTAACTATTTGACTGTCCGTACGCCCACTCGTTCCCTATCCCCGAACGTCACTCCTTTTGAGCGATACTACGGCACCCCTCCGAACCTCTCCCATCTCCGCGAGATTGGTTGCAAAGCCTTTGTCCTTATTCAGAACGTACACAACCCGAAAATCTTCGACCGCTCCCTCGAATGTGTTCTGATCGGGTACGGTCCCGACTCTAAGACGTACAGGTGCTACCATCGGAGCACCAATAAGGTGATGTCTTCGTACCATGTCGTCTTCGTGGAAGCCCATGAATCCATTCCTCTCGCTCTCCGTCCCGCCTCCGCTCCCCCCTTGCCCGATGATCTTCCCGTTCCTCCTCCCGATGTCATGCCTCCTCTTGTCCCCGCTGATCCTGTCGACCCCGTTCAGCCGGTGCCTCTCCGTCGTTCTTCTCGTATCCCGGTTCCTTCAGAGAAGCGCGCTCACTTCGAGGGCATCATTCATCTTTCTGCCGTTCAGAGAGCCGTTGCTGATTCTGTTCGTAGCAGCGAGCGTGTTCGCGCTGAATGGGCTGAACGTCTTGCTCCCCGGGCACCTTCCCCTCATTCTGTTCCTACCGCGGAGGAGCCTTCTGACGACTCTGACGCTCCTGATCTCGACCCTGTTGACGTCGCTCTCGCTTGCATCGCCGATGGCCCTGTCAACGTCGAATATCCAAGTGACCCCAATACTGTCCGCGAAGCTATGGCGTCTCCTTTCGCTGACCAATGGCGCGCTGCTCTCGCCGACGAATTCCAGTCTATCAAGGATCTTGGTGTCTATAAACTTGTACCCCGCTCGTCCGTTCCTGCCGGTCGTCGCATTATGAAGGGGCGTCCCGTCTTCCGTCTGAAGCGTGATGAGAATGGCAACCCGGTTCGCTTCAAGGCTCGCTGGGTCTGTAAAGGCTATGAGGCTGTCTTCGGTCAGGACTACACACACACCTCCTCACCGACTACTAGTATGCGCATGGAATCTTTCCGTGTCCTCCTTCATCTGGCAGCCGCTAACGACTGGGAGCTTCATCAGATCGACGTTAAAACTGCTTTCCTCTACGGTCTTCTCCCTGACAACGAGGTGTGCTACATGGAACAACCCCCTGGCTTCGAGGAATCTGGCAAAGAGGACTGGGTCTGGGAACTCTTGAAGGGCCTCTATGGTATGAAACAGGGCGGCCGCGTCTGGAATAAAACAATGAACGCTCGTCTCCTTCGTCTTGGCTTCGTCCGTCTCGCATGTGAATACTGCATCTATTATCGCCGGACCTCTGTTGGGATCGTCTTCACTGGTGTCCATGTCGATGACTTCGCCATTGTCGCGAGTCACCGTGCTGCCGCCGACCGCTTTAAGGAGGAGCTTAGGGAGGAATGGCAGATTTCGGACCTTGGTGAAGCTCGCTTTTGCGTTGGCATCGCTATCGAACGTCATCGCTCAACTCGTTCCATTGCTCTCTCTCAAACCGCTCTCATCGACAAGATCCTGACTCATTTCCACCTCTCTGACGCCCACCCTGTCTCTTCGCCCATGGACCCCGGCCTTCGTCTCTCCCGCCGTGCGCACTCGCCTCAGACACCTGAAGAGACCGCAGCCGCAGCTAAATGGCCCTATCGCGCCCTCGTCGGGAGTCTTATGTACGTCGCAATCGGTACTCGCCCTGACATTATGTTCGCCGTACAGAACCTCAGTCAATTTCTCGACTGCTATGGCGAAGCGCACTGGGAGGCCGTGAAACGCGTTGTTCGCTATCTCAAGGGGACTCGTGATTTCTGTTTGCATCTCGGTGGCTTCAACCCAATCTCAATCATCGGCTTCACCGACGCTGACCATGCCGCCTGCATCGATACTCGCCGTTCCGTCTCTGGTTACTGCTTCTCTCTCGGCTCTGGTCTCATATCTTGGTGCTCTCGAAAACAAAAAACCGTCTCCACCTCTTCTTGCGAATCTGAATATGTCGCCGCTTCCGAATCCGCCAAAGAACTAGTCTGGCTTCGTGCTCTTCTCACTGGTCTTCACTTCTCCCCTTCCCATTCCACTCCACTTCTCTGTGACAACAATTCCTCTATTAAGCTTACCCACGATCCGTCTTTCCACTCTCGTGTCAAACATATCGACGTTAAATATCATCAAATTCGCGACCTCTCGGACTCCGACGTTCTCCATGTCTCTTGGGTTCCCACTAAAGATAACATCGCGGACTGCTTTACCAAACCGCTCGGTCCCAAGCCCTTCTCGCGCTTTCGCTATTTTATGGGTGTTCTTGGACATGATTCCACGCGAGGAGGAGTTCTTCGCGCTGAGGAGGAGTATTGAGCGGGCCAGCGTAATCTAGCAGCGCGATCGATCGCTCTCCCCGCGTGGCGTCATAGGGTCGGTCCCTCGTCATACCCGTCATAGCATCCTAGCGTCGCGTCCTTATAAGACGCGGCGGTTCCGTCCTCGACCCTCAGTTGATTGTCTTACACGTCGACTGAGGTGAGAGTTTCCCCTCCATGTGTATTACTATATCGTACTTATATCTGGACCAGCCCAGCTGTGTCTAGGTATTAATACATTCAGTTGATTGTCTTACACGTCGACTGAGCCCAGCTGTGTCTAGTTTCTACATCCAGAAATATGGTTCTGCATTCCAGACCCAGATTTTCGGGGAGAATCAGCCGCGGATATGGCAGAGGAATTGGCAGGGGCGGATATGTTCAATGGTCAGATAGTGGCATGAGCTGGTGAACGGACTCAGAATGTACATCTCGACCCACTTCATCGATCCTATTGTCGGAGCTGTCCTCATGGAAAAGGAAGACTGTTAGCACTCAGAACATCGTGATTCCACGATCCATACCTAATTTGTGGAGGGCTCGGTGCCATTTAGGACTTATGTGTAGCTAGAATTTCAATAGATTGTCGTACTATGTCAGCCTGTGAAATGCGCGACTTTTGTAGCTCCTCGGGCTGTAGGAGCCCGTGCGTTCGCACCAATTTTGTCAAGGGACACTGTATATGTGTAAGTTATACAGTGTGGTGAGATTGACTTATCACCCGAAGGTTAGAGCGATAAAACCTACATATGTGTGTGTTGCTAGAGCACGCGTTAAACTGACCTCTCGGTTGAGTACTTGTTATGAGCGAGGGGTTGTACACAGAAGCGACTGCTTCAAGCTGTGAGACTACTTGCAAAATCACGCCGACTGTTGAAGCGAACCACTTTCATGTTACATAACGAATACAAAAGTGAAATAGTGACTGCCAGGCTAGTGACTAGTACTTGATCGCTTTCAATGGCGCAGTTTACGGTGACTACACACGGGAGGCGGGGCGGAGGTGTCTATTAGGGCGTTGAACATGTTGTAATCATTCGATAATACACTGCATGCATGGCTTGATTTTTCGGGCGAAGAACTGTGAAAAAATGATAGAGTTAGTCTTAATATTTCTACAATATATAAGCCCAATGAGGTGTAAGAAAATTTAGAATTGCTTTAGCGGAATTTGAAGCATAATATGGTGAATAAACTTAAGAAGTATTCAAAATATATATTACAATATATCCATGATTGATCTCCGGGAAGTTCATGGTTTTTCTGCTCACAAAAAGCAAAACATATGATAGAAATATTCTGAATAGTTCAGACCAAAGAACTGTGAAAGAACCAAAGAACAATTGTGACTAGCAGTCACAATTTTTTCAAGATCACTTCACAAAGGATTCACAATTCTTTGTGTCAAAAAAGCGAAGAATAATTGAAGAAGAACCGAGTGACGGTCAATGACCGTCAGCGACCGTCGGTGACCGTCAATGACCGTCAGGACTACACCGCCATTCCAAGGGGTGACCAAATTGGTCAACGATTTGGTACCAAGGACCAATCGACCAATTTGACCAATTCCACCCTAACCTCAATGCCCCACTGAACGGTTTGTGAACGGTCTGAGGGACCCACGTGATTTACACCCCAGCCAGGCAGAGACCCTGGGTACCTAATTTGGCCACGGCGCGTGGACCCTGGGCCATTTTCCGGCCCGCCTACGGCGGGCAAAACCCTTGGAATGACCAATTTCTCACTGTCAGGGTGACCGTCATAGGGACACCGGGCCGGAGCTCAATTGTTCTTCAATTGTTTTTCGCTTTTTTGACACAAAGGATTGTGAATCCTTTGTGAAGTGATCTTGAAAAAATTGTGACTGCTAGTCACAATTGTTCTTTGGTTCTTTCACAGTTCTTTGGTCTGAACTATTCAGAATATTTCTATCATATGTTTTGCTTTTTGTGAGCAGAAAAACCATGAACTTCCCGGAGATCAATCATGGATATATTGAAATATATATTTTGAATACTTCTTAAGTTTCTTCACCATATTATGCTTCAAATTCCGCTAAAGCAATTCTAAATTCTTTTACACTTCATTGGGCTTATATATTGTAGAAATATCAAGACTAACTCTATAATTTTTTCACAGTTCTTCGCCCGAAAAATCGAGCCATGCATGCAGTGATACATTGTTACTATTGTTTCGAATATCTAGGTCGGTGACACTGACAGTCTTCCGGATACTTACCCATCCTCAGCCAATCAGATCGCGAAAATAAGCCTGTTTTGGGAAATATATCGAGCCTAAACATTCGAAAAAACAGTAACAATGTATTATCAAGTATTTGCGTGATGTTCGGGGCTCTAACAGGCCTAGGGCCCCCCGCCTCCCGTGCTAGCGTCATGCAATGAAGCTTGAAGCTTGAAGCTGTGAAGACTCGAAGGCACGCCGTGTCTGCAACTTGTGATGATCATATCCGGAGCTTGCGCAGTTTACGGTGCCTTTGGGAGACTAGACGACCGCTGATTGGGCATATCCGTATTCGCAGTCGGTATGTCACTTAATGCAAATGAAGGGGAGGCAGGAGCCAGAGCTGATGATGTCCTACTAGTACTTATGTTCAGACATCGTCCGGGAGGATCTAGCTTCCATCAGAAACTTCAGGTTAAACGGTGCCAGTCCTCGCACGGTTTGGGCGTCGACGTCTGCACACGGGTGCACCCTACTGGTGGTGTATGGCGTCCTGCATCGATGCTGGTTAGGCATGTTGCATGAATGGATGAAGCTTGGGTAACTATTCGTGCACCGTGATGATACTTCCGTAGGAGACATTCGTATTCAAACTTAGATTTTCATCTGTTTACTGGCAGGCGTCTATTGGCGGGCAAATCACACGAAGACCGACCAGCTTCAGGTTCCTATCTTGCGAATCCTTGGACGGACACGAGGCCATGGTCTTATAAAGCCGAGTCAAAGTATCCCCGCCCTGTCGTTCCCACCCTCGACTCGTCGGCTCTCCGTGATAATGGCCCCAGCTTTGTCGACCTATTGTCCGCATCAGCTCTACTCTGGGAGCTGTACTGATAAAACCTGTCGACTCCAACATAACGTGTCACTCTGTGAACCGTGTGGCGTTATATGCTCTCCTGCGACTCTTCAGGGGCACCTCAATAGCAAAAAACATCATAACAAGATAACCAATCGCTTTGCACCTTTGTTCTGCTCCCTGTGCAAGATCTCTGTTGAAGGAGAGACTGTTTGGGCACAACATATTTCTGGCGCCCGTCACCGCAAGACAGCTATTAAGAGCGGCATCAATCCAAATATCCGTCCACAAGACCCTAGTATTGTCGTTGCCGGTTTCAAACACTGCGTTCTTTGCAAAAAGATCATCCGGGACGATGGCTGTGTTGAAGTTCAGCTACAACGGACCGGCTGCAAAGTAGCGGTATCTGCGAGTAGGAGAACGTAACCTCAGTCAACCGGTATGGGAAGAACTAAATGTATTGTAATACCTGCGAGTAGGAGAACGTACTACAGGTATGTGAGTAAACGATATAGTACAGACTAGAGGAAGGGACTTACACCTCAGTCAACCGGTATGGGAAGAACTGAGGTGCAGTCTGATGGGGATCAGGTATATATACTGCCACATCAGGGCAGGCTCCTGAGTCCGAATTGAGTCTGAACCTTGTAAGGAAATAATTGAATAGAAAGGAAAATAGACCATACGACTGATATAGTCGATACCGAGATAGAATCTCAACACTCCCACTCGACTAGGAAGTCGGTAGAGAGAGACCCATCCTCCCACGGAAGTCGGCGTGCTTCTCAAAAGTCAATGGCTTTGTGAGAATGTCGGCGATCTGTTCGTTGGTGTTGACATAGTACAGTTTGGCATGGCCAGCGTCGAGAAACTCGCGAATGAAATGGAATTGAATGTCAACATGTTTGGTGCGGCGATCATGAGCAGGATTAATAGCGAGGAAGATACTGCCATTGTTATCAGCGCACATGGGAGTAGGCTGAGAGTTGTCGAAACCTAGTTCACGCTGGAACTGTCGCAACCAAGCAACTTGGCGTGATGAGTCAGATAACGCCATGTACTCTGCCTCAGTTGAGGACAGAGCCACAGTCTTCTGTCTGCGCGAAACCCATGAGACCACTGCATCTGCCAAGAAGTGGACGTAACCGGTGGTGGAGTGACGATCGTCCTTGTTCTCTGCCCAGTCAGAATCCGAGTACCCAATGAGGCCTGACCTACTGGCGCCTTGATAGACGATCTGCAGGGAACGAGTGCCATTGAGGTAACGAAGAATGTGCATTGCCGCCTTCAGATGTTCAGAGGTCGGATGTGCGCTGTACTGCGAGAGACGAGTGACGGCGTAGGAAATGTCCGGACGAGTGCCAAGAGTGATGTAGAGTAGGGTACCAATGAGACTTTGATACTTGGTGCGAAGGGCGAAGTCGATAGGAAGTTCCGGGTCTGCCTTGACAAGGACGGTACCTGCGGCAAGAGGTGTGCGAACGGGGGAGGCATCTAGCATCTGGAAAGTCCCAAGGGCCTCCTCGATGTACGACTCCTGGTCTATCGCAATTGTCCGCTGAGTTCTGTCGCGTGTGATACGCATACCAAGGAAGTTCTGAACCGGCCCAAGATCACGCATCTGGTATTCCTCCTGGAGTTTCTCCTTGATGAACTTGATCTGAGCGGGATCAGAGCCCATGGGGAGAAGGTCGTCGACGTAGAGAATGATGATCAAATCAGAGTCCCCCACACGTTGACGATAAACGTAAACTCCAGCATCGGAATCCGTCCGAGTAAAACCCAAGTCCAGCAGAGTCTGGTGAAT